>JAPYXD010000677.1:14987500-15378835 GCA_030998225.1 Diplolepis rosae
CAAAAGCCATAACGAAACATCCGGTGAATTTAGAACTGATCCCATCTCTCATTATTTCACTAAGAATCGTACCGGTTATGCAATAAAACGCATGACTTCGTTTATACCACGTCGTACGGAGACAAAGTGACATCAGATCAAAAGGACTATTTCGCGAAATCAAAACAAAACAACGCTTACATTGAGAAAAAAATGCTACTGAATCAAAAGCATTTCTTTCCAGAAGCATGTATATCATGGATTCAAATCAATATATTATAGAAATAGTAACATATTTATTGGTTCTTGTACTCTCTAAATCTGAATCAGTCAAATTTTCACTGATTGAATCAGTGATTTGCCTTTTCACTGATTCATCAGTGAAACAATATTTTTCACTGCTAAATCAGTTACTTTTTCTTTCGTCCTCTTTTGTCCTTATTTCCCACCACCATCTACATAAAAATAAAAAAAAAAAATAAAATTTTTTTTTTAGTAGTGCAAGTAGTTTATAATTTTTTTTATTTTTATGTAGATGGAAAAGAAGGATGGGGTTTTGGATGGTTGCCTTCTTTTTTCTTTCCTCTTTTTTTGTTGGTTTTTCTCATGATTGTTTATTTACTCTCTAAATCTGAATCTGTCAAATTTTCACTGATTGAATCAGCCATTTGCCTTTTCACTGATTCATCAGTGAAAAAATATTTTCCACTGTTAAATCAGTTGATTTTCACTGATTCATCAGTGAAAAAAAATTTCTCACTGTTAAATTAGTCAATTTTCACTAAAATAATCAATGAAATTTGACTGATTTACAGTAACCTCTTTTTAGCTATTTGAATCAGTTAAATTACACTGATAATCAGTAGATTTTGACTGATTCAAATTTAGAGAGTAGGGTAATGTTTTTTGGTCCAAATTTGTTCGTTTTCTTTTGTTTTTTCAGGATTCGAACTGTTTCGAATTCTTGAAATTTTGAAGCTTACAATCAAATTGTCTACAAATAAAAAGTATTGGGTTTAGGGGGGGGGGGGGCTCATGTAAATGACTGTTTTTTCGAGAATTTGTTCTAGAAATATGAAAATATTTATCAAATCGGAATAAAATGCATGATAATATTGACTATACAAAGTATATGAAATTTTTTTTTATCGATGAAAAAATCTAAAATGACGGCGCTACAGCTGTTCTAGTCGGCTCCTTCAATTTGTACCGGAAAACGCCCAGGTCCTTGTAATTGACTAAAATCAATGAATCAAATTTTTTTAATCAAAGTTAGTCCTTCCGCTTCGAATGAACCTAAATATTACAACAACGAAAAATAGTTCGAAATTTTGGGATATTTTTAAAAAAGACCTGTTTTTTATTATAAATAAATTAACGTTTTGAGAAAAACGCGTTTAATGTTTTCGGTCTTGAAAAGTAGACATTTGGAGCGCATCACTTTGGTGACTTCTTAGGGACCTTTGGAACTTTCTCTTGGATTTAAAACTTTGGGGATACATCTTTGAGATAGTAAATGAATTTTTGAAACAATAAAAAAAATGCAAAAAAATTTTATTTCTCATGAGGCTCCCCACTTAAGGAATAAATTATATCCACCTATTTAAATTTTATCATTCACTGTGTTGGAGGCTTTTCCGGGTCTTTAATTACGAACTAGAAGGCGTAATTAATTATTTTCTGTTATAATTATGATATTTGGCTCACATTTCTTTTCAATTATTGGAATGCATAAAATCTTATGATTAAATCCGGATAGCACGTATCTAATGTTTCTTCATGAAATATATTTTATTCAAAGAGAGAAATTCAATATATATTATATTCATAATCTATGTTATATAACGAAAAATTCTTAGTTTGTGTAATTGTACTTTATCCACTTTTACTTCCAATTTCGCAAATATTTATTATTGAGCTAAATCATAATAAAATTGTATAAAAGGATGAGAAATGCGTAATACGGAAATCAATCGAAATATTTAGGATTATTAATAAATAAAGGGTATAATAACATTATCCAAGCATTAGAATAATTTTTAATGTTAATTTATTAGAGTCAGGTTTATACAACGTTGATTACTTGATACCAGAAATTTCTCGAAAGCCGAAATAGAAATTCATAATTGAAGATGAAGCCATTTAAGCTCTTTATTCTACGCTGCAGAAAATCGAACTAAATAAGACACTTGTAATAAGTTTAAAAGTTTTCAGGAAGTCTTGAAACAAAAAACATCCCACATCTATAAAGTTACTGAAAACTTAATTAATCACCACTTTAAAAACTGTTTGATCTGTAATTTAATACATATTCTAAGAGGAAAATATTCTTTTCATCAGAGAAAAAATTTTAAATATAAAAAATGTCTTTTTTAATGAGAATTACTATAAGGCTAAGTTCAATACAGTTTTTTCCAAGTTTTCTCCTTAAAAATGATCAGATTCTAAGGAATAATGACTCATTTCCTTTGTTAAACATTTTTAAAAAACTCCACATTTCTTATTTTTCAAAATTAATCTCTCAATTTATAACTAATCAGAAATGTTGGAAAATTGAATAATTTCTATGAATAATCAGTTATAGTTAGAAAATGGAAGATCAATTTAAAGAGTAAAGGTGGTAAAGTCTTTTAAAATTTTTTGAAGAATATAAGCCATCATTTCTTAAAATCTGATCATTTTTGAAAAGTAAACTTGGAAAAAACTGCATTGAACATTGACTTACAGTAATTGTTACTGAAAGAGACATTTTTCATATTTTTAAATTTTTTCCCGGTAATGCGAACATTTTTCTTTAATATTATCTATTATATAACAGCACCAAAATTTTGTGAAATAGTAATTAATTAGGTTTTCCAAGGGCAACCTTACCACGGTTGAACCTCCTTAATTTAAAAATTAAGGAATTAGTATAATTCCGGAAAAATAATGTCAATTTGAAATTACACTTTTTATTTTGTTATTGACTTACACTTAATAATCAAAGAATTGGTTTATTTTCAACCATGACATACAAAATTGCAAAATTCCCTTCTCAATAAAACACTAATTATTTATCAATTAAAGCCAATAATATCCAGTAAATCATGCAAGCTAATTTCGTGATTTAACTTGCATTGAGTTTGAGTATTCAAGAGTTATTATATTTATACTTTATCAGTGTCACATAAACATATTATACTCTCTTCTAATGCAATATTATATAATAAATTATGCACTTAAGAGTGCTAATCTCTTGGTAGAGCAGAAGTTGTAACGGCAATTATTCTATGCCTTGAGAAACATAATTATCAATGATAGCAATAGATCTCTGGAGAACTAGTTTCGCACTGGGCTTGGAGTAAAGAAGAAAGAGTAGATTAATTCATGTGGATTGATGAATATAGGTAAATTTTGAATGAGCAGCCGTTGTATTTACGCATCAACGTATTCGCCGATTACACCACTGAGGCGTAAATTGGTATGAAAGATTAATCTCGCCAGTTGTAACCGAGAAGCGCTTAGTCTCTGATTATTCGCGCTTCAGATTACACAGTTTTATTCCACATTTGAAATGTTATCTTCTGCTGACAAATTTCATTCCAATTTATTTCTGATAGCAAATTATTTTCACATATATAGTAAAGGAACCAATTGTGGATCAGTGTTTTTTCTTCTATAAATATCAAAATTATTTTTTATATTTTTATTGCTAATGGTCCATTATATATTAGAGTAAACATTTACCATTCAAAATTTAAAATAATTGTGATATTTATAAAATAAAAAACTCTGATTCACATTTAAAACCCCGATCTACATATAGTTCCTTTATCTTATTTCGAAAATTTTTCAATCATCTTGTATAAATTTCAATAGAAAATTTAATGGAAATTAATTTAAATAAATAAAATTTTATGCGAGTTCATTTAAATAAATGAAATTATTCAAAATCACTTTGAATAATATATTATTTGGCTACTTTCAAATATAGTATAAGAGGAAATATTAATATTTTCAACGTTTAATTTTAATTACTTGCAAAATTAATAAAAGTTTCTTTAGAATTTTGGAAGTTCCTTTATCTTATTTCTGAAATTTTTCAATCATCTTGTATAAATTTCAATAGAAAATTTAATGCAAATACATTTAAATAAATAAAATTTTATGCGAGTTCATTTAAATAAATGAAATTATTCAAAATCACTTTGAATAATATATTATTTGGCTACTTTCAATAATAGTATAAGAGGAAATATTAATATTTTCAACGTTTAATTTTAATTACTTGCAAAATTAATAAAAGATTCTTTAGAATTTTGGAAGTTCCTTTATCTTATTTCTGAAATTTTTCAATCATCTTGTATAAATTTCAATAGAAAATTGAATGCAAATTCATTTAAATAAATAAAATTTTATGCAAGTTCATTTAAATAAATGAAATTATTCAAAATCACTTTGAATAATATATTATTTTGCTACTTTCAAATATAGTATAAGAGGAAATATTAATATTTTCAACGTTTGATTTTAATTACTTGGAAAATTAATAACAGGTTCTTTAGAATTTTGGAAATTACATATTAGGACATATTTTTCCGATAAGGGGAAAAACATACTAAATCAATTGCATAGGTAGCTAGAAATTTGCCATTTTACTTAAAATGCCAAAGTTGTGTAGAAGAATTTGTTAACAAATTTATTGCTTTTCTCTGAATATGTTAAGATTTAGTGGTGTTAATTTATTTATACGTTGTTTTTAAAAGTGCTTTAAGTTAAATCTGCACTGAGTTAATAAATCTTCCATTGAGATATATCGCATAAGGTAAAATTTACAAGTTGCCACATACTCTTATCAAGATTACTTTAAATATTACTGAATACTTTTCCTCTTTACATTTTAATCAAAGACATACAGATTCCTAATTTGCTTGTCATGTAAGAGCACTGAAAACTAAGTTTTCACGGCACCCTGGACAAGAACTTGTTTCACAATCGAATAATTGAATTAACAAGATTCTCTCAAGAAACCTTTCGCTCAAAGGGTCAATCACGATTGCCCTGAAACAAGATGTTGGAAAGTACATCGTAACAGTACAACTATCAGGTTTGTGTAACCGACGAAAAGTGAAAAGACTGAGTTTTGTAGCACTTAATTGACTTTAATAACATATTTCTCTCTTTAAAGACTTCCGCTATTGTTTGGTCAAAACGACCCAAACTCTGCGAAATCGTCAAGACGTTAATTTCTACAAACTTTTGTGGATTTTCCCTAATAGCTGGTAGGGAAGATTCTCCAAACACTTATAACGATCATTGTTTAAAATATTTTTAAATTTTACCTGAATTTGTGGGATAAGTTTCCTAAAATCACAAAATTTTAGAGGATATTTTCAAATTGTTAAACATAGATTATCGAGTTTTGAAGGAAATTTTCTTTTCAAAACTGTAAGTTGCGTTACTTATTTTTTCTAATATTTTTCAAACGTCAAACAATTTTCTTTGGATTAAAAAATTTTTGCTATTTTTTGCTCAAACTTTGGGTAATAATCTTGAGATAAAACACTTTAAGGAAATTTTTCAATCTCAATTCTTTATTAGTTAATTTGTATAATTTATATTTTAGTAATTTTTTGTACTGCATTTCAAAAGGGAATCGACTCCAAAATTTCATCGGGTGATTTAGACTCCACAGTATTCATTAAAGGTTAGCTTCTTCCTTATATAATTTACATTAATCTTCGTTATACATCTAATCTATTTATAGTATAGTATAGTATAGTATAGTTATATCATCTAAAGTTCAATATAAATGTCCATTTATTTTGGTAATCATTATTAATTTTAACGCGTAGAAAAGTGAGGATAAAGAAATCGACATTGATTACTGAAATTTTTATAAAAACATTTTACCTTTGATATTTTTCAACTGATTCTCTAATAAACAGAAGAGAGCGTAATATAGCTTGGAAATGATTATTAGAATTCAATAATCATAACCTATCTATGTCATACTCTCTTCTATTTATTGGAGAATCAATTGAAGAGAACCAAACGTAAAATTATTCAAGAGAAATTCCAGTAATCAATCCCGATTTCCTTATCTACATTTAACTCGATAAAAATTATAATTTTCTATTGAATATTAGTCACTTTTTACTAATTGATTAAATGCAAATTTTAATACTACCAACTTTAAATCAATTTATATTTATAGACTTCTCACGGAGACACTCTTTACTGTAAAATTAAGTATTATTATATTTATTTTTACTAAAAGTCAATAGGAAACGAGTATATAGCGTCAGTTTTTTAGAAATTACTATTTTGAATATTAAACTATGGAGCAAGTGATAATATTGGAGAAAATAGTGAAATAATGTTCGTTTTGCCTAAAAATAAAAGCAAGTTTCATTTCCTGAAATGGTAAAATCGTGATCGACACATCGAACAAATTATATTGAAATAAACCCAATAAATGTTTCATTAATTCCTAAAACAGAATGTTAAGTTTACAACAGACAATAATAAAGTCACATCTTCTGTCTAACCGAATTAGCATAATCTTATGGAGATAGTGGAACCATATTTATAACTTTTTCTATCTAAAATAGGGAATAATTGCACCTCCATAATAAAAAATTTCAGTCATTCGTAGATTTTACCACAGTTCTTATTAGATTTTATGAGCTACATAGAGAGAGTATTTATAAACATAGTTACATACTTACATACAAATGCACGTATAAACGTATCAATATGAATAGTAAACATACCAATGCATGCTCAAATACTAACTTAACGCAACTTAACCTAACTGCACAACGCACACATTCATAAACGCATCACAGTGATATAACACATGCAATGTAGCAACTTCATTATATAATGAACTGTGAAAACTTTTATGATTTGTGAGAAGAAGCTCGGTAGGCACTCTGCTAGCAAAAATCGTAAGTTAAAAAGGCGCCACATTCAAATGGAAAAAAATATTACTATACCGGGTACCGACAAATAAAACAGGCCCACAAAAAAAACTTTTTTTCTGAGCCGTGGATTCCAGTATGATATTCCTATGTATTTTTCCCCGCTGAAACCGAATCCGCAACCCGTTGAACCCCTACACGTGAGGATTTTGACATAACCTCAAAAAACACCAAAAAATTCACTGAAAGCAATAAAATCATCTACTTCATGCTACTTTCAACCCTCTTTATCCGAATTAGTAATTTCGTAGCCCCATAAACTCGAAATATCATTACTGCATAACCTCAAAACCTAACCTAACCTAACCGTTTTGAGTAGAAAAATCTAGTTTAGGAAAACAGAATAAATTTTTGAGTTTATTGCGGAACATATTTGGCGGTAAGTGACGCTATAACCTTAAAATCCCCTTACACCATAACCTCAAAATCCCGTTACTCCGTAACCCTATATATTATAACCTCTCAACCCCATCATCCTTTTCTGTGGAGAAGTTTGGTTCTTGAAATCATAAGAGTTTTGTGAGTATTTCTTGTAGGATCCGTCCGGGTATATATATCCCTAAGCCACAGAAAACCACAGAATTCTTTATAGTATTTGTTTATTGTTGAGTTTTTCAAATTAGTCTAAACGCGTGCTTCTTGTCTTCGAAAGATCTGTGCAGCGGGTTCCGTCTCCGCTTCTTGCCACTGTCAACACTCTGTCTTTTAATCATCCAACAGAAGTCTGCCATCATATTCGTATTCCATCCACCTTGGTAACGTCTTTATTCTGTTTTCATAGACTAGATTCTTCTACTTAAAAAGGTTAGGTTAGGTTTTGAGGTTATGCAGTAATGGTATTTCGAGGTTAGGGGATTATGGGGCTATGAAATTACTAATTCTGAGAAAGGGGGTTTAAAATAGCATAAAGTAGATGATTTTATTGCTTCCAGTGAATTTTTTGGTGTTTTTTGAGTTTATGTCAAAATCCTGACATATAGGAGTTCAACGGGCTGCGGATTCGCTTTCGGCGGGAAAAAATACATAGGAATATCATACTGGAATCCATGGCTCAGAAAAAAGTTTTTTTTGTGGGCCTGTGTAATCATAACGAGAACATGGAGCGATTCTCGGGTAATATCGGAAACATTCGGTGTATCTAACGTCACTCGACAGTACATTTACTATTTCAAATGGGAATTTTGGAAACGTACTATTTCAATATATGGAGTATTCGATTGCAGAATATTCTAGTCTTTCTCTCTTCATTGTTCATTACTATTGACAATTTATATTATTCAAAAGACCAATTCTTGCACTGATAATTTTACTTTTTATTTATATAGGTATCATTTATTTCTAGTTTCAATTTGCCATGAAAGGTATTTATTTATTTATTTGCAATTGCACTGAGAAAACAGTTTCTTTGATATATGGTCAAAAAAAAATTTCTTTGAATTAAAGAAAGTTTTGTTAATTGAAGATATGTGTTGATGTTGATAGTTTGCTTTAGGGTCCAAGGTTAATAAAAACTCAGAGTTTTACATAATCAGACATTTCGGTTCTGATTGGAACCCTCATTAGTGATTTATTTTGAATCTAAAAAATACAAAAAAAGATTTCTAACATAGGATTTCGTTCATATTTCTGTATAAATTAAATGGGGATACTTTGGAAAAATGTGACATATATATATATATACATATACATATGCATATATATATTTCTGGTTTTATTATTTCCACTTGAAGATTTCACTGATTCAATAAGTGAGTTTACTTTATTTTACTGAGAATCAGTGAAATTCGACTTATAAATGCTGTCATTAGTAAATAGTCACTGCAAATCAGTGGCCGTTCCCTGATTCAGGTTTGGAGAGTACTTTTTAGATTGAAAATAAATCACTGATGAGGGACCTGATCAGAACTAAAACGTCTGATTATGTAAAACTCTGAGTTTTTATTAACCTTGGACCCTAAAATCAACTATTAACATCAACATATATCTTCAATTATTAGTTAAGGGTCATTGGAAGTCCAGAATACGAAAGTTTTTTTAATTCAAAAAAATTTTCTTTCATCCAAAGAAATAGATTTATTTACATTAAAGAAAATTTTATCGAATCAACAAAACTTCCTTCAATTCAAAGAAATTTTTTCTTTGACCGTATATCAAATAAATGTTTATTTGATTCAAAGAAACCGTTTTCTGGGTGTAGTTCAGAAAAAAGTATTTCCTCCAATCGATATGATAAATAAAACTAGTTTCATTACTATATTCTCGCTTCCTATTGACTTTTAGTAAAAATAAATATAATAATACTAGATTTTACAATGAAAAGTTTCTGCGTGCATCAAAGTCTCTAAATTTTTAAATCTCGTTTTTTACATAATATTATCAATTTCTCACGTAAAGTTTAACATTTAAAAATTACCCTCTACGTTTTAACATTTAGAAATAATGTAGAGGTTTTTGTAAACTTTTTTTATATAGACTTGATGATGAGCCAGAGAATTACTATTCAGTAAATTAACTTTTTGCAAGAAAACCTTTTCCGTAATATCCCTTTCGCTAGTCGAGTTGACGGAATTTAAGTAAAATGTTCATCACGCTAGAAGAACCTTTTTCCCTTGTAAAAAAACGTGTTTCAATGATCGAAGCACTTCTGTCGGTGCAGTCAGTCCACTTTTGTAAATAGCATTGAGCAGCGTGGCATAACTAACGACGGCGCAGTGCGACGCTGCGTCGCGCCGAACGGGGCACCTAGATTCCCGGCATCAGTAGGTCATTCGCGAGTGGAGCGAAGTTTTCACTTTCATCCTCACTGAAGGAATAAATGCCTATAGATGCTTCGGTGCGCAACGGACAAAGCCAGTAGACCAACTCCGACAGAAAACTCGATAGTCATAACCTTCCATTGAATTCGCGGCTCGTGTGAATTCCCAGTTCTAGTTGGCTTTAAGAATTCTATCTCCTGCAGCCCAAGTTCACAATTAACGCTTTATAAACCAGTACTCGTCTAAAATAGGAAATGAATTTTTCTTTTTTCTCTTTCTTCCTCTTTCTTCCTCTTTTCGTTCTACACTAAAGCTTACGAGTAATCCTGCAAAGTGAGCTTATCGCTCAGTACCTTTGATCACAAAACTTTCAGTATGAGTGCAGAAACAGTGTTTCTCAACAACCAACTCTGTAACAAGTTTTCAGCCTGTTCCAAAGTTGAATCACATTCGCGCTGAAATACTTGTCTTGGAAACTCAGAACTAGAAAAGGAGCGAGACACTTTTCCGCGCTTTAAAGGAGAAGAGTGTCGCTTTTAGTAGTGGAAATTTACCACTTTTTGAAACTCTTAATTATTAAGATTGAAATAATATACTGAGAGGATCTATCAATTGCTTGAAAATTTCGGAAATATAATAGAAGACAAAGTATAACGTCTGTCAACTTTGCTTTAGTGGCAATTTTTAAACAAATGTTACAATTAACTGTAATTGTCAAAAATTCTTCCACAGTTTTATTTTTTTTATAAAAATATTTTCCAATACGTTTACTAAAAAGGAATCGATAGACATTCTTTATTATGTAAAGTGACATGTTTGCTAACATGTCTGCTATTATATTGACCCAAAATTCACAGAATTTTGGTTAATTTCTCATTTTTTTGGCATTGGGTCAGTTTCTTTTCATTTTCTTCTATTGAAATTATCAATGTTATTCATAATAAAAAACGCAAAAAAGAAAAGGCAAACGTTTGCCGCCACATATGGGGGCCCTCTTCAGTACCATAATTTAAAAGATTAATCCAAAATTTTCGTAAAAGATAAGAATGTAGAAGATAGTTAAAATAAGGATAATCATGAAACTCAAAAACTTATCTCATCGCTTGCAATTCAAAATGAAGAAGTCCAGTAAGCAACAACACGAATTGGAAAAAATATGTAGAATTCACTGTATATATAGAAAACCGGATAAAATGAACGAAAAACCTAGAAATTTGTCAACAACAGGCCGGAATTTTTTTTATTTTTTTTTTATAAAGACGGATGCCCAATTGGTTATTAATAATAAAACGCGAACAGTTTTCAATTTTGAAAACTTTTCTTGAGGACTTTGTTACCGAAATCTCTCAACGATCGATCTAAACTGTTTTAAAAACCGACTCGGGACATGTGGCTTTGCTGACCGACAATTTTTTTTATATATAAGCAATCCTGAGAGGTTCTTTTCCTCCTTGAAGAAGACTATTGTCCTAAACCTAGTTAAGAAATTCGTGACGGTTATGGTGATTTTTACGAATGGACGAAAGTGTGAATTTTAGAAGAAAACGATTTTGTATATCAATTTTCCGGACAATTCATTTTATATTGAATTTTCAAGCAAGGCTTTACAGAATTATAAATTATTATGATATCTACATATATATGTCATTTTGCTCAATATTATTTGAGTATGTTCAAAAATGAAGAAAAAATGGAAAGTTGTTTATTTCTGAATTTAGTTTTATTCTGAGATGCTTTGAAAAATAATAATAAACTTATTTTTGAAAAATTTGTTTAAATTTTAGTATTCGTGACATTAAGTATCACATTAATGTGTTTTCTAAATATTCAGAAAAATATTTTGTAAATTATAAGAGTTATCTTAAGGCTGTGTGGTAAGGTCTATCATTAAATTAAATTTGTTAGACTTATTATTTTAATTATAAAGCGGTCGTATATGATTGGTGACGTCAGAGTCTACCACACGGCCTTAAATATATATATATATGTAAAGTGGTGAACCTATTGCCGATTTCAAAGTTAAACTTCTTCACATTTTTACTATTTTTTATTCATACTCAATTTCTATGTGACTTTCTAAATAAAAAACTGAAAGAGCAGAGGTTTAGAAAATATAAAATTCACTAAAGATTGTCCTAAAGAATAAAAATTTAAGATAATTTATTTTTTCAATGAAAATCCATGAAGTCTTTGAAAATTCAAAATTTGCAAATTATAATTATAGAGCAAGACATTCATATCGAAAATTGAATTTAAAATACTTATCCATACCTTTAAAATAGACACAATGAGACATAAATCATTAAATACAGAGAGAAACAATTTTCCTGAATAAATTAATATGATATCCGTCAAGTAAAAAAGTATTGAATGTAAATTTAAACTTTTCCAATAGGGACTTTCTTAGTTACTTTTTCGAACGCAAGATGAATATAAACAAAACGTGTAAAAGTGAAAAAGCCAGCAGCTGTATCTTTCTCGTGATTATTGTGTATATAAGAACTGATGGTTAGTGATATAGTGATGTCAGTGTGACAGTTGAACAGTAAAAGGATCAAATTGGACAGCGAGTGCATTCAAGTCTGCACTGATCACTTTAGTTGACGTTTGAAAGTTTATGACCGCGAAAGAAACACACTGAAGATGCTGTGAAGCGGCTACATTGCCTTTTGTATCGCGTAAACAAGAAGTGATCGATTGCAGATACAAGGCGAAAGAATTGTAACAAATACTATTCATGTTGTACCAATGATTCCTTGACATTACTCAAGAAACTTAACATAACGTTCGTATTATAATATTAGAACTAAAGATTTTGTACGCGTAAAGCGTCAAAGGTCAAGTAGCATTAAATTATCAACAATTATGAGAAATATACTTCCACGTGCTAAGAATATACCGTATATTATATATGCATAACATCCTTGCATAATATGAACCTTTAAGTAGATATTTAGCACTATAAACGAAACAATCGTATATCAAATCGAGTAAATTAATAGTTTAACTTCTGTTCCTTGAAATATTCTTCATATGTGATACTCAACTAATGCAATGAGCAAGTGCAGCGTGAAATCGTGACGCTTAATTAGTTCAAAATGACGATACTAGACAATCGTTCTATCATCCAATCGAATGTTACAATGAATCTTTTTTCTTTTCGAAAAGCGCAATAAAATACGTTTAAAGCCATAAACCAACCGGTCTACGTGACGTCACTAATTGCTTTTACAATTTGTAAGGTTGTTTACTAACAGACCTTCATTTTTTTTCTCATGTCTGTTTGATACAGGAAATCCATCTTTGTGATTTATTAATATTATTAATTATCATCAATCATTATTATTTATTACCTCACATAATTTGATAAATGACAGAAAAATCAGGTAGTCTGAACAATATTGAAAAGAATACCATTTCGATAGGCAATAAAAAATAATAACCAGATACACTGCAATAAAAATCACATACGTTTTTATCTTCATTTATCATTTATGCCAAAGTATTCTACATTATCTTGGAACTTTAGTACAAATGATATTTTAAACTAGAATTTCTTTGCAACTTTGTTTTTCCTCGTTCATTTCTTAAAAATTTGAACATTTGACTCTTTAAATGTTAAGTATCAACTTTATAGATTTTTGCCTGATATATTGAGAGTCTGGAAGACATTTTAAATATGACCTAGGCATAGGAGACCATGATCTGTAAATGGAAGGTGTGGAAAACAGGTCTGTAAACGGAGGGTTAAGTTTCAAATCTGCCTCGCCATAAGGCATTTCTCTACTTCTTTAGAACATGCACCGGTCACAGTAGAAAAAACATGCCTTGGTAAGACGCTCTAATATTTTTTTTAAATTTTCTTGGGTTTGCAAATTTCCAATATTCAAATGAAAGTATAAATTCTTAGCCTTGGCTAATGTAGTATACAGATATACACTACCGGTCAAAATTGTGGCACCACTTGTTTTTCAATGATTGGTTAAATTATCTTAATTTTAATTCTGTGATTGATAAAATTTGTTCTCTTAATGAATTGAATGCCATAAAAATTCTCCATAAAATGAATCCAGAATGAAGTAATTTCGTTAAATTTTGAAGAAGGTATTGCAAAAATAGTCAAAATTTCAATGTTTTCTTAAATTTAAATAGCTTTTGAAATAATCAACATTTTTTAATGTTCTTGGGCTTATTTTGCAGCTAAGATTCTTCAAAATCGCAGTAAATTGTCATCATAAATGTATAATTTTTTTCTTGCATAGTGCAAAAAGTTAAAATTGTAAAAAAAAGAAGGGAAAATTCGAAAACATTTCATCTGTAGAAAAATCATAATAAAAATCATATAAATATACATTTTAAGGGAATTCTATAGAAAATTCACCATTATATGTTTCATATATCTTATAAAAATGTTTTTCTAAGCAAAAGCAATATTGGAATTTTTCCAACTTTTTTATTTGAATTTTAACCTCGTGCACTATGCAAGAAAAAATTATACATTCATGTTGACAATTTCCTGCGATTTTGTAGAATCTTAACTTTAAAAAGAGCCCAAGAACATTAAAAAATGTTGATTATTCCCAAAGTTATTAAAAATGTAAGGAAACATTGAAATTTTGACTATTTTTTCAATACCTTCTTCAAAATTTAACGAAATAACTTCATTCTGGATTCATTTTATGGAGAATTTTAATGGCATTCAATTCATTAAAAGGAAAAATTTTATCACTCACAGAATTAAAATCAAGATAATTTAACCAATCATTGAAAAACAAGTGGTGCCACAATTTTGACCGGTAGTGTATTTCTTCTAAGATTTTCAATTAGCAATAAATTTCTATACTATTTTTAATCCGTATGTGATTTATTAACTAATATATTAAAATTATAAATAATATCTCACGAATCGTGAAACAAGGCAACGAAAAGTTTTTCAGTATTATCCGTAGTTGAAATTCTTACCTATGATTTTATTAAATACTATCTAGAAATATCTGTGATTTGGGACAAAAAAAGAGTTGCATTAATTTTTCAAGTTTCGCAAAAAGTTTATTATTGCTGAGTTCATCAAGTTGCTGAGTTTCTAGTTTCAAAAATTAAAAGTGTTTAAAATATCTATTGAAATAATGGTCAAATTCAAACTGATGCAGATGTATTTTACAGTTATTTATTAGGTGTACAACTTTGCTTCCACCGTTCTTTCACAAAATTTGAGGCTTTATTCATAAAAAGTGATTACTTATTTATGATTCAAAGTACTGTCCATCACTAGCCATGCCATCGATCGAAACAAATGGTAGTCGTAAGGAGCAATGTCAGGAGAATACGATGAGTGGGGTAAGACCTCCAATTTCAGCGTTTCCAAGTATGTTTTGACCGTTCTTGCGACATGTGGCCAAGTATTGGCATGCTAGAGGATAACTTTGTCGTGTCCCTCTTGGTAGTGTGACCATTTCTCCTTCAATATTCGACTCAAACGTATCGATTGCGTTCGATACCGATCCCCTGTGATGGTTTTACTCGGTTTCAACAGCTCATAATACACCACAGCGAGCAGAGCAGAGCATAACCTTGGCACCGTGAATATCCGGTCTGGCCACCGACGTGAAGGCATGTCCGGGCAATGCCCATGATTTTCTGCGCTTAGGATTATCGTAGTGGAGACATTTTTCTTCGCCGGTCACAATGCGATCTAAGAACCCCTTCCGATTTTCTCTTTGAATCAGCTGTTCACAAGCAAAGCAACCCCGTTCAACATCTCTCGGCTTCAACTCGCACGGAATCCAATTTCCTTGCTTCTGAATCATTCCCATGGCTTTGAGGCGTTTCGAAATGCACGCAGAAAAAAGATCAGTAAAATTTACAGGAAGTTCGGTACTTATTTGGACAACATGACTTTTTAGTAAATTTTACAAGAAGTTGAGTTGAATCAACAGATTTTGTGTACAATTCACCTAGCGTACAGTACAATCAACTTAACTCGGATTTTTTCGTATTCAGTAGATTTTACTGGACGCTGAGTGAAACGTACAGAAAATCTGTTAATTGAACTCAACTTCTGGTAAAATTTACTAAAAAGTCATGTTGTCCAAATAAGTACCGAACTTCCTGTAAATTTTACTGATCTTTTTTCTGCGTGTGGCTTGTTGAGTCACTCCAAATGATTCTGCCAATTCTTCTTGCGTTTGGCACGAGTCTTCAGCAAGTAATACCTCTGATTCGGAATCTTAGAAAATTTTCTCTTTTCCACCGCGATGCCGGTCCTCGACATCAAAATCACCGCTCTTGAAGCGTTGAAACCACTCACGACATGTTCTTTCACTAATCCAAGTAGGGTTATCCGACACTGACGATCGGAACGACATCATTCCAATGTCGGTTTTCCAGTACTGGATTCCGACACTGAACCGACATCGTTTATACAACCGGAATGACATCGTTCCTATGTAGGGTCCTCAATACCGGAGTGCAGACATGAAAATGGTGTCGATTCAGTAGCGGAATGATGTCGGCAACCCACTACTGAATTGCAGACCTGAGACCGGTGTCGATTCAGTATTGAAATGATTTCGGCAACCCAGTACTGGATTGCAGACTTGAAACTATTGTTGAATCGACACTGGATTCCAATTTTTATTGAATATGTATAAATAAAGATGAGCAAAACCCAAATTTCTTAAGTATGAATGGATTTCTTATAATCACTGTTGCAAATTTTGTTTTTTAAAATTCATAAAAATAGTTCCATTAAAAATTCATATAATTTTTTTAGACTTTTTTGATTTGTACCAAAATTCTAGTTAATTTTAATTAATTACAATAACTAATTAATCAATTTACATCAATTTAGAAAACTAATTATATGCCCTCAATTAATTAAAATAACTATTTAATTAATTTCAATTGAGTAAAATAAATTTTTAGTTAATTTCAATCGATTTTAAATCACTTAAATTTGCATTTTTATGTCAATAAATATAAATTTTGATAAAATTTGATAATTTTTTAGAAAATAGTAAATTTTAGTACTTTAAACTTGAAACCTCATAGTTCCAGAGTAAATCATAATTTATTAGTCTTTCAATATACCTGAATATCCTTTGTAAGGGATATTTAGAAACATCTGGTAGCCAGCCGCTTATTTTTCGTTGCTTGTCCAGGTATGAAATGTCTTACTCAAGTAGTGTCTTATTCTTCTTTGAACGTAGAGGCTGTTTATATATCGGCGCGGTGGAAAAATGAATGATATAAATAGTAAAATAGTACAAAATCGGAAAAGATCACGCGAGTGCACCAGGAAGCATCGTATCTTAAAAAGACATTTAGTGAGAGACAAAATAATTGAAAGTGAGTGTGCATTGAAAAGACAAAAGACTCAAGAATTATAGTTATTTTGAAAGTGAAATTTACAGTTCCAATAATATAAGTGAGAATAACTCAAATTTTCATAGTGCTAATGATATTAACGAAACGCAAACGCAATATGAGTAATGGAGGATGAAGCGAAATTGAAAATGGAAAAATTTGTTTTTATATTTATTAGTATTGATTATAAGCTTCGAAATTCGATTTAAATAAATATTATGAGGATTTAATTATTGTTTATATTTATTGTATTTAAAATTCCGATACCAAATAAGTGTCGTCCTTTGATAATGGAACGATATTGAAATCCAGTATCGGAACGATGTTGGAGTTCAGTATCGGAACGATGTTAGGATCCTTTGTCGGAGCGATGTTGGAATCCAGTACCGAATCGGTCTTACATTTCGACATTCATTCGACACCGATCCAGTGTCGGAAACCGATGTCGTTCCGACACTGGAATGTCGACTTCCGACATAGAAACGACATTGTTCCGATACTGAAACGCCACTTGGGAGGAGCAGCTGCACTGAGAAAACTGGAGTGTCAAACTTTGAGTGTCAAAATGTAGATAGTGAGTCTGAACTTCTAGATAGTACAACACTCTTTCCGAAATTTTTTCTTTTTGGTCAGGGAGACACTCATTTGATATTCTGTTACCAGAGTGTCAGAATCACTATAAAGAGTGTCGATTGGCGAAATACGCGCCAAAATTGTAAAGTCACGTGGGTTCACCTATTTTTCCTCCAATGTCACCAGCGTGGACTCTAACCTCATTGCCGGTTTCGCGTCCTTTACGTGTTAAAGTGTCACGAGGGTTATTTTTGCCAACTAATTGGCGAGTACCTATTTCACTTGCTAAAATAACATAATAATTGTGAAAGCTTAAATGTAATAGTTTTGAGGTTAGCCATAGAGGTAGATTATAGTATATTTTTCCCTCTTCGATAATCTATTTTTCTCTCTGCGATGATCAACTTTTCCCTCTAAAGTATTCAAGTAGACCATCTTATTTTGACAATTCACAGGTAATAAGTTACACTATTTAGAAGGCTGTCCTATAGTTTAACCTCAAATATAGTCTACTTCACCCTCCAAATGTTTAGGTTGACACTCCAGTTTTCTCAGTGTGCACCGTAAGTACTTGAGAACATTCGATGAACCTCAGCCGCAGGTTTCTTCAAATGACAGCAGAAAATCAAAATTTCCCGCAAATGACCAAACTTACTGTGTGACATTTTTGATATGCCAATTTTGACCAGCACTTACCGCTCCAGCCATCTATTGAAAAGTGTCGGAAGCAAAGTTGTACATATGATACAAAACGACTTCAAGCATCAGTAAAATGTCTACGTAAAATGCTTGTCAATATTACCTTTTGCGTAAATTAGTAGGTCATTAGAGATGAAAAATCCTGACCCTTAAGGGCATGTGATACTTCAGAAAAGTAGCAAGTTCATGTGAACAATTTAGTCTAATTTCTACATGTTTGTCTCCAAAGTACATAACATTTTCTGTTTAAAATTTGGAAAATGATAGAGAAGATAAAAACGGACGTGAATAGACTACTTTTGGTTTTGAAAATGATAAAAAGTTCAATTTTTAGTCCTTGAGTTTGCTAGATTAAAAAATAATACACCAGGTTTTATCGCAGAAAGTGGATTAATTTTCTGCAAAGGACAGAAGAAAATTATCCTGTTTTTTCTCCTCAAAAGAAGTTGAAAACAATCGAGTAAATGGAATGAGAACTGGAAAAGCGACTTTTGTCTAATTAAGTTAAGCAGAAAGAGAATGGAAAGAATTGCTCGTTCATTTTTAAATATTTTCCTTCCGAGAGGCGCGTTTACGACTATTGGTGAAGGAAAAGAGATTATAACTAAACTTCTCGCAGTTACTGTGAATGTCTCGCATGGGACGCTAAGAAAAACATTGTAACGTCATCAGCACTTGTAAGAAGTTAATATGGGTTACCCTATAAGTTATGCAATAAAAAGATCCCCTTTTTCATTTTCCAATATATTGAATATTTGGATTTTGGGTAAATTGGAATTGCTGGAAGTCAGTGCCCCGACGACCCCGCTTACGGAACTCTGGGATTTTTCGCTCGTATTTCGTATCAACACTTATGTAACGCGGGTCACGCAAGCGACAAGAAACGATCTTGGAACGCAAACCTTAAGGTTAAACAGGATGAAATGTCACGAACGTCGAACAATGTGCACGCGAGCGGGTGAGTGACTTTGGAAGAGTCGTGACTTAGACAAAAAACCATGTTATCCCAGAAGCACTAACCGATCTTAGAACGAAGGTTTAATGTCAACTGTGGAATGACGAAGAATTGAATTAAAAGCACATTCGTCCTTTTAAGAACTCAAACCTTGACTTTTATTAGTCGATGCTACTTTCCCTTTAAAAGTAAGGTCTGTGGTATTGAACACTTTCAAATCAAATTCTATTTCCTTATATCTCTTTAAATCAAGTTGATCAAAAAATAAAAACATTTTTTTGAATAATTGGAATTCCGGTTTTGAAGCAGCATTAAATAGCATCAAATATGGAAAAACAATTTATCGCGGAAGGAAATTTTAAGATATATACTCTTTTAAATATTGACATTTAAAAAAATTAATTTTCTTTGTTCTTACATGCAGTAAAACTTTTTAAGGCATGTTATTCTCTCTTTTTTCAATCTTTTTACAATATATCTACAAAACTACTTTATTTATTAGAAAATTGTTTGAATGGAAAAAGCGAATTATTTTTAGAATCTTCATAAAATATATTTGTTTTTTATTATTTTGTATAGCCTCGAAAAGGACCAAATACTTGGTCGAAACGTCGACAAGAAAAATTAATTAAATAACATCATCACAATACTGGAAAGGCCACATATTTATCTACCAAATTTAAATTGTAAGGTGATACCCACGAAAATAATACACTTTTTTATTAAAATCGCTAAATACTTTGCGAAAAATATTATTTACATTGGGAAAGTTCTATGGAATGTAGATTTAAAGAAATGAATCTTGCTTTTCAATTCAAAGGAATAATTTTAATAAATATATTTCGCTTAAATCGAGCATTTCCAGATTAAAACTGGTTTTTTTTTCTGAAAATATGTATTTGGACTTTTGTGTTTTTTACTTCTGTTTCAGATCAAAGTTATGCTTTCTATATAATCTTCAATTATTTTAGAGCTGATTTGATTCCTTGAAAGATTTTTGACAACTCTTTTTGATTATTTTCTATTGAAATTAATATTATTTAAAAAAAATGCTATTCTAAAATTAGTTAAAATCAACGATGATAAAGTTATTTTCGATTTTTTGAATTATTTATGAAAATTCTCTATTTTGGAATGCAGATAACAGCATATCATAAGAATGAAACAAGCAAAATGATAAAAATATTTCTAGCTGAATTGAATTTTATCGTTATTTTTATTAACATCCTAGGAAAAAATGATTCCTTTATAAATTGCTGAGTATCGTTATAAAGCCAATTATGTTTATATTCAAGACCATTTTGTTAATTAAAGAAATGAATTCTGGTACATTATTAAACTGCCATTCACATATATATAGTTAAGAATTAATAAGCATGTAAAGCTTTCACGTTTATGAGCTTGAAGTATAAGTCAGACTCACGCTTTATTAAATTCAACATTGATATATAGTTATTGCTTGTCATCCAATTTCCTTTGTGACTTTGCAGAAGATAAGAATCTCTTATCATTTAAAACAAGTATTATTTTAATTATTCAGACTTTAATCACAATTTTCATTCCTTGTTATTCTAGGATAACTACTAAAAATTGTTTAAAACTCAGTACTCATAAAACAGACTTCACAACAAATGTTGGTTTAAATCTTATCAAATTTTGTATACTGGAATCAAAAAAAATCTGTTTGCTTAGAAATTAGTTCTAAATCTTAAATTGAAATCAAAATACACTTAAAAATTAGTTTACTTGAATCGTACAAATCTTTTTCTCAGAATTCGAAACTTATCGTTAAAATACAATTATATAAAAAATGAAGAAATTACAAATATATTACGAATGATGCATTAATTTATGAAAGTAAAAGCAATCAAAGATTGAATCCAAATTCATTTTTTATTTCAATTTCACTTGAACAGAAACAAAACTATAAGATATAATTATTTCATTTATTGCCGTTTAAATAAAATTTAATTTAAAATTTGTTTCTAAGATTATACACAACCGGTCAAAAGTTTAAGTTCACCTGTTGTATGAGCGATTGTCGAAGTGTCTTATAATTTTAAAAAAATCAAGTTAACATTTTTTTTCCAATAATAACATGAATGTTAATAAAATTTTGTATCTAATGATCCCAAGCTGAAGGCAAAATATTAATTTTATAAGAATATATTACAAAAAACGTGAAATTTCAATCTTTTTGGAAAAAGTTAATAACTCTAAGAATAACTAACATTTTAAAGATATTTTGGTCTCGTTTTAAAGGTATGTCTTCATCGTAATTTGCTAACTAATCAAGATATTCTTAGAATTTTTCCTGGATTCTACCCTGGGGTCAAACATGGTATAAAAACGTCCTAAGATTTCAAATAAAGACTGTACTCTATACATTATATAAATAAATACAAAATATGTTTGATCCCAAGGTAAAATCCAGGAAAAAGTTCTGAAAATATCTTGAACAGTTAACAAATTACTATGAAGACTTACCTTTGAAATGGGACCAAAAACTTTTAAAAATGTTAATTATTTTTAGAGTTATTAATATTTTCCAAAAAGATTGAAATTTGACCTTTTTTGTAATATATTCTTATAAATTTAGAATTTTGCTCTCAACTTGGGGTCATCAGATAGGAAAATTTCTTAAATTTTATGTCATCATCGGAAAAAAATGTTTAATTCGTTTTTATGAAAATTAAGATACTTCGACAATGGCTTAACCCGCTGACTTCGAACGTCCTTAATAGTGGTCCTGGGCTCAATACCCAGCGAAGTGGAAGCGTCCCTTTTTTTCACAGAAAAATAAAAAAAAAAAATTGGACAAAGATTCATGGCTGTATAAAAATAAGACTGCACTTTTTCTTCTGTATCGCGTCGTGTTTTGTTTTCAATAGACACAAATAAGATGTAAATCAACCATTAATACAACCCCTGCTAGCGAAATCGCTTTACGAAAGATCTTTTAATTCCACTCCTTTTTTAGAAATTTAAAAACTTATACAGAGTTTTCCAATTAGAGGTTTCATTTTGAATAGCCCGCTATTTTGGTAGCTGTCATAATATGAGGTGTCATTTTTTGAGAGATGAAAAAGTTACCAGGCCGAGTGATTTCTCGAAACGGCGATTACAATTGGCCGCCGAGATCATGCGATTTAGCATCTCTAGACTTTTTTCTTTGGGGTTACGTGAAAGATAAGATTTATGCTGATGCTCCTCAGTCAATTCAAGAACTCAAAGAGAAGATTCGTGTCGTTATCGACGAAATAGAGCCCCAAATGTGCGAAATTGTAATGGAAAATTTCATATGAATGATATTGTTTTTCATTATTAATGGTGAACCTTCCGCTATTGAATGAAATAAAAATCAAATGATTTATCACAAAAAAACACGTTTTTTTTATATAAATCAAAATTTGAAGGTCCGCCAGCAATAACTCGCCGAGCTCTCAAAATCGTGGAAAACTATTGTCCGTTCACGAAAATCGTGATAAAATTTTTTTTTTGGTCATTCACAAACACTATTTTTGATTATTTTTGATGACGAAAAATTGAGTGTTTTTAATTTTTATCTAAAAAACTATTAAGGTTGCATACAAATTGTATTGAGAAAAAAATGCGTCATGACAAATTCTACAAAACGATATTTTTGTTTTTGTGAATGACTGTAAAACACATTTTATCACGATTTTCCTGCGCGGACAATAATTTTCCGCGATTACCAGCGCTCGGCGAGTTATTGCTGGTGGCCCTTCATTTAGTAATTAATAAAATTGAAAAATCGTTTGTCCACTATAGAGGACATCGTTTATCTTATATTTATCTATATCCAAGCTTATGTATGAAGCTTTGCATCATCATTTTGGCACACATCTTGAAGATTTTAAGAAAAATCAGAATTTTCTGAAGGCGTATAAAGGCCATACAAATATAAAAAAATTAACTTTTTAAAGGTTTATTGTTTAGTTTCAAGTCTCATGAATTGAATCGCGTTCCAATTTTAAATAAAGAAACAGGAAGGCACAAAAGTGTCCCGCAAATTAAAATGCATCTTTTGGAAGACGCCCTCTGCAGTGGTAAAAAGTAATTAAAAGTGCCCAAAAAAATTTTTTGTACACCTTAAAACATTGTTAACAATGTATGAAAAAAATTATAATTATAAATAAAATAGTTTTTTTTTTAAATATTTAGATATTGTCTGTTTTTTCAATTTAGAAAGTAAAAGTCCCCTTAAGGGGGGTTTCTGCTTTGTTCGGCCAAAAAAACGTGCTTTTTTTAGAAATTTTTTTTGGGGAACGTATTTAAGATAAACACTTGAAATTTTTTTCAGTTGTAGGTGCAAGTTTATTGTATAAGTACAAAAAGTTTTTTTTCACTTTAGACAGAAGCAAAACTTTGAACGCGTTTTTCTCAAAACTATATTTTTTGGCCTTGCGGAAGTGATTTAAGCCAGACGAGTTGAGCAATAGCCACGAAATTTTTAACAGTCGTGTATCAAGGGCTTAGCTATAGCTCGTACTAGAATCTTCAAAAAATATCAATAATTTTTCATTTTACATAACAATTTGTATAGAAAAAAGTGGGCAAAAATCGAGTTTTTCATTCAAAATCGCATCATTTTTTCATTTTTTTTCCGAAATCCTAGTACTGGCCAAAGACAAAAGTATACAAAGTAAGAATATATTTCATTTTTGTGTTTCAGGTCATCTGAAACAGCAGCAGGACTTCCGAAAGTGGGAAAAATTCGTTCGGCGCACCGCCATTGCTCAATGCCCCCCCCCCCCCCTGCATATTTCTACTAAAAACTTTTTGAACTTGTACAATAAACTTGTACCTACAACTGGAAACAAATTTCAAGTGTTTATCTTCAATACGTTCCCCAAAAAAAATTTCTAAAAAAAGCACGTTTTTTCGGCCGAACAAAGTAGAAACCCCCCTTAAACAACAGGTGAACTTAAACTTTTGATCAGTAGTGTATGAACACAATAGAATTTCCCTCTAACAATAAATTAAATTTTCAATGAAAACTAAATATTCTCAAATTATGGATAAAATACTGGTAATTTCCTCATTCTTCCTGACGTAATATATAACCTCTAGATCTCTGTTTTCTGTGTGTGCTCACATACCCGTTTCACAGGGATTCATAATCCATTAATTAAGCGTGTCTGATACAAAAGCAAAGCAACTAATTTGTCTCTAGTTGAACCAAAATCTTTCGTCTAATCAGTTGTTGAAAATCGACGGATTCTATTCAAAATCCGCGATAGTAGCATTTGAGGTATTATAACAGTGCTTTATTAGGACAACGCGCCTTGAGCGATCGTTAAATCCGTAAAGACGGTGCTTGGTCCGTAATTACTCGGAACTTAAATCTAAGAACTTTGCTACTCGTCTAGCAACTAACTACCTAGCTACTTCACCGTAATTTAATCCCCCCTCTCGCTCTCTCCTTATCCACAGATTAGCTCGGCACGCTCAAGTACATCGTGTAACACGGCCGAATGTACTGAAGTCTGGAAAATGTCAGACCATTTATATTACGCGAGCATAACACAAGCTACGAGACACCGATTCTAGTATCATTAGGTCAACATCGCAGAACTCCGTAACCCAGCTTGCAATTACAATTCCGCTGCCAATTTGCGGTTATATTAGCGCCTTCTTAGATATATAACGATTAGCGATTCTTATTCGACTGTACACTTGATATTTACGTCCACAACTTACAGTAAACGCATGAACGTGTCGAACATTCTGAAGAGAATTTTTTCTTCAATGAGAAATTGTGAAAAAAATTAAAAAGACTATTCCCCAGGTAGAAATTTACAACTGGCTTTATACCGCGCTAGTACACCGAAAAAATAGCATACTTACTTTTAGTATGTCGACATACTAAAAATGTCCTCTAACCTAATATTCTAGTCTTTAGTACATTTTCCTATAACACGAGTAAATTTTCTCTTAAATTCAGTATGTGTCGTCTTAAATTTAGTACATATCCCCATACTGTGGAAAGGTGCCTATCGGAGATATCGTGAACTAATAAGTAACATGACCGGTGGACCGGTCAGTGAACAGATATCTGATGTGCAGTATGCGCCACGTGATGCTAAGAACACTAAAATCAACTAAAATGGACACTGTGGAAATGTGGTTGAAAAACAATAATTTAGAAGAGCTTATTGATAGATTTTCAAGTAAGTTTATATAAAATTAGAGAGGAAAATAAGAAAATTTTTAAACTTGATTTTTATCCATTTACAAAAAATATTTTTGGTAGAATATAGATAATATAATTAATGGTCAGAGAAAAAGAAAATCCGCCTTATTTTTCTCTAGTTTTTAATGTATTAGGTCTAAAAATAACTAACATGCGAAGGTTTCGGGGCCTCACGGAAGACCTAATCAAAGAATTCATTTCGGAAGTTGGAATTAGAGTTGAATTGTTGGAATGCCTGGTGATTTTGAAAGCAGTTCATACTGTTATAAGTGTAACACATACTATCTTTAAAAGAGGGAAAAATACTTATAATAAGAGGATTTTCCTCTTAAAAATAGAAGATATACTAGCCGCGTATTTTAGTATAAAATGTACTATATATTAGTGTAATATACTAAAAGTATGCCATTTTTTCGGTGATACCGCCGGGCGGATGTCAGTACTGGCGTTGTACTGGCATAATACCGGGTGGAAAACGACTGGGTACTGGTATTCGTCCAAAATGTCACTCGGCTGGGAGTTGTTTGTCGGTACTGGCGCTGTACTGTAAATAGTAGTATGCCTGTACCGGAGGACTGTACTGGCGCGGTACTGGCATTTGTAAAAAATGTCATTCCTGGGAGTTGTCTTTTAGTACTGGGGCGGTACTGGGAAATGTACCGAAAATCTGTATTGTACTAAGATAAAAAGTACAGGGAAAATTCAAGTTAAGACTATAATGCATATTTACCGTTTTTAACGGCAACGGAAGGATATTAGCTTGGTAGGTTAAGTTTACTGTTTTCAAGCTAGAAAATTTTTTCTGAGTAAATTGACAATACTTTTTCGTTACACGTACACCGAAAAAAAATCTCAGTAGGTTTGACTACTTTTTAACTTACTTTCCGTAGTTCGTAAAGGCCCCAGTGTCATTTTTAAAGGTAAGTGAACTGCAAGAACATAGGTAAATCAAATAAGAGCAGTAGTTGAATCGATGAATATTCTTAGTACATTTCAAAACTTTATTTACTTTCAAGCAGACTCTAACTTACTATTTTTATATACAAACTTACCTACAAACACACATTCCCCTCTACACTACACAAACGCTCGTTTAGGTAGTATTAAAGATTATTCTTAACGCTGCGGGTTCGAACCCTCTCTACTTATAATTAACGCATTACTAACCTAACGACTAAGCGGTACTAATGATCAGTACTGGCATTGCTCCTTATTTACAGCTGGCGCGGTACAATGCTGTTCGTAAAATCCGACATAAGTCCGACTTTTCCGCCTGGGTCTACGTTCTAAACCTAACTTGGTGAAATTTTACTAAATTTTTTAAACGTATTGCAATCTAATAATTTGACTAACGTTTGTAAAGTTTTTTTTCATTTAAGGGGCACAACTACACGCAGAAAAAAGATCAGTAAAATTTACAGGAAGTTCGGTCCTTATATGGACAACATGACTTTTTAGTAAATTTTACAAGAAGTTGAGTTCAATCATCAGATTTTCTGTACAATTCACTTAGCGTACAGTACAATCAACTTAACCCGGATTTTTTCGTACTCAGTAGATTTTACTGGACGCTGAGTGAAGCGCACAGAAAATCTGTTTATTGAACTTAACTTCTGGTAAAATTTACTGAAAAGTCATGTTGTCCAAATGAGTACCGAACTTCCTGTAAATTTTACTGATCTTTTCTCTGCGTGTAGTTTGAAAATTTGAAAATTTGGATTTTTTTATTGTACATTTTTTAACAGCCCAGCAGGCGCTTTTCGAAGAAGAGGAAGGTGGATTGTATGGGCTTGGAATAGCAGGTTAGCTCTAGGTATGATACTTAAAAATTTATAACAATGAAATCAGTACTTTTAACTTTAAACGCGTTTTTCTCAAAACTACATTTTTCAAATTTGCTGCAGCTGTAACTTGATAACACATCAGCCTATCGATTTGCGTCTTTTTTTAGCTCATTGTGTATTTGTTTTTCCATACAATCACCCTCCAGTTTCATGATTGGATGAAAAATATAATTTTGCCACGCCAAAAATCATCAGATTTTTGAGCAAAATTTTAATTCTTTTTTCAAAACTCCGCCATTTTGTTTAATTTCAATTTTTGTTTACAATCGAGGGTCATTGTATAGGAAATATATTCCAATTTAATTAAATTTTTGTTTTTTTTATTTCAGGCACTGTGAAGGCGACAATCACTGCAGCAGTAGCGGAACTTTTTTTTTTTTGAAGACTCAGGAGATGGTGGATAACTTGCTGAAAATCGAATATTTTCATTTGAAAACATTACTGTGTATTCATTATTTATGCACAAATATATCTGCAAAATTATAAAACATTCGATGCAATACTTTTTTTTTAAATTCACAAAAACCACTTATTTTTCAGGCGGTCAAACTAGTTGTGTCCCTTAGTTAGATGTCGTGCCAAAAAAAAGGTCCATTGGAAAACAGAGTTTTTTTATAATTTTATGGCTTGAAATGATATTATCAATCGTGTCTTATGAAAGAAAAATATTATTTTTTATGAAAAAAATTTAAAACTTACGAAAAATAATTCTTTTTCTACTAGCGAATCATAAAGTGGATTTTATTGCCCCGTGGAGGGCAAACAATAGTATATTGCGCAACTAGGGAAAACAAAAATTATTTTGTGAGTGTGAAGTTTCATGTCCGAGCAAAGCGAGGGTAATGAGTAAAATTAATGTTTTTCCCGTGTCGCATACGATTTTTTTTACCAAGGAATCAAAAAATGGATTTGTTTGCCCGAACGGGGCAATAAAATCCACTTTATGACCTGCTAGTACAAAAATCCATTTTCTGACCTTCTAGTAGAAAAAAAAATCGTATGCGCATGCTCAGAAATAGTTTGATAGCACCCTAAAAAAATTTATTGAGTCAACAAGAAATGGCTAATGGAGAAACATATCAAAAACTGGCAAATGCGTCAACAAAGCATGCATGATAAACACGAGTTTGATGCGCGATCATACAAGTTTGTTGAGCCAACAAAAGCTAGTTATTGTAATGAATACGTAATCTCAGAACGCTGCAAATCCTGATCTGCTAATATTTGACACTCAAACTAAAAACAATATCCTTTTGGTGACATTAAAAATTGATGGCGCCACATTAGAAGTTGATGCCCAATTGAACAAATCACTAATGTATGTTTGTTGATCCATCAAACAAATCTGAATGGAGCAAAAAAAAAAAAGATACAGGTATAATAAGATTTAGTGCGCTATCAAAGTTGCTTGTATCAAAACATCTATGATGTCACGTAAAAAATTATTGCAAGCATGCGACACGGGAAAAACATTAATTTTACTTATATGGTTGTTACCTTCGCTATGCTTGGATATCAAAATTCACACTCGGAAAATACATTTTTTTTTCCTAGTTGCACAATATACTATTTAATAATGTTTTTTGTGCGAGAACTAGAATTTTGCCTTATTATCACTTCTTACCAATTTTTTTCAGAATTTTCGGGAAAAATATGTTCTACAACTCTACCATTTCTAATTCCAAAAATAAATAAATGATTTTCAAATACAGTTATTTTAAAAAGTTTTTTCTTTCAACAACATTTTTTTAACAATTTCAGCCACTAAAAACTTTCTTTTCAAAATTGAAAAGGGAACAACTGATGATATTATTTCAAGTCCTAAAACTATAGAAAAACCTTTTTTCGAGAAACCTGAGCTTTGGCATGACAACTAGGCTAATTAAAATCCTCTTTATTTTTTCGTTAGATAAAGCGATTTAAATTGATAAAAAAAAGAAATTTGGTTATTAATTGCCTTATCTCCGTTTGCATGAAAAATACTGCAAACTTCAATTGGATTACTTACAAATAATATCAGAAGAAAACTCAATACGTAATTTAGGAAAATATTTTAGATTAAAGTTGAATAACTCAAGTAATCTGAACAATTTAGATTCAATTTTATTCCTCAACAAGTTTTCTACAACTTTCCATAAATAATTAAAATTGTGTTCGCGCCAACTTTTTCATTTCATCAAATAAATTTTAAAACTTGAATCTAGTGTCAGATTTCACAAAATATGAATTTCTAAAATTAGGGATTCTGTTACATAACTTCACACACATTTCTAATTGTTGAAAGTTTGATGACAAAGTGGCACAGATTTATCACATTAAGAAATATCATTTATAAAAACTAAAAGTACTAATTAAATAATTATATCATACTTTCAATACATTTTCAGACATTTCAAATATAAGTGTAAAAATGTGTCAAAATTAGGTGTTTTTATATTAATATTCCTTTTTACAAGTATGAACATTATTTGTTCTAATTACCTACAGAGCAAAACAAATTATTTATCTTTAATTTCTTAAACTGACCAGAGAGTTCTGGAAGTTTTTAACCGAGCATCCATTAATTATGTAAAAACGATTTTCCAATTTGTATGTCTCACCCTCCCCATGTAAGGATCCTTACGATTTTGGCGACCCCCCAATTCCTGACGTAAAATTTTTTAATTTTTTACATCAAAATATAAGAAACATTGAGGTGCTTTATATTTAATGTTATTCGAAGTAAACATCTCAATTTTGAGTGAAAATCTGAGTAGAAAATCAAGAGAAGTTCGAATAAAAAATAATAAATTTTTTATTCGGGAAAAGCAATATGTATAATATATAGATATAATATCAATAGTAATGAGAAAAATAAGTGTATATTTGTGTATAAGTTGGTAAAAGGATACAATAATTCCAATCCAGTAATAATTGAAGAAATGTTTTTCCTATACAGACTTAATTGAAGAGTTTAATTTGCCAACACTTTAAGGATGTAGATTAGGTACAGTCAATCTCAAAATTCGCCAATCTTTATAAAATCGACAAAAATGGATCCATTATTAATTCCTGCAAATTTTGAAGAAAGCTTCTAAGCGTACTTCAAAAAAAAATAGTTCAGGTAAAAATTGTTTAATTGACAAAAGTTATTTAGAATTTTATTTATTTGTGAACTAATAAATTATGTTATATTTTTATTAAGGATGTACATTATAACAGTCAATCTCAAAATTTACGAATCTTTATAATGGTTTATAAAATTGAAAAAAATAGATCCATTATTGATTCCTGAGAATTTTAAGGAGGCTCCTAAGCGTACTCTAGAAAAAATTAGTTCAGGTTAAAATTATTTACTTGACAAAAGTTATTTAGATTTTAATTTTTTGTTTTTCCACATAAAAAAATTACAATTTTTATTTAATTCTAATCATCATCTTACTTGGTAAAGGATTCCCTGTAATTATATTCGGATGAGTTTTATTAAAATTTAAACTATCATTGTTTATGACAACAATAACTATACAATTTCTAAACAAAAGTTTTAAAATAAAACTTACCCGAAGAGTTGCAGGGAATCCTTCAAAGAGAAAAGTGAGCCTTTGATCATTAAAAGTAAATAAGAATTGTAATTTTTTTGTGTAAAAAAAAAACAAAAAATTAAAATCTAAATAATTTTTCTTAAGTAAATAATTTTAACCTGAACTTTTTTTGTCTAAAGTACGCTTAGGAGCCTCCTTAAAAATTCTCAGGAATCAATAATGGATCTATTTTTATCAATTTTATAATTCATTATAAAGTTTCCCGAATATAGCATAACAATATAACATAATTCATTAGTTTAAAAAATTACACACAACGCAGTAAATTTTTCAAAAATATGCAAATCGGCTAATTAATACAGTAGAAAAGAAACCTTGGGAGATTTATATCGCAAATTTCCTAAAGTTTATCACCAATACTAAGTATCGTTGCGGTTTGGAAGCGACAAAGAGTGAATTCTCCTTCTGTTAAGGAAGGCTCAGAAGCTATTACGGACGTAGACGTCACCTCAAGTATAGATCAGAAGATCGCATATGAATATAAAAGCGAGGACCAAGACAAAGGCGCATGAATGTCAAAGGGACAGAGACAGTGATTATTTAACAATTATAAAAGAAGTTTCAACTAATGATGATAAAGGTGAGAGAAACTTTATTAAACCTCGTAATCGTGTGACCATAAGAAAATGGAAGGAGTCCATTGTTATTCTAATTTAAAATACTACAATTTCTATTTTTTCTATCTCTTGTTCGTAATAGCCTTGGAGAAATGATTTAACATTCCCTATACAAAAACGCTTCTTCCAAGACTTTTGCGCATACGTAGACGACGTAATGAGGGTCACTTTACTTTTTTTCTTCATCCTTTCTCGTGCGAGGTACCGATTAACGAAAGAGAATTCATCTTATGAAACTACAGGATGACTGTCATTTGGAAATCTCATTAAATTTATTTTGCACTAATGAAAAAATTGTAAACTGACTCACTCACACGCATTTCGCATTCTGTCAAAACATTTCCGTACTATTTAGTTTTCAATCGACAACTGTCACATGACACTACTTTCGCTTTCCCATAGCAAATTCGAGCTATTGTGCTATTTGAACATACGACTCAATGCAATGAAATGAAATGCGTCTGGCGTGTGAAGATTTGAGTACGGAGGAGATTTTCTCACTTTTACCTATTCATGATTTATTTCAAGTCTGGACTGAGGAGATATAGTTCCACAGCTTTTCGAAACTGATCAGTTTTACTGTCAAGGGAAGCCATTCAAACTATATAAACCAATACAACAATTTTACTCTATTCCCACTCCCTAAGAGTTGAATATATTTATTATTTCCATTTGAATAGATTTGTTGGTCAATTATTTCACTTACATTTCAATCTTATCAATTATTTTACCTTTTTCGAGAAAAAGATCACTTATAATTCAAAATGCTTCTGATGGTTCGAAATTTACTTATTTAATTTAATTATATACTTTTGACTTAAACTCTAATAAACTTTTTGAATTATTATTCAGACAAGAAGTTTAGTCTCAGACTTTTAGAAAACGAGTTGTAACTACGTCCTATATTTCGGAAATTAATTTTTTTTTGCTTAGTAAGCTTTAAGAAAATACTCTTTTTTATTCATTGGAAGCAACGTGCAAACTATTATTTTTTCAATGCTATTTAAACTTCGTCGGAAAAATAGTTCAAGGAACTTTGCTCAACTTTTAACAAAGTTGGGACACATGGACAAGTTGGAGATTATATAATATTTTTGTAATAATTTTTTTGTACTAAATCTTAAAGAAGTAGTTTCAAAATGTACATCATAAATTATTACAATAATGGAAAAATCTCGAAATGGAGAAAATAATTGTTCAGTCATACCTTCCAAATTTCGTTTATTCAAATAGTAAAAATGAAATAAACCGACTTTTCGGCACCTCCTTTGGGCCTTTATCAAGGTATAATAGTATATTATGTGCCTAGGCACAGAATGAGGGTGATTGTGTGACGAGCGACAATGTTCGCAGGAGATCGAAGCCAAGGCGTAGTCGAGACGTAGGTGAGACATAGCTGAGGCAAAGCCGAGACAAAGCCGAGACGAATCCGAGGCGCGATCAATCCTGCGAGCATTGTCGCGAGTCTCGCAATGTCCCGAATTGTGTGCATTGGCACATATTCTATTTTATGTGACTGTGGTGCGGATACGAGTTTTTATGCGTACATTGGAATCTAATCTAGTACTTATTGTAGTTGTTTGCTGCGCTAGTTGTACGAAGCGGGCGCAAATTGGCGACTAGTCCCGGCCATTTTGATTTTATCGGTCTTGTGTAGTATTCAGTGCTAACGCTGTACGAAGAAGAAGTGAGAAGAAGAAGAATAAGAAATAGATTGCGTTCCGCTGTACGAAGAAGAAGAATAAGAAATAGATTGCGTTCCGCTGTAAGACTATAATGCGCATGCGCAGTTCAATTTCTACATTGTATTCCTCTGTAACGGAATATACAACATTGCTTTACTCTCAGCTGTAACGGAAAAACGAGTTTCCGCGACTGAGGCACATACACCGAAAAATTTTTTTTTCCGAGAGTCAACTATCACCCATAGTTAAGTCTAACCTAGTTGAAATAACACGGATTCCTGTTTAAGAGAATCACGTACATATAGTTGAAAAAACCAATATAAACCTTGTTACAGAGAAATAAAGAATTCTAGTTCAACTAACAATTAAATTCAATTAATATTGCTATGTTGTTATTACAAAACTCCGCTGTAAAAAGAACATCTTCTGTATTTATAACTTTTTCACTGTGTAAACAAAAATTTATTTTTGTCAATAATTCTTTAAAATCCACTTTTATCAATATAAATTTTCCTCTAGTAGATCATAAACATAAAGTTGTTTATTGGTTACGTTTAATACATGCGCCTGAAAGGATCTGTCCGTAAAATCAACTTGCTTTCTTTGTTTTTCTTACTAAACTTGAACTTTTTCATTTCAACTAGGATTGCAAAGTTGGCGCCTGTCCTAACTAGGCAAAATAGTATACGGGTAGAAGGAATTTTTTTCGGTGTAATTAGTACATTGTGCAACTAGGGAAAAAAAAATTTATTTTGCGAGTGTGAAGTTTGATGCCCGAGCAAAGCGAGGGTAACAACTACACGAGTAAAATAAATGTTTTTCCCGTGTTGCACACGATTTTTTTTCTACTAGCGGGTCAGAAAGTGGATTTGTTTGCCCCGCACGGGGCAATAAAGTCCACTTTATGGCCCACTAGCAGAAAAAAATATTTAAACAATGTTTAACATTAAAATGTTAAAATCTATTTACCTTAAACATCGTACACTGTAAGAAATTTTTCCGAAAATAGTCGGACAGCTTAAAATACAAATGGGTCGTAAATTTTTCCAAAGATATAGTCGAAAATATTTCCGACATAGAACTGGAAATATTTTCTACTGTTTGGTCGGAGAAATATCTAGTTTATTAGGAAAAATTGATATATTTCATAATTTAAGTGGAGAAAGATCCAAAAAACGTTAACATATTTCCGTTTTTGTTGAATAATTTCCGCTTTTCATGGGAAAAATTTCCTACAACTTAGGAGATTTGTGAAATGTTCTCACCTTTTTGATATAATTCCTAATAGTTCGGAAATAAGTCCGTGAATTCGCTCAATTTCCCTCAAATCTATGAAATATTTTTACTTTCTGTAGGAAAATCTACGCTTTCTAAGAATTTAGGAAAAAATTTCCTGATACATAGTAGGAAAATTTACCGATATTTTTCACAGTGTAGTTTTTAGATCTAATTTTTATCACAGATTATCATAATGTGAGAAACTTATATTATCTCCTTCATATAATGAGAAGTCTTCTCAAACTTAAATATATAGGGTACCGGTCAGAATTGTTCGGCCACCTGTTTTTCGATAATTGCTTAAATTATCCTAATTTGAATTATGTAAGTGAAAACATTTGTTCTCTTAATTAAATTTAAAGCTATAAAAATTCTTTATAAAATGAGTCCAGCATGAATTCGTTTTGTTAAATTTTAAAGAAGTTATTGCAGAAATAGTCAAGATTTCAATGCTTTCTTAAATTTTAGATAACTTTCGAAATAATCAACATTTTTTAATGTTCTTGGACTAATTTTAAAGCTAAATTTCTACAAAATCGAACCAAATTCTTAGAATTAATGTGTAATTTTTTTCTTAAATACTGCTCGAGGTTAAAGTTCAAATAAAAAAGTTGGAAAAATTCCAATATTGCTTTTGCTTAGAAAAACATTTTTATAAGATATATAAAACATATAATCATGAATTTTGTATCGAATCCCTTTAAACTATATATTCATATGATCTTTATTATGATTTACCTACAGATGAAATGTTTTCGAAATTTCCCTACTTTTTTCTTATAATTTTAACTCCTTGCATTATGTAAGAAAAAATTTATAGATTTATAATGATAATTTAATGCGATTTTGTAGAATCTTAGCTCTAAAATGAGCCCAAGAACAATAAAAAATGTTGATTATTTCGAAAGTTATCTAAAATTTAAGAAAGCATTGAAATCTTGACTATTTCTGCAATAACTTCTTTAAAATTTAACAAAACGAATTCATGCTGGACTCATTTTATAAAGAATTTTTATAGCTTTAAATTTAATTAAGAGAACAAATGTTTTCACTTACATAATTCAAATTAGGATAATTTAAGCAATTATCGAAAAACAGGTGGCCGGACAATTCTGACCGGTACTGTATATATGTCCCAGCTTTGGTAAAAGTTGAGTAAATTTTCTCAAACTATTTTTCTCCGTGTAGCTAAAATCTAAATTTTTTGAAAATCGAAATAAAAAAAATGAAACCAGGCCCATATGCATGTTATGACAAACCTGTATTGTTGTTACCTATAGTATTATCTCTCTTGTGTTCAACTATTTAACAATATTAAGGGGTAACATCACTGTAAGGGCCTAAAAAAATGCGTTTTTTTTGACCATTTTTTTGGGTGGAAGGAAAGGTGATAAAGAAATAGTACTTAGAGTAGTTATTGAGCATATATTTAAGTATATTATTTTATTTTGTGTAATTGGCGAGTGTTTGAATAAAGTCGTTTAATTTTCACCAAAAAAAAAAAGAGTTACTTCTTAATAAATTTGTTTAAACTAACTAATCGGAAATCCCCTACGTGGTTCATTTTAAAATGTTATTCTAAATTTGAGGTTAAATTTTCAAATATAAAGATGAAAAATTGTTAGAGTTATGCTGTGTGCCGTTTCGAACAATCATATGTCGAGAAAAACGCGTTAGAAGTTTTGAAATGTGTTATAGACATAAACAAATGAAAAAATTTTACTCTTAGAAATCTCTTACCATTAATCTGCTATTCCAGATTTTTCCTCCTATTCCTTCCTATTCTTCGAGCCAAATTATTAAGAATGGTGCGATTTTAATAAATCACGGTTCATTTTTTTAGGAAAAAAATTCTCTACAACTTGACCGTTTCCTATTTTTTAAAATGAATTCTTTAATGGCTGAAATTATAAAAAAAAACAATTTTTCAAAACAAAATTTTTATAAACAAATTGCTGTATTCGATAATAATTAATTCAATTTCAAAAATAAGAAACGGTCATATTGTAGAGAATCTTTTTCCTAAAAAAATGACCCGTGATTTATTAGAATCGCACCATTTTTAAAAATTTGGCTCAAAGCGATAAGAAAATAAGTTTGGGCAAAAATAAAATTTAATAATAAAATTATTTTTTGTGTTTCAAATTTTTTTCATGGAAATTAGTCTTTTCTCTTCCAAATTAGCCCTTTAATAATAATATTGCTATTCTTGAAAGCAAAATTATCTATTTTTGCCTTAGGTCTAATTTTCGTAAACGAACTACTTTAAATAATTTCTAACTTGTCGATATATCCCAACTTTACTCAAAATTTGAGTGAAGTTTCTCAAACTATTTATCTCTCTATGAGCATTGCATAATGACTCCTGTCTTTGATATCTATATTATTTCGTCCTCTGTTTTATAATTTGTGAGGCAATCACTTTGCGTCACAAATCATTCAACTTGACAAACGTCATTGGTGTCGGTGTCATATGATAATGCGCCTACGTTGAACCCACGTTGCCCTGCAATCACTTTCTTTGTCCATTTATTGACCATTTTTGCACTGTAAGATAGTACACATGATATTCTTCTGAATTCTAATGGTCTGCCATATAGAAAGACTCTCGTTGACACATCGACGACACCGATTGCAGTTTACTCTAGGATCAATAGCTAATGTCACGCCGGCTCGAAGCTCCATTATTGCTGTAGAAAGCCTAGCTCTTGTTGTCCTTTCGCCGATATTTGCTCATATCGTTCACTGCTTTAAACTCCTCACCACACCGTGTATGCGACCGTAAGCTCTGTCGATCGTAAAGGTTGCAGAATTTCGCTTTAGTCCCCGAGGGCGATTAATCTTGGATATAAAGGGATTAAAATCCCTATAAATCCTAACGACTTGAAATCAGGAGCATGTAATTGACTTTGATACCATCGTAATGCCTTTTAGAGTTCAAGTACACTTCAACAGTTTTTAGGGGTGCTGGAGTAAATAGTCAACCAGTAGTCTAAGAATGTCCAATTAATACCCCCTGTAGTTCTTTAAGGTCTCGAATTCATAAAAATGTCTTAGAAAATCTACAGAAAACTTTTTCGTGAGCCTTAACTGATGCCTTAGAATCCCTTTTAGAAAAAGTTATTGAATTCGATTGACACGATTCAAAAACATTATTCAAACTGATTAACTCAATCGGGTTTAATAAAATTGAATGAGTCGGTTCCAATAGTATTTTCGGATAAAAAAATGTGTGCGCATACATATAACTTATTATTTTCTCTTATTTTGTATCTGACATATTTTGGTTAAAAAGTGGGATTTTTAATTTTCAATAATGTTTTTTTAAAACTAAAACATAAAATACATATCTTGTCAAAAAATGTCCTAATGAGAATTTGTAGACCTCATTTAGGCAAATATAATTTTTCATCTTAACGTTTTTTTCGTATGTCACATATTCTGTTTAAGTAATAGAATTGTTGAATTTTAATCGTATTTTTGTAAATTTAAATGAAAAATATGCTTTTTATCAGAAAATATTTTAGACAAAATGTTATAGGTCTTATTAAAACGAACAATTTCATAAACTTACGTTTTTTTCGTATTTCACATATTTTGGTTAAAAAATTGAATTTTGGATTTTCAATAATATTTTTTTAAATTAAAAAGAAAAATATACATCTTATGGAAAAATGTTGCAGTTCAAACTTGTAGATCTTTATGTAGTAAAAAATTTTTCATCATAACTTTTTTTCGTATTTTGTATAATTTAACTGAAAAATGGAATTTATTGATTTTTTTTAAGTTTTAACATATTGCAACTTTCCTAATTTTACTTTATTCGTAAAATGTTATAGAGGTAATTTTTTCACACTCGGGGGGTCTTTAAACGTAAAGATTTGATGAAATTTTAGAAAGTCATTTTTCACATGAAACCAATACCTTCTCATATGATGAGAATGTAAAAATCACAACTTATTTTTCTTAACGAATTTGAAGGTAGACTATTTCTCAAAGAAAAGAAGTTCGATCAATTCTTGAATAAAAAACATGTAATTTGTAAAAAAATCTCCGTTCTTAAAGATTTCAATTAAACCCAATTGGATATTTTTTTGTATGGTTCAAAAGTTAAATCCTTATTGAGTTACTCATTTGCCATTTGAAGACAGGTGGTGATGAAGATAAGAAACTCTGCCCATCCATCTTATTAAATCTAGCATTTAATTTGTTATGAAACGGAAATTATTTTCAATAGTGTTCTAATTGAAGGCTGAATTGCGAACGTCTTGTTGAATGGCAGTGAACGAGCATTCATCTTAATCAGACCACTGGTAAAGATCTGCAAAAATGAAAGTAATCCCAAACTACAGGTCAGAGTAGTTATAATCTAAACTAAATTAGCATCAAAAATCGAGCATAATTATTATTTCGAAAAAAAACAAATTGAAAACGATTTATCATGCTTTGTGGTTGCAAATCGTTATTAAGAATGCAACTATTCAGCAGAGGAAATTCATCATCTCATTAAGGCCATGGATCAACCAGATCATGTAAAAGTGTTCGTGTAAGATAATTTTTTTATTTTACAAAATACAAGAGAAAACGATAAAGAACGTCTTTCAACTTCGTTTGAGTGAAAATTTTGCACAAAATTTTACAATTAACTGTAATTGTCGATAAATTTTCGAATTTTTTTTTTCAATTTTTACTATAAAGAAGTTAAGGGGGTCTCCTTATCCAGAACCAAAAAAAAGGTACTTTTTCCTAATTTTTTTTTAAGCAGAAAATAAAAACAGAGGTCAACGATTTTCCGTATATATTTAGGTACATATCTGAACTTGTAAAAATAGTTTTTTTATTTGAAAACGACAAAAAATGTCGGACTAATCAAAGATACCGCGCAGCGTCTCGCCACGGACAATTGAAATCGCCTGCATGATATTGTCCAAAGTTTTCATCTGAAACACACATATATATATTTTTTTTAATCAGTAGAGTCTTCCGCTTATAGTGGACCTAAAAAATTATATAAAAATTTTTTTTAATTGATCTTTTAAGTTACTTTTCAAGAAAGTCAAAATTTTCGCCCTTTTTTTTGTTGAAAATGCGTTATATATAATGAAAATAAATACTGTATCATGTAAATTAAAGGTTCACTATAAGCGCATTTTAATTATCTACAAATAAAAAAAAAGTTTATAATAATAGCTTTAATGGTTCTTTTTTAATCGCGCACGCAATTTTGAAAAATATGGTTTCGAGAAAACGCGCTTTAAAGTTTTCAGACGGTGAAAAATCAACTTACGCAGAGCCACTGTTTGGAACTCTACCATTAAAACTATTGCGATATGGACTGTAAAATTTTGCGACAATATTCTCTGATAATAGTTCCATCGATTGAAACAAAAAAAAAATCGATTTTTCAAAAGTTCTGGATAAGGAGACCCCCTTAAAAGACGTGCTTTATTGTCTTTTCTTACGTTTCGAAATTTTCAGAAAGATACTTTCTAAATTAAAAACTTTATCTTACGTGAACGAATAAATGTATAATTTAGTCATGTGGTCCAATTGATCCATGGCATTAATTTCTTATTACTTAATGGACTAATTCTCATAAAATACAAATTATTTAAGACCAATATATTTTTCCAATGTTATAGAATCTTTACTATTTAGAGCAATGTTTATAATTAATATCTTCGATTTAATAATATTTTCAATGTTTCAGAACATTTTCATTCTTGTTTCAAAGTTCTCCTCATATTTTATAGAATAAATTTTGTTCCAATAATCGCATGTACCAAGTAACTGATAAAAATATCCACCTTTCCTTTATAAATTCGAAATAAATTTTCAGTCTCGCTTCAACATGACCTATTTCTCCTCAGACAAAAAGGAACATCATCATCAACTGGAAAACAAGCAAACCAAAAGAATCCGCTAAAGCACGTATTGCTTTATCCATCTACACTACACGATATATAATGTATCCCATTCCAGAAACGTGCTTTTTTTCCCCCTGCAACCAAGAATGCTTGATTCTCAGCTCTCTTCGATTCCGATCATTTCCAATGGGAAATGAATCAAGCCGTGGCACTGTTCGAGACTTGAAATCAGTCGGTTCCACACAGAGGCGGAAGCGGCTTCCAAATACAATCGTATTGGGTTATATTCGCGATCCGCGTCGTGCAAGACTATTGTATGTCCGACCGTTCATTTCACCCGGAAGAAATGTAAAAATATTAAAAATACCTTTTTTAGTAACAATTACTGTGGGTCAAAGTTTAATGCAGTTTTTTCCAAATTTTCTCTTTAAAGATGATCAGATTTTAGAAAATGATGACTCATTTTCTTCATTAAACAATTTTAAAAGACTTCACCGTTTTAACATTTTAAATTTGTATCCCATTTTTCAACTGGGACTATTTGTTTATTAAAAATTATTTAATTTTCCAACATTTCTGGTTAGCAGTTAGAAATTGAGAGATTAATTTTGAAAAATAAGAAATGTGGAGTTTTTTAAAAATGTTTAAGGGGACTACACTCTAAAAATTTTTTTTTAAACTTCCATTAAAATATTAGGAGTAATTAACCAATATATGTTTTAAAATTTTTATATAAAATCATGTTGGAAATATTCAATGACGTGCCGAATATTGCGTGTCTGACTTTGAAAAATTCTAAGACTACACTTGATAAATTTCAATACTGAAAAAAAATCCAATAGGGATTCGAATATTTCTTGTAAATTATTGAAATAATTCGATAGAAGATTATTTTTTAAATTTTTTATTGAAAAATTTTATTATCTATGTATTGGAAAATTACGATTTTTTTTACAGTCTAGGCAATCGTTTTTCGAGAATAAACTCTAATCTGTATCAATACAAACTCAAAATCACTTCAACATCCAAACAAAACTATAATTCATAATTTCAAGAATTCGAAACTATTCGAACCCTCAAAATATCAAAGCGGTCAAATTTTGATTGAAACAGATCCTTAAAATAAACGATTATGAGTTCCTAACAAAGAAGGAGAAACGAAAAGGAAGGTGACCTTCCAAAACCCCTTCCTTCTTTTTTTTTGTTTTCATCCTCTTTTGTCTTTATTACCTTGTCTTTTTTATTGTTATTTTGTCTTTATTATTATTTTCAAGAATTTTTGAATTTTATTTTTATTCTTTCATTGAAGAATAAAAACAAGCAGAGAAAAACTTGTTTATGTGGTGTTTACTTAGACAATGTTGAGATATATAGAGAAACAATAAAAAATATCATAGCAGGAAATATCATTGTAGCAAGATGGCGACGCAGATAGTTAAAGTTGAACGTATTTTTTTTGCAGTAATTTTGCGGCAATCTATTAAAGTTCATCTAGTTGACTCCTACGCAACACAGAAATCTACTTGATACATATACAGTTTATCACCAAAGCTGTAACAATAAAGTGAAAAACAAAAGGATTAATCTTGAATTCGAAAAAATGTAATTTTGATCATAAAATGTGAAATTTATTCGCACGTCACTAAAAATTCGCAATTTATGACTTAAAACTAAAAAAGACATTTTTAATAGCAATTACTATAGGCCAAAGTTCAATGCAGTTTTTTTCCAACTTTACTCTTTAAAAGTTAACAATTTTAAGGAATGATGACTCATTTCTGTCGTTAAACAATTTAAAAATACTCCACGATATTAGAATTTTCAATTTATCTCTCATTTTCTAACTACTAATCAGAAATGTTGAAAAAAAAGTTTTATAAACAAATAACTGTGGCTAGAAATGGGAAATTAATTTAAAAAGTAAAGAAGCTGGTGTCTTTGAAAATTGTTTAACAAAGAAAATGAACCTTCTTTCCTTAAAATTTAATTATTTTTAAGAAATGAATTTGAAAAAATCTGCATTGAACTTTAACTTACAGTAATCGTTACTAAAAACGACATCATTTATATTTTTAAATTTTGTCTTGGTAAAGCGAACATTTTTCTGTAATATTATGTATTCCTAATCACGATCGAACCTCCTTAAAGTAGTTGTCATGCCAAAAATTAGTTCTCTGGAAAAAAAATTACTATTCAAATTTTCATAAAATCTCGACATTTTGAGACGCCCTGAGTAAGAAAAAATGGCTTTTACAAAGGTATCTATAAGCGGGATAGCTTACGAAAAAATTATCGGATTGGATTGAAATATGGCACACCTCTTGAGGGCTCAAGAAGAAAGGACAAGTTCATTAATGAGCCATTTTTGATCAATGGTCTTAGTTTCACCCACAAAAAATGTTTTTGTAAAAATCGAAATTTAATTTTCCCGCCAAATCTATGCGAGATACGGAAAAAATGTTGAGTAATAAAATTGTTCATTCCAAAAATATCTGCAACTCTGGTCTCAAAGATTTTTTCACAGGAATCATATATTTTCTTTATTAATGAAAAATGTTATTAAAAATAAAAAATTTTGGTGGCCAAAAAAACTATACGACATACGAACAAAATTGTGAAGACAAAATTGTTTATCTCAAGAAGATATACAAATTTACTTCAGATTTTTCGTAGTTTTCGTTTTAATTGTAAAAAACGATATAAAAAACGAAAACTTCCATTTTGCACCAAATGTATGCAAAATACGAGGAAAATTTTAAGAAACAAAGTTGTTTATTTCAATAAGATCTATAACTTTGGTCCCAAACATTTTTTCACAAGAATTATATCTTTTGTTTATTGATTAAAAATTTTATTAAAAATAAAAAATTTTGATTTCAAAAAAACTATACGAGATACGAAAAAAATGTTGGGGACGAAATTGTTCATCTCAAGGAAATATACAAATTTACTTTAGATTATTTTTTATCAGACACGTAGTTTTCGTTTTAATTGTGAAAAACGTTGTAAAAAATGAAAACTTTCATTTTGTACCAAATGTTTGCAAAATACGAGGAAAATTTTAAGAAACAAAGTTGTTTATTTCAATAAGATCTATAACTTTTGCCTCAAACATTTTTTCACAAGAATCATATCTTTTGTTTATTGATGAAAAATGTTATTAAAAATAAAAAATTTTGATTTCTAAAAAACTATACGAGATACGAAAAGAATGTTAGAAACGAAATTGTTTATCTCAAGAAAATATACAATTTTACTTTAGATTATTTTATTGCGTTGTAATTGTAAAAAACGTTATAAAAAATGAAAGATTCCATTTTACACCAAATCTATCCGAGATGCGAAGAAAATATTAAAAGACAAAATTGTTTATTTCAAAAAGGTCTACAACTTTTTTCAATGCAAATATAGCTTCAATAGATATGAAGTAACAATCGAGCGCGAAGCGTAAGTATTACAATAGAACTTTAAAGTAGTTTTCATCCACGAAAACTAGACCACAGGCAAAAATAGATAATTTTGCTTTCAAGAATAGAAATGTTATTATTGAAGGGCTATTTTGGAAGAGAAAAGATTATTTTATATGAAAAAAATTTGAAAAACAGAAAAATAATTTTATTTTTAACCCAACTTTTTTTCTTATCGCTTCTTGCGAAATTTTAAAACATTATGCGATTCTAAGAAAAGATTTCCCACAACTTCACCGTTTCTGATTTTTAAAAATAAATTCTTTAATGGCTGAAACCATTAAAAAAAACATTTTCCAAAACGAAATTTTTATAATCAAATTGCTGAATTTGGTGATAATTTATTCATTTTCGAAAATCGTAAATGGTTAAGTTGTAGGTAATCTTTTTCTTGAAAAAGTGATTTGTAATTTATTAAAATCGCCTAATTTTTTAAAATTTAGTAAGAAGCGATGAGAAAAGAAGTTTGGGCCATAATAAAATTTTTTAATAAAATTATTTTTCCGTATTTTAAATTTTTTTCATGGAAATTAATCTTTTCCCTTCCAAAATAGCCCTTCAATAATAATATTGCTATTCTTGAAAGCAAAATTATCTATTAATGCCTGAGGTCTAATTTTCATGTATCAACTACCTTAAGTAAATCGAATTTCCTTTTTTATTTAAAATCAAAAACAAATATAGTAATTTATATAGAAAGAACAACACCAAGTGCAAAACCCAAATATTCCGGAGCGCAAAGCGCGACAACTAAATTCCTCTCTCAAATGTTTGCATCCTCATCATATGAAAAGGTATTAATTTTATTTAAAATGCGAATGTTTTTCTATCATAATTCACAACCGATAATATCATTTCAAGTGTTGAAATCATCGGTAAACTTTTTGTTCCAAAGACCTTATTTTTGGCCCGACAACTACCTCAAAGAGCATAATTCTTAGAAAAAAGGAGATGCACTTCTGAAAGAGAGGAGATGAGGCTATAGAGGTTTTCTTTCCCCTCCCCTTATAATGGAACGTCGTTCGCTGGTCCTTGCTCGATCTGGGGCTCCTCTCTCGACTGATAGAACTGAGGAGACGATTTGCCCTCTCGTGGTTGGCCTCCGCCAGGTTCGAAGGCAAGGTAAGGTAGTAAGGGAGGCGCCCCTCTTTCCTCAGGTACACTCTTCACTACTCCGTGAGGCGAAGGATCATCTTATTAGGCCCAAGCTATATAAACACAAGCCGACGGCATGGCGAACAGTTACCCACCGACTCTATCCTTCGTCGGGCCGGCACATGCATATTTATTTTATTTCCCAGTTCCTTGTTTTCGCGCCTATTCGTTTTATCCCCGCGTTTTACCGGCGAACCAACCCTCCAACCGAGCGAAAGCGGAAGTGAGAAGCTCAGGATCCAAAGAGCCAGAGGCTGTTAGAGAACTAAGCGGATACGCTATCTCTGAAACAAATACACGAGTACGAAGGGATAGGCTCAGTGCTTATTATTGATTAAATCTTTGACTCGACTGCGGGAGATCGACAAACTTGGAAACATGTTTCACATTCAGGTACGTCGACACCGAAGATTCCAATGGAGTTCTTAAAGCATTCTCTTTCCACTCTAGAGGATATCAACCCTCTGGAATGATATCCCAAATTTCCACTAGGAAGGTACATTCCCCGATATCAATCTCAAGGGAATTCATCGATCTCTGAATTCGCAACTAGATTTCGAGGATGTGAAACTCGAAATACGTGTAGATATACTATAACTAGATCCTGGAGGATTTGGTTTCGTGGTTTCGTTCCTTAGCAAGCCTTTTCTTATAAATAGGTAATTTTTTACTGGATTTGGAAAAATTGTGAGTGCTGGAGAAGCAGGGAGTGAGTAGAACAGTGCTGCCATCTTGAGAGATTTAGGAATCCTTGGATAAGAGGGGTTGAAGAGTGATTTGAAGAACATTTTTTCTAGAGTTAGAGTGCAAGAATCGGCGATCGGAGATAAATAGTTGGACAAAATTATTTCCAATAAATCGTTATTTTATTTTATATTGGCATTGGGTCAGCTCATTTACATTAGGAATAAATGATTTAAAAAGCATATCATTAATATAAAAAAATAGGAAAAATTTTAAAGAGTTTTAAAGGCATAAAAAGGCAAACGTTTTGGCCACAAATGGGGACCCTCTTAAGTGCCAGGTAATTTTATGAACTTTATGACTACTCTCTAAATCTAAATCAGTCAATTTTCACTGAAATAATCAGTGGAATTTGACTGATTTGCATTTAGCTATTTGAATCAATCAAATTTCACTAATAATCAGTAGATTTTGACTGAATCAAATTTAGGGAGTAAGCTCTAAGCGTGCAAAAAATAAATTATTTATAGTAATATTAGATTTTTTGTTTGTTTTTGTTTTCTCAAATGTAATATTTCATATTAAAACGTGCAAGAAATAAAATAATATATTTTAAAAAACAAAAAATCTAATATTACTATAAATAATTTATTTTTTGCACGCTTAGAACTTAGTCATAAAGTTCATAAAATTACCTGGCACTTAAGAGGGTCCCCATTTGTGGCCAAAGCGTTTGCCTTTTTATGCCTTTAAAACTCTTTAAGATTTTTCCTGTTATTTTGTATCTCTAATATGCTTTTTTAATCATTTATTCCTAATTTAAATGACCTGACCCAATGCCAATATAAAAATAATATAAATATTTAAATTTGAGTCTATATAAACAAAAGAATATATATATAAAAGATACTATATATACAAAAGAAATGAATACAAACATGCCACAAAATTATTTTTAATAAACTTATATTTCTCTTAGTTTTTAATCAAAATTCTACAATAGGGAATCAGATCTTTCTCATTACAGTTCATAGTTGATCCCTTTGTGTTGAAAAACCTTGATTTAAACTCAAATTATTAAATAGAGTAATTTTTTCATTTGAGACAAAATTAAAACGGAAACAATTTTCCCTCGAATTTTCCTTCGTGGGAGGTGGAGATATTAATTAATGAAAATTACGATAAAAATTAAAACCCTTTGTACTAGACTAGTTCTTTATTAACTTGCAAGGATTAAACGAGGTCAAGTAAACAATAGATGATAAATAAAAAATTTCGAACGGAAAACACGTTTCGAGCTTTACGTTTTGCGTTTCCTGTGTTACAAGTCAAGTTTTCCGCTGTGATTTCTGGTGTCCCGTCTTCTCATCTTGTATTTCCTACTTTAAGTCCTGCTGTGTAATCTTGCTGACGTTACTTGCTACACAGGAAACTGAGTTTATTTAGAATATTTGGTCTTATTAAATACATACACATTTCACTGTGTATGTATGCATATAACTTAATTATTAATTTACTAAAATTAAAAGTACTTTCTAATGAAATTGTCATTGCATGTGACCCTTAATCTCAAGGAAATATTAGACAGATAATTATCCTCGATATTCTCAACTACAATTATGTGACACACAGGAGAAGGTAATTACAATTCTTGTTTCTCAAAGTGCTTTTATAATTATAAATACAGGTGTCTTGAAAATTAAAACCACGAATAACCTTACGAAGGGAATTTCCGTGTTCTAATTTTTATTCTCAAGTCTTAGTATACAAAATTAAAAGAAACTAATGTTTTGTGCAATAATTAAATGGATCAATTTAATGTTTTCAAACTTGACATAATTTTGATAATTATTTCATTAAATATTTCTACTTACACTTGGAATTTTATGGATAATTACTTATTATCAATAATAATAAAGCACTCTCTCATTTGTCAAGTTTAATTATTTTCATTTAGCGAAATTTTATTAATTTCTCGTTAAACTGAACTTTTTGTACTAGAGAATATGAATAAATAAGATTCACTGAGCAAATTAATTAAATATAGACATTGCATGAAAAAAGGTATTCATGGAAAATGCACAGTAACTAATTCAATTTTAGTCCATCAGTGTAATTCTTTTTATTCGGAACACAGAGAATGGTAATGACCACAGAATTTAATTCAATTTATCTCAAAGTTTCTCTCTTCAGTTTAAAAGGTTCATTAAATTTCCAATTAGTTGAATTCACAATTACTTTGCCAAAAATATTTTTCAACTTTAATCTTTATTCGTTTATCTTCTCTAGAATGTAAAGTACAAATCTAATTTTGCAATCCCATAAAAGGTACTTTGACCTTTTTATGTGTATACCGATCACACATACGAGGCACTAGAATATAGAAAACAGTTATAATATTTTCTCAGCCATTCTATGAAAAGTGCTATACAATAAGGGAATAAATTTTCGCGACTCTCATATTCGATTTTACGATGTGTGCTTAAGAAGCATTGAGAAGTGATCGGTATATCGAGCAATATATTACAATTTCTGTTCAATAGTACGCACGTACCTGTTGCAAAAAGCATCTCGATCACATGCAAATTATGAATTATGAATAATATAGATAGTTTGCCGATAACTTTTTCCAAACAACTCGGCACTACAGATACATGTCCCACGCATTTGAGTTTGGAAAATAGAAATTGAGTAAAAGCTCCATAAAATTTTATTTCCTTCTGAGCAATCTTGAAAGCACATCAAATCCGAAATTGTCTCTAGTTGGAGTTTGCATTGGCAGAATGAAGTGTGTAATGATATCAATAGTTTCGAAACACAATCAGCGAACTGTGTATACGTTGAACGCGTTATGTAACGCTTTCGATCGGAAGAGATGCTTTCCCGTGGAAAGCAAGTAGTTTCTGTTTCAATTGCATCTTTGTTGGATAAGTGACTGGTACCATTGCAATGGCGTAGTTACGACCAGTTGAGACTTTCTCAGGATCAACCGCTCTTACGTTCATTATTTATGAGAATGATGACCACCTAGAAATGTGCATTTGAATAAAGCAAAGAAAGGGGGAGAGTTTAAATTGAGAATTACGCATCATTTCAGGTAGTTTCTGTAAGCTACACTCGGAGAAAAGTAGTCATTATGTAAATTGATACAACAGTCATCATTATTTCCCATAGCAGATTCTTATCAATCGTACCAATTCAAAATAATTACGTACATTCCAGTTGCATAAGACATTTGTACTTTGAGTGTTTTGTAAAATAATTTGCATTCTGATAGACTGATAAAATAGAAAAGGATTAGATCTAATAATGTGGAGATGTTTCCTTATTATAGCACTGGAATAAAAAAAAATTGTAACTCAATTACTTAAGATTAAAGAGTAGACACTTGATTTTAAATTTCTATTGGCAATTGATTTTTCATTTGCGAATTTTCATCTACAAAATGAATAATATTATTTTTCATTCGGATGCTTGAAAAAAATATTCAGAACTAGAAATAAGTAGTGAATAATGCGACTGAGTTGAAACATCAATCAATATGAAGAATGGCGTTTTCAAAATTATTGAACAGTAATTTCATTTCTGATTATTGATCAAAAGATTGAATCGGTGGATAATAACATTCCACTATATCCCCTTTTTGTTAGTTCATTGAAAATCTACCTCTTTTTCATCCCTTTCTTCTCATTGATCCATTTAATAACCCTCGCAAATCTGCTTTCCTTGCAACATTTCTTAATGAAAGAAAATATTTTCTCAACCTTTTGCATCGTTAGAAAATTTAATTGGATATATATTATCAGGCCACGAGCTCTAATTAATTAAAGTGTATCATGAATTCATATCAATTTACGTATTCAGGACTATTACTCCTTATTAATTTCATTACCAATCTAATTTGTGTTGATGGCTTGAAGTGTTAATTACTTAATGAAACTTCGTTTTTTTCATTCCGAGGCAGATCTCTAGTGAAAGATTCAAATTCAATTGGGAAGGAAGTCGCACCATTTAAATCTTTTTGGAACCTGGAAATTGAATTCAACTTCATCAATGTCAAAGCAAAATTTGTATTCAAACATTTCCGACAATCCAATTAACCAATTAATTAGGTATATTCACTTCCATAAACAGCTAACTTCACTTCGTGGAACACTTTTGGTATTGCTTAAACTTAAAATTTATGGGAAGGGACCTATTTTTTAATTTCTGCAGTAAAGAAGTATTTATCGAAAAAATGTTATTTATTAAAGTGCGCTTTATTATTCAACAGAAACCAAATTAAATAAAAAAATTATAAAAATTGAAAAATTAGTCTAATGTATCAATTAGTTTAATTTCTTTTGCATAATAAAACATTTTAATTTTGTCAAATTCGATTTTTTATCAACCACATTCTTTTCGACTTAAACCAATTGGTTTCGTTTGAAGGAACCATTCGATTTTTATCAACAACATTCCATCCGATTCAATCCAATTGGTTTCGTTTGAAGAAACCATTCGATTTTTGTCAACCACATTCTTTCCGACTTAACTCAATTGATTTCATTCGGAAGAACCATTCGATTTTAATCAACCAAATTTTTTCCGACAATCCAAATAACTACTTAATTGGGCATATTCACTTCCATAAACACCTAACTTCACTTCGTGGAACGCTGTTTGGTATTGATTACACTTAAAATTCATGGGAAGGGACCTATTTTTTAAATTTCTGCAGTAAAGAAGAATTTATCGAAAAAGTGTTATTTATAAAAATGCACTTTATTATTTTACAGAATTTAATTTGTACGATAAAATTATAGAAATTGAAAAATTAGTCTAATATATTGATTAGCTTAATTTCTTTTGCATAATAAAACATTTGAATTTTGTCAAATTCAATTTTTTATCAGACATTCTTTCCGACTTAATCCAATTGGTTTCGTTTCAAGGAACCATTCGATTTTTGTCAACCATATTCTTTCCGACTTAACCCAATTGATTTCATTCGGAAGAACCATTCGATTTTAATCAACCACATTTTTTCCGACAATCCAAATAATCAATTAATTGGGCATATTCACTTCCATAAACAGCTAACTTCACTTCGTGGAACACTGTTGGTATTGATTTCACTTAAAATTTATGAGCAGGAACCTATTTTTTGAATTTCTGTAGTGAAAAAGAATTTATCAAAGAAATGTTTTTTTTTTAATGCACTTTATTATTTTACAGAATTTAATTTGTATGATAAAATTATAAAAATTGAAAATTAGTTGAATTTATTGATTAGTTTATATTCTTTTGCATAATAAAACATTTGAATTTTGTCAAAATCGAGTTTTCTCAACCACATTCTTTCCGACTTAATCCAATTGATTCCATTTCAAGGAACCATTCAATTTTTCTCAACCACATCCTTTCCGACTTATTTCAATTGATTCCGTTTGGAGGAACCATTCGATTTTAATCAACCACATTCTTTCCGACAAAGGATCCAATGCAGTAGAAAATATTTCCAGATTGAAAACAATTAAAATCGATAAATTCTATCAGACTGAAGTTAAATCGCAAACTTGCATCAGAAATTATAATATGTATATTGATTTTATACAAGATTAAAGTAGATTTTTGACCTAGAAATAAAGTACTACAAAATAATGTAAAGAACATTCTGATTTATTATTTAGATAAATTCATCACTAACCCTTTTCTTGCAAAAGAGTTTGATTTTCGAAATAATAACTCTGTAGAAGCTGTAATTTATCGTAGAAAATAATAATTTATTAGGTCCTGCTCGAGCTAGGGTAGTGTTTACTTGTCATCTGAAGTGTTTGAAACACATTAATCCGTGGAGATTGCTCACGGATGCATCAGCATTCGTTACTCCCACTGCGTTTAACATGAACTTTTCAAATCAAGTTCCTTCGCTGACTAAAAGGCAGAAGGAGCGGTCGCGAGTTTGCATTTATATTTACTTGTGCTAAGATCGCGACGTTCTCGACATTGAGATACTAATGGTTTGGCCTATGACTTCCTCACAATCGTTCTTTTAAACAGGTGCACGTCGATTCGTTGAATCACAAAGTGCATTTTACATTCCTAACTCTGAAAAGGACAATCTTATTATTAGCAATTGAATACAACCCACAGGATCATTCAGGCTCGCACTTTATGCCTTGCGAAATTTCTAACTCTGTTGAAATTAACTTTTGTATTTTAAATGCTAAAAACTACTTATTTATTTCAAATAATCGAAATTTAGGGTGTTATTTATATTTGAGTCATTTTTATAGCTTATTTTTTCAACAAGATAATTATTTTTATTTTTTCCAATAAATATACAGTGGATGGCAAAATTATTACACTCACTTTGTTTTTGTTAGTAGCATAAACTTTCCTAATATTGACGATACACATGTTAAAATTTTTCCCTAAAAATAAAATGGAAGGCGTCGAAATTATGTATAAAACGACCTGAAGATGAAGTGTTTTTGTCAATTTTTGAGAAAGATATTGCGGAAAAAGTTTGAATTTCGAAACTTTTCTTTAATTATAAATAATTGAGGTTTTTAGATGTTTTTCAACTTATTTTAAAAGTAAATTCACGCAGTATGTAAAAAATGTGCCAAAAAAGTTATACTAATTTTCCCCTAGATTCGTAAAAATTCTAAACTCAGAACAAAAAAGGCGTAATAATTCAAAAAATTCGAATACTAAAAAAAAGGGTTTTAAAAATAGATAAAAGTGATAACCCACAAGAATTTATTAAATTCGATTGAAAAATCGAATATAATTATTTTTAGTATTTGTTAATATATAATTTTGAAAGTTTGAATTTTTTCGACTTTTTCTTCTAAGTTTAGACTTTTTACGAATCTAGGTGGAAATTAGTATAACTTTTTTGGCACGGTTTTTACATGCTACATCAATTTACCTTTAAAATAAGTAGAAAAACATCTAAAAACATCAATTGTTTTGGAAATTATTCATAATTTAAGAAAAGTTTGAAATTTGGACATTTTCCGCAATATATTTCTCAAAAATTGACAAAAACACTTCATCTTGAGATCGTTTTATACATACATACATACGTCTTTCATTTTATTTTTAGGGGAAAATTTCAATATGTGTATTGTCAAAGTTAGGAAATTTTATGTGACTAACAAAAAGAAAGTGAGTACAATAATTTGGCCACCCACTATACATTATCTTCTTGCGATCACCGTTTCTGCTTTTTAAAAACAAATTCTTTAAGGGCTGAAATCATTAAAAAAACATTTTCCAAAACCAAAATTTCATAAACAAATTGCTGAATTTGATAATAATTTATTCATTTTCAAAAATTGGAAATGGTTAATTTGTTGGGAATCTTTTTCTTGAAAATGTGTATTGTTATTAATTGAAATCGCATAATTTTTTAAAATATGGTAAGAAGCTATAAGAAAAAAAGTTCAGGCAAAAATAAAATTTATTAATAAAATTATTTTTCTGTATTTCAAATTTTTTTCATGAAAATAATTCTTTTCTCTTCCAAAACAGCCCATCAATAATAATATTGCTATTCTTGAAAGCAAAATTAACTATTTTTGTCTGATGTCCAATTTTCGTGAATCAACTACCTTAAGTCACTGTCGAAATGTCTTAATTTTTTTTTAAAGAAGAATTTTTTCTTCGATAATGGCATGAATTTGAATAAAATGTTGCTTTTAATAAACCGAAGTTGAAGGCAAAATGTTAATTTTATAAAAATATATTATAAAAACGTCAAACATGATTTGTATAATTCAATATATATCATATATTTCAATAGAATTTAGGAAAAATTATATAAATATTGACATTTTGTATTTATTTATATAATGTATAGAGTACAGTCATTATTTAAAATGTTACGACGTTTTTGTAGGATGAAATCCACGAACAAATTCTCAAAATATCTCGGTCAGTTAGGAAATTACTATGAAAACATACCTTCAAAACGAGACCAAAATCTTTTGAACATGGCAATTATTCTTAGAGTTATTGGCATTTCCAAAATGACCGAAATTTGATTATTTTTTAAATATATTTTAAAAAATAACATTTTGCCTTCGACTTGGGATCATTAGATGTAAAATTTTATTAAAAATCATGCCATTATCGATAAAAAGTATTTTAATTTGTTTTTATAAAAATTAAGGCACTTTGACAATGCCTTGAACAAGAGGTGAACCTATAATTTCGAATGGTAGTGTACCCTGAAAATAAATTAAATTTCATCAAAAAAATGAAACAAATATTAAGTTGACACAACAAAATAATTTATAGCTCTGAGCCGAAGTTTCTTTGATCAAAATAAATATCTGTTTAGCTCCAGTGTACAGTTATGTATCCTCCTTTAAAATAACTTCTACTTTTTCATTATTCTTTGCAATTAAGACAAGTTCTGTTTTGCTAATTTTTATGGCTTCAAGTTTCCTTATACCTCAGAGTTAGTTGAAATACCTTCCCTCTTATTTTAAAACTCCAACAATAACAATAATAATGACTAGTATTAAAAAAATTTTGCTATTTAGGATTGAAGAATTCAAGAAGATATAGAAAATTTTAATACTTTTTATCCTCGAAAATAAATATACCTAATAAATAATAATAATAAGTATAATAAATAATTCAAGCTGCATTTCTAACAAAATTATTAAAAATAATAAATTCTCGGTAAAACGTTCTTCCAAGATATAAGATACATAAAGTAAAAATATGCCAATTCTTTGATTAATTATTTTCAATACCTAAAGATACTTACACTGTAAAAAAAGTCGTAATTTTCCAATACATAGGTGATGAAATTTTTCAATAATAGTTGAAAAAATAATCTTCTATGGAATTATTTCAATAATTTACAAGAAATATTCGAATCCCTATCGGATTTTTTTTTCAGTATTGAAATTTTTCAAGTGTAGTCTTAGAATTTTTCAAAGTCAGACACGCAATATTCGGCACGTCATTAAATATTTCCAACATGATTTTATATAAAAATTTCAAAATTTATATAAAAATTTCAAAACATATTTAGAGTGCAGAATAAAATTTTCTAAATTATTAATAATACTGATATAGATCCTCATAAAGGGTATAAAACTTAGTGACATTATAAACATTTGCTAAATCATATTATTCAAGATATCGTACCTAGGCTTTGCTGATATTACATATCAGTTTACCAGTTTCTGTAGAGAAATGTCTAATACGTATAAACTTATAGTATCTTCTCTTGTTAATCAAGTATTGAGCATACAAAGAATCATATAGAAATGTTACTTTGTAAGTTAATACTCAACATGGTTTTACTGACTATCTCCTCCTCCATCCTAGTCGTTCTGCAATTAGTGACAGGTTTCTACTAGTCTTTCTTGCAATTCTAACGTTCAGAACTATAAGTCAAACCACAAAGTACACTATAATGCAGCAAATTCCTCTTCCATGCGCTCCTTCAGAAGATACATTATTTTGTTATATCGTCTTTTTACGAGGCAATAATTATTCAATATGAATATTGAGTAACCATACACGTCCCTCATACGATTTTATGATTACATCTCCTTCATACTGAAATAATTTAGAGAATGATTTAAGGTAGTTTTCATCCACAAAAATTAGACCTCAGGCAAAAATAGATAATTTTGCATTCAAGAATAGCAATATTATTATTGAAGGGCTATTTTGAAAGAGAAAAGATTATTTTACATGAAAAAAAATTGAAACACAGAAAAATAATTTTATTGATAAATTTTATTTTTGACCCAACTTTTTTTCTTATCGCTTCTTACCAAATTTCAAAAAATTATGCGATTTTAATAAATTACAAATCACTTTTTCAAGAAAAAGATTCCCTACAACTTAACTTAAATCCAAATTAACCATCTCCAATTTTCGAAAATGAATAAATTATTATCAAATTCAGCAATTTGTTCATAAAAATTTCGTTTTGGAAAATGTTTTTTTAATGGTTTCAGCCATTACAGAATTTTTTTTGAAAATCAGAAACGGTGAAGTTGCGGGAAATCTTTTCTCTGAAAAAATGATTCATGATCTATTATAATCGCATAATTCTTTAAAATTTGGTAAGGAGCAATAAGAAAAAAAATTGAGTCAAAAATAAAATTTATTAATAAAATTATTTTTCTGTGTTTCAAATTTTTTTCATGTAAAATAATCTTTTCTCTTTCAAAATAGCCCTTCAATAAATATATTGCTATTCTTGAAAGCAAAATTATCTATTTTTGCCTGAGGTCTAATTTTTGTAAATCAACTACCTTAAGGAAATGTGTCAAGTGATTCACATGATGAAGAAAAATATTTTAGTTTCCAGAATTTTTCTACAATTCAAATTTAAAGAATTTGAAATCTTTCACTGGAAAAAAAGACGCTTTCGACTGTGCCGCGATTCGAGCCCGGGACTTGATAATGTAGGCAGTGGAAAAAATTTCGAGCTCATTCACCTAATTTAAAATTTTTCCATACAATGTATATTTTTGATTGAAGGTTCGGAACATGGAACAAGAACATTTACTTGACACTTGCCCTAAAATTTGTAACATAATTCTGAAAAAAAATGATCCTTATTTCAGACCTTCAATATTTTTTACATTCATAGACAATGAATTTAACTATCTAAAACAATTATAATTTTTAACTAATTCTTGTAGCAAGCTCATAAAACTATTTACAACAATTATTTTATTGAGTCGAAACCCATTTTTAATTTTCATTCTAATTGCAAAATATTGGTAAATTTAATATTTTTTTATTTTTTTACTAGGCTTATATTGCAGTGATATTGCCAAAGTCCTTGTAACTTTGTTTAATCCTTCTTTAGATGACAGTTCTCTGTTTGGCAGTGGCCACTGTCGTCTGCGATTTACTACCAGGACCAAATAGGAACACATATCTACCACCAGAGCCAACGAAAGGATATGACTACAAAAAACCATCAGTCCCATTTTCGAGGCCCACGGTCCCATCGCCACGACCTACTTATCCTGTAGGACCCACGAGACCAACTCCGTCTTTTCCAACAGGACCAACGAGACCCTCAACACCAGGTAGACCGACTTATCCTGGCCCAGGACCAAGGCCAACGCCTGGCTTCCCTACGCCAGGACCACGACCGACTCCAGGAGGTGGAGGATATCCTGCTCCAGGTCCCAGACCTACTCCAGGATTCCCTGATTACACTGGCTCGCCATCTGGTGGCAATAGAAATACCGTTGGTCAAGATGTAAGTGCACTATTGTATCACATTATACTTTTTTTACTAGCGGGTCATAAAGTGGATTTTATTGCCCTATGCGGGGAAAACAAATCCACTTTTTGACCCCCTAATAGACAAAAAATCGTGTGCGACACGGAAAAAACATTTAATATAAATCAGTGTTTTTTTTCTATAAATATCGAAATTATTTTTTATTTCAAATTAATTAGTTGAGTTGAGCAGTCGACCGGCAATCGAAAGACCTGGGCTCGAATCCCAGCGCAGTCGAAAGCATCTTTTTTTCCACAGAAAGATTTCAAATTCTTAAATTAAAATTTAAATTATTTTTTATATTTCGATTTATTTATTTTTTACATTTTTTTACAATTTTAAATCGTAAATAATTTTGATATTTTTAGAAGAAAAAATACTGATCCATAATTGAAAACCCGATCTACATTTGGTACCTTATACATTTTTTACATATTTATTCTGAAAAAATGTTACAATTCAAATTTGTAGGTCTTTATGTTGAAAATAATATTGTATCATAACGTTTTTTCGTATCTCGTATAATTTAACTTGAAAATGGAATTTTAATATTGACTTTTTTCGAATTTGAATATGCTGTAACATTTCTAATTTTGATTTAATCGAAAAATCTTATCAGGATAATTTGTAGAGATTTATGAGCACTATCAAAAACCAGTATTGAAATTTTTGATTTTTTCAAAAAGTTATTTTCAAAAACACAAAAGTAGTGTTCAATCCCTCAATTTTGATTGGATGTAGCTGGTTAACGAACTTGTCCTTACTTTTTCGGCTCCGATAAAGTGAACCAAAGCTCAATTCAATCTGATAATTCTATCGATAGTTATGCCGCACACGACCTACAGACAGACAGACAGACACTTTCGTAAAAACCATTTTTTCTGACTCAGGGGGTCTCAAAACGTAAAGATTTGATGAAAATTTCGAAAGTCATTTTTCACATAAAACCAATACCTTCTCATCCATGATGAGAATGTAAAAATGGTAATTCGATTACATGAATTTCGTTAAATTTACATCGAACACTATCCAGACAATATAATAATAAATATAATAATAAAATAATAAATATATTTTTGAATTTTCGAATTCTATTTATTTATAATAGTGACGGGACACGATTCAAATAAGAAATAGAGAATCTAGACGATTAGAAATAAATCCACCAGTGGAAAGATTTATAGTTGTTTTATTGCTCTAAGGTATTTTATCCTCTAAAATTAGACCTTAGGCAGAAATAGATAATTTTGCTTTCAAGAATAGCAATATTATTATTGAAGGGCTAATTTGAAAAAAAAAAAGATTATTTTCATGAGAAAAATTTGAAATGCATAAAAATAATGCATTTAACAAATTTTATTTCTACCCGAACTTTTCTTCATATCGCTTCATACCAAATTTAAAAAATTATGTGATTTCAATAAATCACGGATCATTTTTTCAGGAAACGATCTTCTACAACTTAACCTTTTCCAATTTTCTAAAATGAATAAATTATTACCAAATTCAGCAATTTATTTATGAGAACTTTGTTTTGGAAAATTGATTTTTAATGGTTTTAGCCATTAAAGAATTTATTTCCAAAAATTGAGAACGGTAAAGTTGTGAAGATTTTTTTTCATGAAAAAATGATTCGTAATTTATTAGGACCGCATAATTTTGTAAAATTTGGTATAAAGCAATAAGGAAAAAAGTTCGGCAAAAATAAAAATTTGTTAAATACATTATTCTTCTGCATTTAAAATCTTTTTCATGGATAATAATCTTTTCTCTTTCAAATTAACCCTTCAATAATAATATTGCTATTCTTGACAGCAAAATTATCTATTTTTGCCTGAGGTCTTATTTTCGTAGATGAAATATCTTAAAATATGCATAGGAAAAAATGATCTACCTTCTGCTATTGTAGTTCAAGGGTGTTTAAAATCTACATTGTCCTTAAGATTTATTAGTACAAACTTTATATACCCACTAAATAAAATATAACCTTGATGACAATCTCTCTCATGTGAAAAACAAATATATTCTTTGAAGACAGTTGTTTCCAACATTTCCCAGATGAAAATCATGAGAAATATGATACTCGGAAATGGATGGCGACGACAAACGTATACCGGTGAAAAATTTGATATCTTACAAATGGACACGCCTATTTATGCTTAGTACAGAGTAAGCCAGGGTTGCGACTGACGTAAATAGAGAATCTGCCATCTAACAACGTGAATAAGACGCGTTCAAGTTTACTTGCCGACGGCTTAAACTTTTACGAGCAAAGATATCACCACGAATTCGTTTCGTAAAAAGACTGCTAAAAGAAATGTTTCTTTCATATCTCGCAGGAACATGCTTTTTCCAAGAGGGGACTATTTCAGAACTATAGTCGACTCTTTTCGCAACTTGTTTCTTTTACATAGCCAGCGGACATAGTTTCATCGTTGAAACAAAAATCACGAACTAGCCCATAGCTACAACTAAAAACAACTCAAAATGAATTTGAAACGTCTCTTTCCCAGGGGACGAAATTTTTTCATATTCGACAAAGATTCTTTAAGAAAATAAAATAAGCAAGTTCTGAAAAAATGCAAAGCCAAAATTTTCAAAATGTTCGAATTTTAGCAAAAATATATATCTTATGAATTTTCTTGTAATTATATGTAACTCATGATAAATATTTTTTGTCTGCTGTACACCGAAAGTTAGCATTGTCGGTATCGTTTTGCGTGCGGAAAGATGACTTTCCCGCACTAGTGCAATAAAATTTTAAGTGTGTGAAAAATTAAAACAAACTTAAAATTTTACCGCGCTAATGCGGTAAAAAAAATATCGTTCGTATCACGTGCGAAACGTATGTTTTTTAACCGCACAAGCGATTCGCTCTTGCGTTAAAATACGCCTTTCCGCACTCGATACGAAATATACTATTGAAAATAAGTTGCACCCTTTTTTCAAAAATTGATATATATTGTAGAAAATAACAAAATTTGCTAGAATATTGTGCGAAAATCAAATTTTTTTCCATAAATCACTTCCTTATTAATTTTATTACCCTGATTCTATAACTGATCTTTTATCAATATATCAGGTAGTCTCTTTAATCAGTTATCTCAGTGAATATGGCGTTAATAAAAGCATTTTCTCAATTACTAAGATTTGTAGATAGGTAGCTTGAAAATAAGCTTTATGCAGCGGCTATCTTTGAATCTAAAAAATGTGCAGTACCCCTGCGATTATGAAAACGCGAAACACCGAGAAAGAACATCGTGATTCAGATATTACGACCCCGACGTATGAATAATAAAACGATCAACACAAATAGAACTAAAACTGGTTTGCAGGCATGATAAAAGATTTACAATCGGGCTATAAAACGAAAACAAAACGCATCGCTGCGACTTTTTCCACTGCATACTATTTATTCTTATTTCGCCACTTGGCCGTTTTCTAATCACAAATAATTAAATATCGAGTAAAGTGTAGAATCAAAAGAAAAATGTCGATGCTCATCATATAACATAAATGCAATAAACGTTTTACATCATTTTTATTTACCTGTTATCTTCATGTGAAATTATGTAAATTATCGCTTAGAAATATCTAGTATAAAATCATAAACATTTGTTTTTTATTATTGACAATTCGCATTAGGAAAGTAAATATCACGTATCGGATTTTCAATGAGGTTTATCAGAAATATTTAAATCTGATTATAAATTATCTCGGTTTCAAGAGATGTTTTAGTTGCATTATTTTTTGTTATTCGTGATTCGAAAAGTTTGAATTCATAGAATTCAGCTCATTTGGTTTTAATAGATTCATATATTTATGTATTTGATGTAGAGAAATTTGTATAGAAACTCATCTGAAGAAAGATATTAGCATTAAAAATTATTGAAAATTCTGTGATCTTATGGAAATCCTAATAAAATTCAGTATTTTTTGAAAATACTTTCAGGTTTTGTCATTAATTAAGTATGTGCGAATTCTTGGAAAATTATTCCTGTATATTTTCGTCAGCATTTCTGGATAAACCTCCGACTTTTTTAACATAAAGTGCCAATCCCTTAATCTATTGTATCATATTTGCATATAAAACGAAAATTACACGTTACCAAAATTAAATAACATAAATTTTGTACTTACATAGGACATTTTCTGAAAAGGATCAAAAAGTTGACACACCTAAAAGAGAAAAATTTAGGCATATATCTTCTATTTTATAATAATAATTCGCAAATACATTTAAAATTCAGGCAAAATTAAGGTACTATGGCAATTATTCCTATAGTGAATTAAACATTTTTCGCAGTTCAAATACTAAAATTTCAAAAAAAGATAAAATTTTAAAATTTTAGTATTTTAATACGAAAACGCACACTATGACACAATTGACTGATTTGACAGTGAAAAATATTTTTTCACTGATGAATCAGTGAAAAGGCAAATCACTGATTCAATCAGTGAAAATTTGACTGATTCAGATTTAGAGAGTACATGTTCATTGTTTTATTAACCCACAGTAATAAATCTGTTATAGTTAAGTTGGCATCGGGTCAGTTCTCTTCCTAACTTTTTATGTGATAAAACACATAAAAAGTAGAAAAGAAAAACGTTTCAGCCACAAATTTCAGTGCCAAACAATTTTTATTCACATTAGGATATTGATGTTTAAATATTTACTAGTTAAAAAAATACAAAACCTAATAATTATTTTGGATTTTTGTTCTCCCCTTATTAATTAATTAAAATAAAATAGAGTAAAACATGCGAAAGGACTTATGGGTAGACATTTTTTACTCTATTTTATTTTCATTAATTAATAAGGGGAGAATAAAGAAACAAAATAATGATTAGGTTTTGAATGTTTTTAGCCAGTAAATATTTAAACTTTAATATCCTGATATGAATAAAAATTTTTTGGCACTGAGGAAGGCTCCCATTTGTGGCCGAAACGTTAAACATAAGAATTTCTTGTAAGGTAGTAAATACATATATATATGATTAAAATTAATGTGATGAACTAAGGTTTTTTATATTTATTATTTCAGCATGATCATGGTCACCATGAGCCAGGAATGCCATTCGATTTCAATTATGCCGTGAAGGAAGATGCTTTCGGCAACGATTACTCGCATAATGCGATTAGCGACGGCGACGTTACACGAGGAGAATATCGAGTTCAATTACCGGATGGTCGTTTACAAATAGTTCGTTACACCGCGGACTGGAAACATGGATTTTCAGCTCAGGTGTCGTATGAAGGAACACCACGATTTGACGTACCACGTCCTGGTGGAAACTTCCAAGGATACTAGGATTGCGTTTGCAATTGGCATACACCATAATGTTACACCGAAAAAAAAACTGGTAAAATTAACCAGTTGACTTGTTGGCTAGCGAGATTACTAGTTTTTTTGGTTAAATTAACTGAAAATTCACACTGTAACGCACTTTTCACACAAAAAGCCTTTAAATTGTGCTTTAACAACGCATCATTATCCAAGGAACAATCGTCCTTTTGTTCTTTTCTTTGGCGAAATTTTCTTCTGCTGAAGAGAATAATAACAAGCAGAGAGAAGAATTTGAGATTGTAAACGGAACATATGTTAGGTAAATGCATAATAAAAATGATAATCGCCTATTATCTTATGCGACAATAATTTAAGACCAAATCTGGAATTCAGTAGCTCTGGCGAAATTATAATTGGCTACTTATAACTTATAAAACATAACTTTTTATAGAATTTTTTATAAGAAACTCAATACACAATACTATAAGGAAATTTCATAGAAAATTTACGATACATTGTTTATCTATTTTGTCTAGAAGCAATAAAAATAAAATATTTTGTGATATATATTTTCTAGGAATTTAAAGTGTGAGAATAAATAAGCTAATTAAAATTTTGGCCATGTACTGGAGTCAATCGCAATCATGTCAATTTCAATGTAATTTATAACAACATTTATTGTACAATATTAAACCGTTTGAATTGTATTTTGTACGCCCTACGTTTGTGACTCAAGTAGTTTATAAATAACGATGTAGAAAACGTGTGAGAAACGAAAAAGTTCGATGTTTATTCTCCCAATTATTAATTTTTACCTCCGTGTATATATATTTTATTCTTCTATCACACCTTTAATGCTCGCATTTTTTTTTATTTTTCGTTGCCTTTCCAAAATCCAATTACATTTTAAAAGAATCTTATCAACAGCTATTTATACATTTTATCTTTCTTTTTGTTCTATATTTTAAAAATAATGAATATTTTATAAATGAGTCCGGGAAAACTAAAATACGTTTCATCGGCTACGTGATTAAAAGTTGATATATATTCTTAAATATCAATATTATCTGAAAAAGAGTAATTGAACTTTATAGACTTAATTTTAACGATAACAAGTGATATATTTTTTCAAATAGCTTGAAAACTATAACAGCATTGTTACAATTTTTATTAATATACTGATAATACCACAAATTAATATTGATTCGTTATCCATTTCGGGAGAAAATGGAAAATCATATTTTACAATTTATTCTCTTCCTAAAAGGTAGGATTTAAATTTTCAATTAGTTTTACTACTAATGCAGATGTAATTATAGAGAGCCAAACATTATTTAGTATACTTGTCAGCATATATAAACATAATATTCAACGCAAATTTTTAAACACCAGACGTCAAAAAGTTATTAAATATACAAAACCTGCTTCTGTATGTGATCGAGGTACGGTAATAATAATTAATCAACTTGGAATGAAACTAACGAAACCAGTTTATTTTTCTAGGTACAGAAAATGAACACAAATTATTATTTACATAATAAATTACATTCATTAATATGCTTCTGATTTATAAACACATACTTTAATGAACAAGAAGCTTCATTATCTCTGCTAATTTAGTATGTTGCGCAGTTATTAGACATTTTTTGATCTAAAAATGGAAATCGTTCACTATACACTCGACGCGTACATTCATAAGCCGAAATTCATTTTAAATCTGTATGCAAATGTTCCATCATTAAGGCCGTATGGTAGACTCTGACCTCACTCTCTAAATCTGAATCAGTGAACGGACACTGATTCGCAGTGACTATTCACTGATGGCAGCAGTTATAAGTCTTTCACTGAGAATCAGTGAAATTCGACTGATGAATCAGTGAAATAGATTGAATTCACTTATTGAATCAGTGAAATCTTCAGGTGGGAGTAATAAAACCAGCAATATATTTTAACGATCGATGAACTCGTTTATTTTAGGCTAAACAACTCTAAAACGTAATTATGTTATTATTATTATTTTTAAGGGACGATAAATCAGTAAAGTGTATATGAAAGTTTTGAATTTGCGAATTCAAAAGTTATATTCACGTGGTGCGTTCACTGATTCCGCAGTGAAATCAAAGCAGGGCACTGATTCATCAGTTGATATATTTTCACTAATATAATCAGTGACTATTCTATTGATTCAGGTTTAGAGAGCACCAATTATATCCGACAGCTTTATAATTAAAATAATATTTTAAACAAATTTTCCGAAGAAGACAGTAATGCCTTACATTTTTCCGCATTGTTGTCCTCTTCTGAAATTTTTTAAAAATTATTATTTTATTAATGAAGCGGTCGTATATAATTGGTAATGACAGACCTTACCGCCCATAAAGACTTTTTTTCATAAAATAGTCTATCTTCTTTCATGCAACGTCGATGCTTTCTGTATAATCAATTTTTTAGAGCAGTTGGAAAATTGCAGGGCTCGATTGATGAATAGGTTGTACAATAGATCGTAAAAGAGTGCTTTACACGCGGGAAATGAATTGTTTTCATTGCGGTTTAAAAAATGTACATGGATGGTTAGAATGGGGAATGATGAACTCTAAAATTGATCAAATGAGAAATTATTTATCTAATCGGTATCTGTTTGAAACTATTTTTCTGTACTCTTAAGATGACTAAAATTATGTAACATATAAATATATATTTTTTGATTTATCATCAGATTAAATAAATTATACGTATATACATAATGTTATATAGAATGTTTTTTAAGTTTGCACAGTAATAGAAATTAATAATATAGAGAACAAAAAAGTTTTCAGAATCTTTTCAATCTTACAACGTAAATAACTCATTTCTCTCAGGACATTTTGTAACTCAAAGCACGTACAAGATTCAAAAGAAAAACTATTGTCCTAAATCATACACGGAACAATGCAATTGTTCTTTACTGCATATTATTTCTATTATAATATTTTACTCTCAGCTTCAACTCATTACTTATCATTTCCCAAGTTTGTTCACATACGTTAAAATGATCACTTTTAAATTTAACCATGACTATAAAATTCTTTTTTTATTTCAATTGTAGTACCACAATACGAATACAATTTTCTACTTTGCTTAACATTAAACACATTTAGGTTATAAGTGCCATTTCAACATGGAAACAATTTGTATTCTGGAAATATCGTATTATTATCGTAGATTTGTATTGTATAATCGATAAAACATCGTTTCTTGATTTACTGATATTATTGCAACATTCTTTCCATTGGAATGTCAGAAATTTCTCGTTTTAGAAACATCATCAGTTTTACATTACTGGTAATGGGAACAACAATTTTTTTCAGAACAAAATAAAATCAATTATTTTAACATAAAAGTTTTGTCGGAAAGTAAGGCAGTGAGACTTTTTTCTGTAATCAACTGTGAAAAATGACTCTTAACTTCGCATCAACGGGACAAAAAACAATAAAGCGGAATCATTATCTTTTAGGAAATACAATTTTTTTAATTCTCGTTCTTCGTGTTGATATAAATCCTTTTTAATATGGCCAGAGAGGTTATGTGTGAAGAGACTTCAAGTACGTGATAATTTAAATAAACATTATCATTTGTTATTCATATAAATTTAATTATTACAATGTTATCAAATATCTTCCAGGTCGTCAAATCAAGAAAAAATGCCGCGAAGAAATATAATCGTAAACATTTCTCATCTATTATGATATTTCAATATTTAAAGGAATGTAATATTTATAAAATATTTATTGTTGTTATTTCTTCTAATTTCATCTAATCGATTGAATCTTTGCTTTCTTAAAGCAAACTTTTTATAAAATAAAATAATGAGGTAAATTAAACCAAAACATTTTTCTAAATCAGTAAACAATTTGTTGAATTAATCATAATTTGTTTGCATTAACTTGATATATCCACGTATTCAAGACGAAACATTTTGTCTGAGTGTTTATCATTAGTAACCAAACATACTCTCTAACTCTGAATCAGTCAAATTTTCACTGATTGAATCAGTGATCAGTGGAAAAATATTTTTCACTGTTAAATCACTTAATTTTCACTGATTCATCAGTGAAAAAAATACTTTTCACTGTAAAATCAGTCAATTTTCACTTAAATATTCAGTGAAATTTGACTGATTTACAGTAACCTATTTTTAGCTATTTGAATCAGTCAAATTTCACTGATAATCAGTGGATTTTGACTGATTCAAATTTAAAGAGTAAACTGTAAAAATATTGGTAAATTTTCCTACTATGTATTAGGAAATTTTTCCTAAATCCTTAGGAAGCATAGATTTTCCTACAGAAAGTGGAAATTTTTCATAGATTTGAGGAAAATTGACCAAATTTTCAGATTTATTTCCAAACTATTAGAAAATATATAAAAAAGATGAGAACATTTCACAAATCTCCTATACGTTGTAGGAAATTTTTCCCATGAAATACAGAAATTATTCCACAAAAACGGAAATTTGTTAAATTTTTTTGGATCTTTCTCCATTTAAATTATGAAATATAAATATTTTTCCTAATAAACTGGATATTTCTCCGACCGAAGAGTAGGAACTATTTCCGGTTCTATGTCGGAAATATTTCCGACAATACTCTCTAAACCTGAATTAGTGAAATCGTCACTGATTATACCAGTAAAAATATATCAACTGATAAATCAGTGCCCTGCTTTGATTGTACTGAGGAATCAGTGTACACGCAACGTGCTCTCTAAATCTGAATCAGTCAAATTTTCACTCATTGAATCAGTAGTTTGCCTTTCCACATATTCATCAGTGAAAAAATATTTTTCACTGTTAAATCAGTTAATTTTCACTGAAATAATCAGTGAAATTTGACTGATGTACAGTAACCTCTTTTTAGCAATTTGAATCAGTCAAATTTCACTGATAATCAGTAGATTTTGACTGATTCAAATTTAGAGAGTGAACATAACCTTTGGATTCGCAAAGTTCCCTGCGAACGTTCAAAGTATAACGATAGATCTTTAATTTTTAATTATACATAATATAATTATTTCAAATTAATTAGTTGAGTTTGAAAACACAATAATTACAATATATAATAATAATTAAGTAATTTATTTTTTGTGTTGTTTAACCTAAAATAAACTTTTTCATCGATAATTAAAATATATTGCTGCTTTTATTATTCCCACCTGAATATTTCACTGATTCAATAAATGAGTTCAATCTATTTCACTGATTCTTCAGTCAAACTTCACTGATTCTCAGTGAAAGACTTATAGCTTCTGGGTTCAGTGAATAGTCACTGCGAATCAGTGGCCGTTTACTGATTCAGTTTTAGAGAGTATCTTTGAAAAAATTTACGACCCAATTGTATTTTAAGCTGTCCGACTATTTTCGAACAAATTTCTGAAAATTTTTTTACAGTCTACAATAAAAAGTTTGTACTTGCAGAATTTCATCAGGATATTTTTATTTATTGTAACATAATATATCAAATATTTATTATGCTTTCTGCTGTAAGGAAACGAGTGACTTTTCCAACATTGAGAAACTTTGATGTTCATAAAATGTACACAGTTTGAAATAGACATAATTCAGTAATATGCACGGAGAAAAAAAAACTGTTGAATCAACAGATGTGATCTGCTGGAATAGGGACAGCAGTTTTTTTTTTTAATATTTACAGATTTTTCTGTTGGACTCACAGATTCTTTGTAAACTCAACAGATGAACCTGTAAAATCTACAAACATGTCTGTTAGAATTGCGGATTTCAAGAAAAAAGAGAAATCCGTAATTCTAAAAGACATTTCTGTAGATTTTACAGGTTCATCTGTTGAGTTTACAAACAATCTGTGAATCCAACAGAAAAATCTGTAAATATTACGAAAAAAAACTGCTGTCCCTATTCCAGCAGATGACATCTGTTGATTCAACAGTTTTTCTTCTCCGTGTATGTATATTTGCAAAACTGGTTATTTTAATTAATTTCGAACTATGTTTATCATTAATTGTAACTAAAGTTTCTGATTTATTAATTAATAGTATACATTAATTAATTGAAAAGTATATATATATATATATAAATATGACAGTGAGTTTAAATTACTTTTGATTACTTTCTATTAATTAATTCATAAAAAATTGAGCGACTGCTGTCACAACTGGATAAATTAAGATCACCAGTTTTTGATCTAATCAATGTTTCTGCCGTTGAAATATTGATTGAATAGCACTTTAAAATGGTAATTGACGTAACTAGTGCGAAATTATAGGATGTTAGTGAGGAAGGAGGGACCGTGAAGAAAAGTGTCTATTTATCTGCACTCCTCCGCCAATTGCCCAATTTGAGTCGACCTTTATAAATGACTAAGAGGCAATAGTTATCGCAGGTTGCGTTGCAACGATTCAATCCTAATGGAACAATGGGCTACCTTGAAGACGTGGCCATACCAGGGAGGATGTGGCGGAGGCTGCACAAAAGTAAAGGCAAAAGTGGTGGTCGACACGTAACTAATCTCAGTAGAATTTACTTTCACTGCTCCGTGGGAAGATCGAATCTTCATCCATTACAGGGGTTTTCATTCCGAGATGCGACGGTCATTTTCTCAATCACATCTCTGCCACTGCGTTACGCTTACTATGTATCAACCTCAATCGGTACAAATTGAAAAGGTGCAAAAGATGAAGTATTTCGCAGTACTCGCCATCAATTGCGCTACTTGAGAAGCTGATCTTTCTTTTATGGTCAGAACACTCATTACAAATTTCTAGTCTCTTCTGACTTTAGTACCGTGCAATTGTAATTTGATTAGTGATGCATTACATTTTTACTACCTTTTACTACTTATAGTTTACTTTTTTCAATCTTATTCTAGTAAAATTACGTTCAAAATGCAAATGCATCACTGAAATTTTATTCACATGTCTAATTTAAAATGCTATGAATATTTAATTACTTTGTAACTGTCTGGGTTGGACATCGTCAAAATATGGGCAAATCCAAATTTTAATTATAACTCGTTAATTAAGCAAATATAATTTTAGTTATGCACACGGAAAAAATGGTTTGAGAGACTTTACTCAACTTATAGCAAAATTGGAACGCGTCGACAAGTTGGAGATTATTTAATATTATTGTAATAATTTACGACGTATCAAATACTAAAGAATGCATCATAGTTCAGTTAACTTTAAAAATGTAGAGTAAAGTTTCGAAATTTTATTTTATTAGAACAACTTCATTAAATAAACTGAAAAAATATTCGATCAGATTCAATATGCCATGAAGTTGGTGACGAATTTTAATTTGAAATATGAGAGATATAAATTCATTTGTAACCAGTATTACCATTAAATGGCAATTCTACTTTGAACGTCAAAAAAAGGCTATTTTCGGGAATTTTTTCTGAGCAACCTATGAAAGATATTGATATAAATTTGTTGGGTCTGATAAATGAAGTTTTAAAATACATGAACAAATTCTCTTTTATTCATTTCATTCAATTGTTGTGTACAAAAACCGTAGCTGAACGTAACTGCTCGAAAAGTAGGAAGGTCGATGGTGTAAGAAATATCTTGATAAAGGCTCATCTAAAACAAAAAAATCAAATAGCTTTAGATTCATTATGACAGTGTCTATCGCACTTATTAAAATTATCAGTAAAAAACAAAATTGCGGACATTTAAAAAATAAAGAGGTTGTTTTCACTGTTTATAGCAAAAAAAAAAGTAAAAATTAAAATTTTGACACAGCCCGTGTGGAAAATTTTAATGGCAGTCTGTTGTCTGATCTGGCCCAGGTCTGGCAATGCACAGACCGGCTAGTCTGGAAGTTCTGGTCTGGATCAGACCTGGAGCTGATCAGCATTCCATGACAAAAAATTTTGTATGTGGCGAACGAATCTTTTTTTTACAAGTTTCGAAAAATTTATTGGTCAGTAACAAGTTTTTAGAAACATTTATTACGCGACCGGAAACAAGTATCTTTTGCAAATATTGCTACCATTTACCTTTGGATTCCAAAATTGCGAAAATTAAGTTGTGAATTTGCGCGTCATATTACTAGTCTTTATCGCTCAAATGTGTTGGCCCCAGACTAGGCCAGTACTGGAAACCAAACAGTCTGGTCTGGCGCTATCTAGCGCCATGAAGTTTTTCCACATGGGGTTATAGAATGTACAAAAGCTATTTATCTGTAGAAAATGTGGTCAAAATTTCCTAAGGATCGGTTTAGTAGTTTCAGAGAAATCACTTACACCGTGTGAGAAAACTTTATTTCGAAAAAAACACGTGTACAGTTTTTTTTAGTGAAAAATCATGAAAAAATTTTACCCAAAGTAAATCTGCGATGCCTGCACCGTATGAAGTATCTTTTCCTTCTTCAAAATATATTACATATACTTTCGAAAAGTGCAAAAAAAAATCGATTTTTCGAATGTGTCAAAGTAGAATAGCCCCTTAAAATCGCAACGTTTATTTCCGTCCTTTTTTAAATCCAGATACCATAATCGTAAAGCATATATAGACGTACCAAATACGTAAATAAGTTCACCTGTCTATCCTGTCAATGACGGCTTGACATGCCACATTATTAATACTATCACCACTGAAATAACGTGTAAAATATCAAATATCCGATTATAATCTGGCAACATGAATTATTGTCCTAATAATGGAAAATAGCTGTACTTATAAAATAAACATGAAAATTGTGACATAATGGCATATACTATTTGTGATTATGTGAAGGATTCGAAAATCGCAAATCATGTTATCTTTGTACAATTGTAATAATACATCATGTGTTAAGGTAGTACGATCACGAAAATTAGACCTCAGGCAAAAATAGATAATTTTGCTTTCAAAAATAGCAATATTATTATTGAAGAGCTAATTTGAAAAAGAAAAGATTATTTTTTATGAAAAAAAATTTGAAACACAACAAAATAATGTTATTAATAAATTTTATTTTTGCCCAAACTTATTTTCTTATCGCTTCGAGACAAATTTTTAAAAATAATGCGATTCTAATAAATCACGGTTCATTTTTTTAGAAAAAAGATTCTCTACAACTTGACCGTTTCCTATTTTTGAAATTGAATTAATTATTATCAAATACAGGAATTTGTTTATAAAAATTTTGTTTTGAAAAATTGTTTTCTTATAATTTCAGCCATTAAAGAATTCATTTTCAAAAATCGGAAACGGTCAAGTTGTAGAAAATCTTTTTCCTAAAAAAATGAACCGTGTTTTATTAGAATCGCATCATTTTTAAAAATTTGGCTCAAAGCGATAAGAAAATAAGTTTGGGCAAAAATAAAATTTATTAATAACATTATTTTTTTGTGTTTCAAATTTTTTTCATGAAAAATAATCTTTTCTCTTTCAAAGCGATAAATTGGTAGAATTTTAAAGAAATAACTCGGTTATCGATCTCTAAGAAACTAAAAAAATTTTATTCTTTTTACATGCTGGCACGAGAAATAAAATAAGCAGAAAATTGATGATGTAAGTAGTAAAATTGGTACGTTGAGAATTTTATAGTCTTATAAATATCAATAGGAAAAAGTATTAACCTTATTCCTCCTAAAGTTTCTTTCGTGCATTTTCGTCCTCAAAGTTTGTCCAAACACGACAAAATATTTTATGAAGCTACACCTTCCGAAGCATCCACATTGATCTCAGGTGCATATTACTCGAATCTGAAAATGTCTTCTTAAAACGTTACCAATTATATACGACCGCTTTATAATTAAAATAATAATTTTAACAAACGGCATAGCCGGGTTTCCATGTGAAATCGGCCTTAAAGCCAAATCAAATTTCGCATCGACCATATGGAAGAGGTTGAGCAAGAGATGATTTTGCCAAATTTTCAGATCATTATCCGCCATTTTGAATGAGTAATTGCGGATTTTACAATTTTCGTTTTTAGCTTTTTTAAGCTAAACTAATCATAGGCAAATTTTGAAAAAATCAGGGTTGTTTTTTCCAATAGAAGACACATTTGTCAATTTTTGCAGATTTTTTTATGCATAATTCGCGATGCAAAAAATTGCAAACATTTTTGCACGCAATTTGATCCATGTTTGATTCGCGCAACCACTCTTTTGAATTACGCTATCCATTAGTTACCTATCGATAATCAAAACAGAATTATTGCAGATTTTTGCAAAGTGTGGACGGGGGTAAAAAAAAAAAACTGTCGAAATACGCATTCTTCCAACATCTTACTATTAAAGCACATTTTATAATAGTAGTAGACTAATGAAAAAAAATTGCAAGTGGTAAATTAAAATTAATAGATTTGTATATTATGAAAAATTAATATACATTCATATTAAACTTAATAACTTTCCAATAAAAATATATTAAAATTAACAAACATTATTTAAAAATATATACATATGCATATGCATATGCAAAATTCAAATAAAAGTGTATATTTTTCAAGATTAAAGTATTCTAAATTTAATATACGTTACTAGAAAAATTCAGAAATTTCTAACAGTGTAATGCGTTACATATTTCTGCATTGCTGTCTTCTCCGGAAAATTTTTTTAAATTATTATTTTACTAACAAAGTGGTCGTATGTAATTGATAACGTCAGAGTCTACCACACGGCTTTAATGGAAAAAACACTAAAGAAATCATAGTAATTAATTCGAAAACAGATGTTAGAGTTTGAAACCAAATTGATAATTCCTTCAACTGTTGAAATATCTTGTGAAAATTTTTTAATGCAGAGTTTTCGATCATTTTCATATAATTCAAATTATAAATACTAAAAAAATTGAAAATATTTAAGTAATTTACTTTTAAAAATTTTACTTTATTAATATAAAGTGTTACATTTATTTAAAGAAATCGGTTGATAATTCTCTATTTGAAAACACGTAGAATTTATAAATTTGAATAAAAATTACTTATGCTGCTAGATCTTCAATTTCCGTTAAATCTGTTTTCGTGAAAACTATTTTGCCATTTGTATTAGACTCTCACATTCCAGAGTAAAAAGTCAGGTTATGCATGATTAATTATTAATTCTCGAGAGTCAATGAACACATTCTAAAGGGCAAAATGTCGGATAGAAGGTAAATGATCGATCGATAGTCACAAGAATGAATGAATCGACGTTATGAGAATACCACTGCCATTGCGTGCTAGTAATGTGCTAACGATTCACTTAGTTATGCTAAAGTCCCGCATCATGATGCTCCATAAACATCTTTGTTTACTACGGTTGCAAACTCTCCACCATCCTTCTCAAATATATTACGAGAATATATCAACCCACTAAGAACAACGTATCTAAAATACAGCTTACATAAATCCAAGTACGTAAGTCACAGTCACATCCAGCCAGTTTGCAGAACATTAGAATTAAAATATCATGTTACCATGATGTTTCAATTTCAAGTATTTAGTATCAATTAATTTAAAATTATTTCTAAAAAATATATTTTCAAGACAGATAATATGAACTTGAATTTAAGACTAGTTTTTCCTCAAAAAAATACATGGGGAAACTTTTTATATCAATTTTTACTATAGTATTTTTCAATTTAGGGAAAAACGTATCACTTTTAGAATTTTTGTTAGTAAAAATGCTATACTTCAGAAGAATGATATGAAACTTTAGTATAAACTATAGTAAAATTTGCTATGAACCATGCTGAAGTTTCATATTATTATTATAAAGTTTAGTATTTTTACTAACATAAATTCTCAGTGATACGTTTTTCCCTAAATTGAAAACTACTATAGTAAAAATTGATATAAAAAGTTTCTCTGTGTAGAAGTAAATTTAGATCGCAAATTTTAGGTGGAATGTCTGAAGTATATATATAAGTATATTTTTGCAGGGAATCTAGAATATGAATAATAAAATAGATTATTTTCTTGAATATAGATACACATTCACTTCAGAATTATTTCTAATATCTTAGTATTTTAAAAATTAGTCAACTTAGTCTATAACTACTATACACATCATGAATTTTCATATTCAAATTCATTTTCAGCTCAAATATTTTAATAACAATTTTTTTTTTAGCTTTGGAGAGGGTGTTGGAAGAGTACCGAAACGTTGGCGTGTTATTTTTTATGTAGATTGTTGTGGGTAGTAAAGACAAAAAAGAATGACAGAAATAAAAAAAAGGAAGGGGTTTTGGAAGCTTGCGCCTTCTTTTTTGTTGGTTTGTTAAATATATAATTGTGATGTATTAAATTTAATATAGCAAAATTAATAATGCACGTAACTTGATTATACGCAATTATAAAATAATTTTTGTAGAGGATATGAATAATAAAATAGATTATTTTCTTTCATATAGATACGCATTCATTTCACAATTATTTATAATATCTGAGTATTTAAAAAATTAGTCTGCTCAGCCTATAACTACTTATACACATTATTGATTTTCATATTCTAATTAATCAAAAAATCGAATTTCCGACATGATTAACATGAAAATTAGCTAATATTGATGATTAAATCGATTTGAAATACCTTTCACCAGTTTTAATGATTGATGATTTATCGAAGAATCTATAAAATATCACGTTTCATCGACACTTCGATGTATATTAAATTCCATAATTGCGTTTATTAAATTTCATATGCAAATGACTTCATATACTTTTATATTAAATTCAATAGAAAACTTTCTAAAAGTGCAGCCAGTTTACAGAACAGAATTAGAATTACTAAAATATCATGGTAACATGATTTTTAAATTTGAAGCATTTGATATCAAATAATTTACGTTATTCCAAATAAATACATTTTCAAGACAAATAATGTCATCTTGAATTTTATGATGTATTTCGCCCTCAAAAGAAGAAAAGAAAATTTTGATAGACATATTTTAGATAGAATATTTGAGGTATATTCTTATCGACACATATCAGTAAGTAGTATCAGTAATTCTGAAGTATTGGGTCTCACGTAACCTTTCAAAACTGCAAGTAACGTTGATACGCTGGCGCTGCCTTATTATGCTTATTGCATTACGTACATGGCTCACCTGTCAAATCTATAAATGCACCACAGGCAATATCATATCGACTACCAAGAACTTCTAGTTTCCGTGACTTCCAGCTGAACTCTAGTCTCATTTATTTATCATTATTTTAGAACAAACGAAATACTAGAAATTCAATGTGTATAGTAATATAATAAAGAAAAATAATCAATTATCACTCTTTCTTTTTAACATTCTCATCATGGATGAGAAGGTATTGGTTTTATGTGAAAAATGACTTTCGAAATTTTCATCAAATCTTTACGTTTTGAGACCCCCTGAGTCAGAAAAAAGGGTTTTTACGAAAGTGTCTGTCTGTCTGTCTGTCTGTAGTAGGTCGTCTGCGGCATAACTCTCGATAGAATTATCAGATTGAATTGAGCTTTGGTACACTTTATCGGAGCCGAAAAAGTAATGACAAGTTCGTTAACCAGCCACATCCAATCAAAATTGAGGGGTTGAGCACTACTTTTGTGTTTTTGAAAATAATTTTTTGAAAAAATCAAAAATTTCAATACTGGTTTTAGATAGTGCTCATAAATCTCTAAAAATTATCCTGATAACATTTTTTGATTAAATCAAAATTAGAAATGTTACAGCATATTCAAATTCGAAAAAAGTCAATATCAAAATTCCATTTTCCAGTTAAATTATACGAGATACGAAAAAACGTTATGATACAATATTATTAAACAAATAACGACCTACAAATTTGAATTGTAACATTTTTTCAAAAGATGCATATTTTTCTTTTTAATTAAAAAAAAACTATTGATAATCCAAAATTCAATTTTTTAACAATAATATTCGAAATACGAAAAAAACGTAACAATACAAAGTTGTTCGTTTCAAAAAGATCTACAAATTTTGTCTCACACAGTTTCTGATAAAACATATATTTTTCGTTTCAATTCCAAAAAATTCGATTAAAATTCAAAAATTCCATTTTTTAGACAAAATATGTGAGATACATAAAAAACGTTTAGATGGAAAATTGTTTGCCTAAATGTGGTCTACAAATTCTCATCAAGACATTTCGGGACAGGATGTATATTTTATGTTTTGATTTTTAATATTAAATAAATTCGATTTTTTTCACCAAAATATGTGAGATACGAAATAAGCGTTGTTCTACAAAATCGTTTCCTTAAATAAAGTCTACGATTGTTTTTCCTTTTTGAGATATTTGGAAGAAAATAAATTTATCAATAATCATGTAATTTATTAAAAAGTTACAAAAATGCATACAGAAAATCGAGCGCGAAGCGCGAGTGTCATGATGAGAATGTGTTCCTTAAGGCCGATAGAGCCTTAAGTAAATTGAATTTCCTCTTTCACTTAAATTCAAAAAGAAATTCAGTGACTTTGAGAAAATGTGTAATTCACATCATCTGTAATATTATTATAAAATTAGTTTGAGCTTCAGTATCAAATTATAATAAATAAACTTGAATGTATGTGAAGAGCACAAGACCGAGCGCGAAGCGCGAGGTCCAGAAAGAACGGAGCGCGAAGCGCGACGATCAAATCGCGCGCCCTAGGCGCGCTCAAACTTGCGAGCGAAGCGCGCGATGAAAATGTGCCCGCGAAGCGGGCAGATTTTTTTAAGGTAGTTTTCATCCACGAAAATTAGACTTCAGGCAAAAATAGATAATTTTTCTTTCAAGAATAGCAATATTATTGTTGAAGGGCTATATTTTGAAAGAGAAAAGATTATTTTACATTAAAAAAATTTGAAACACAGAAAAATAATTTTATTAATAAATTTTATTTTTGACCCACCTTTTTTTCTTATCGCTTCTTACCAAATTTTAAAAAATTATGCGATTCTAATTTATCATGAATCATTTTTTCAGAGAAAAGATTTCCCACAACTTCACTGTTTCTGATTTTTAAAAATAAACTCTTTACTGGCTGAAACCATTAAAAAAACATTTTCCAAAACGATATTTTTATAAACAAATTGCTGAATTTGATAATAATTTATTCATTTTCGGAAATTGGAAATGGTTAAATTGTAGGGAATCTTTTTCTTGAAAAAGTGATTTGTAATTTTTTAAAATCGCATAATTTTTTAACAATTGGCGAGAAGCGATAAGAAAAAAAGTTGAGGCAAAAATGAAATTTATTAATAAAATTATTTTCTATTTTTGCCTGAGGCCTAATTTTCGTGGATCAACTACCTTAATGAGGTAAGATTTTTTGACATTGGTGAGAGTTTATTTTATATTAATTTATCATAGAGTCATGAATGCATCACTACATTTTATTTTCTAACAGAATTAAAAATATTAAATTAGCGAAAACAAAATTTTTAAAATTATTATTTCTTCTTAGGTTCTTATATTTTATTAACAATAATCGCTTAAAATCCACTTCATATTCGAGTATAATCTTTTACAGGAAGATGAGGTAGCATCTGAAGATGCAATTACTGAATTAAATGAGTTCTAAATTTTTTTTACTCAGGACCTTATCCCGTGACACTTCTCGATTGTTTTTAAATTATAATTTGAGACACTTTGGACAAAGACCTTTTATAAGGTGTATATTAATTTACTTCCGCAAAATATTGGATGCTTTCCATCTCAATTCAACCGGTCCATTCGGGACACGAATTTATTTTTTAACGAAACTCGAATATGTTGTTCTTTGATCGAAATAATGAGACAAGTATTTTTTTTTCGGCCGAAAAAAAATTTTCCTGAGATTCATCGGCAATTTCGTTTTTGGGGTAAAAATCTATTTTTTCAATTATTCGCGAGAACTTTTTTTTCAATTGTCTATAACTTCGTCAAGAATTGACCGATTCTAATAATTCTCACTTTTAAATGTTTCTAATAATTTGGAATACTGAACAAAGTTATAAACAATTGCTTGTTGATTGTTATAAATGTTTTATTTAGCAATAAACAAAAATTGAAACTTTTAAAAAAAATTCAATATCTCGAAAAGTGTATTTTTTTTTTCTCTCAAACTTTTTTTGCATTAAAAAGACACCTTGAGTTTCAATTCTACTGAATCTCTAGTAGCTACAACTTTTTGTTTCCGAATTATCATTTTTTGAAGTAAAAAGTCGTTTTCTTCGTAAAAACATGTACTGCACAATAAATATCAACTTTATATGTGCGTCCTCACATTATCGAAAACTCATAATATAAATAATGGGAAAAGTAAATATCTCCTTTTCTGCAAATTTTTTTTTCTATGCATTGAAAATAAGAATTATCAAATTTTACATAATTTAAAAGTCAAATTATATTCAATTTTGTATTTATTACACTTATCAGATGAAATAGATTTTAATGTTGGAAAAAGTAGAACCATTATACTCTACTGGTGGCTTCCTCTCGAATTATTGAAAAAGTAGTGTTCAACAAATCATTTACATTGATTCAACAATTTCGAATACAGAGAATGGAATTGCAGTAAGAGATATTATTTCCATTACTGATTAATAGATTACCTGCTCGATAGTTGTTTTTCAGCCCTAAAAATTGATAAATGAATATTTCTGAAATGAACAAACATAGCAACATTAATGTATCGTGGATTTCGAAATAAATATATCAGAATGATCTCGTACAATAATAAGCGTAGATATATAAACCTAAACCTGATTCAGTGAACGGCCATTGATTCGCAGTGACTATTCACTGATGGCAGCAGCTATAAGTCTTTCACTGAGAATCAGTGAAATTTGACTTATGAATCAGTGAAATAGATTGAACTCACTTATTGAATCAGTGAAAGCTTCAGGTGGAAGTAATAAAACCAGCAATATATTTTAACGACCGATGAACTCGTTTATTTTAGGCTAAACAACACTAAAACGAAATTACACTCTAAAAACGGAATATTGACTGTCGAACAATTCCGTTCACTATGAATGGATTTTCTACTCAAAATTGGCATAAGAGGAAATCCTCTAACAGTTGAAGTATTTTCGTTTCAAGTGCTATCATTTTATTGCCAAAGTTTTTCCTTTGGTCTGGAAATAAAATCCTTTGTCGTGTAAAGCAAGTATAATTTCGATGTTAAAAGAAAACAAATTCTATGATATAACCTATAAGAAATATACACAAGCCAAACTTTGACAAATCCCAATATTCAATCGATCATTTTCAATAATATAATAACGACCCGTCTAAGATTTCAGCTTAAAGAAATTTTAAGATATAACTTTGCTTACATTACAAATTTTCCAATACGTGTAAAATTGAAAGTCCATAATCTATTAAATATATAATGTTGAAAAAGTGTTACAAAATTATTTTTAAACTTTGTTGCATTTTAAATTTCACAATGAATTCTATAGTAAACATTTTACTAATAATTTCAAATCAAAATATTTTTTTACAAATAAAAAACAACTGTATATTTCATAAAATGAATAAATTGTATAAAAAATTATATATATACGAAACTGTTTTACGGAAAAAAATGTGTAGCTGTCACAAGGATATTTTAGGTTATAGTAGCCACATTTATGGTTAGGATAGTTAATAATATAGCTTGAACAGCAATATGTTTCTTTGTACCAGCTACACATTTTTTTGCGTGTAATGTTAAATAAGTGTTTTCAAAATTCATTTAAGAAATATTTTTATTCAATTTTATCAATGATATTACAATGGATTTCCATATACGCATGATACGCAATACATCTTGAGTTATGTGATGGCCTGTAATGCATTCGATCGTTTAAATAATCTTTTGAAAATAATCTAAACACCGAAAGTCTGAGACAAAAAAACGAGGACACTTCCCCCCTTTCACACCCGTTATCACGATTTCAGTCCCTACAATGCTTTTATTGACATTCTTGGGAATATCTTTGAATTGTCATCAGAAGCAATGAAAAATAAGGTTATGCGGATCAAAATTGTTTGTTTTGGTATACGTACCTTTCAAAATTTCTACGTCGCACTCTGGGATTCCTAATAATTTGTAGAAATCCATTATTTGATTTCATTAATTGATTTTGATCATAAATAAATATATTCTTCGAAGTTGCCACCGTACTTACAAAATATCTGTGAAGAGATTAGCACCAGACGATGTACAATCACTAATGCGCAGGCGCACTTCGTCTCCTAGTCTAGAAATGCAATCTTTACATAATTAAAGGATTTCTTTTCAGAGTAAAAAAAAATCGTTCATTGCTAAAAATATTTTCTTTTTGCATCTTACAGATGAGTTTTGAACGTAATTTCACTATGGATAGACTTTTTTTTAGAGTTTACGTAATTATTATTATTTTTAAGTGATGATAAATCAGTAAAGTGTAGATGAAAGTTTTGAATTCGCGAATTCAAAATTTATGTTCACGTGACGCATTCACTGATTCCTCAGTGAAATCAAAGCAGGGCACTGATTCATGAGTTGATATATTTTCACTGATATAATCAGTGACTATTTTGCTGATTCAGGTTTAGAGAGTACTTATAAAAAATGTGTACATTGAATACCAAGCTGTTGCTGAAGACTTTTAGGTACAAAATCGAAAAAAGCGTTGAATGAAATTCGCCGTTAAGTTGAAAACATTCGATAGATCATATCTAAGCACAGTCAATTTGTCATAAAGACTGAGTAAAAATTTTTTGTGATATTTAGAGTTTCACAATATAATCGTAAAGGACAACTATACATAGTTATACCATACACGTTGAACATATAAAGTTGATATTCATTGTGCAGTCCACGTTTTTACGGAGAAAATGACTTGTTACCTCAAAAAATCATAACTCGGAAACAAAAAGTTGTAGCTACTAGAGATTCAGTAGAATTGAAACTCAAGGTGTCCTTTTAATGCGAAAAAAGTTTGAGAGAAAAAAGAAATACTTTTCGAGATATTGAATTTAAAAAAAAAATTTCAATTTTTGTTTATTGCTAAATAAAAAATTTATAACAATTAACAAGTAATTGTTTATAACTTTGTTCGGTAGTACAAATTATTAGAAACATTTAAAAGTGAAAATTATTAAAATCGGTCAATTTTTGACGAAGTTATAGACAATTGAAAAAAAAGTTCTCGCGAATAATTGAAAAAATAGATTTTTACCCCAAAAACGAAATTGCCGATGAATCTCAGGAAAATTTTTTTTCGGCCGAAAGAACAACATATTCGAGTTTCGTTAAAAAATAAATTCGTGTCCCGAATGGACCGGTTGAATTGAGATGGAAATCATCTGAATTAATTAGGAAGAAAACTACTGATTAAAATTTGTTCGATGTGTTATTTTATGTGTTGCGATTTTTTATTAAATGTAAACAGAATAATATCTTTATAATTCAATGTTTCTAAAGCTTACAAGCTTTACATGAAAGTGAAAGGTTTTGCAAATTTTCTTAAGTTTATGAACTTATGTGCTCTTGCAATACACAAGGACGAATGTACTTATTATCTTCACTTAATTTTTGTCGATCATTTTGTCAAAGCACACTGAAAAAAGAAGTGTCTTACCTGGTATCTTACTGTAAGATATAAGATGGGAATTTGCCATCTTCTGTCTTGAAATAAGATGTTTCACGAAGTATCTTATTCAAAATTAAGACGACTCACGTATTTTGATACGAATAAAGATGTAATTTCCGTCTTACAAAATAAGATACTTGATTGAGTTAGATAATGTGTTTTAGTTTAAGATGTTTAGGATGTCATAAGATGGTTCTGACATAAGATGTTTCTGAATTGTAAGATATAGCAGGTCAATAAGTTAGCAAAAACTAAGATGCGTAAAGTGTCAAAGAAGTAGTGGTCGAAAGATAGAATCTCTTATAGGGTTATAGTTACTGTTCATAACCTCAAGAAATGGAGCGTTTTGACTGTTCCATGTTTTTCTTCTGTGGTGTAATATCAGCTCATTTAGAGGAATATATTGTTCATTTTAATCGACACGATTCTTTATTCAAACTTTACATATGACGGATGTGGAGCTACATGTAAAAAGTTTAAATCGTATCAGCAACACGTGACTCGATATCAGGTATACCTTCTGTTTTAACGTATTGGATACGTTTGCTAAGTCGCTTGTCACCTTTTCCAATAGAGCATTTACTTGAATTATTTTTTTTAAGAAGTGCGTACAGCCATGTAAGCCACCACATGCGTAGCATACACCGGTATGTCGTAAGCTTTTTCTCACAGTGTAGAGGTTATAGAAACAATAAACTGTCGGTAACTTAAGTAATCTGTGTTACCGATGGCTCAACTTAAGATATTTTACGTGTATTCAAATAAGATGTTTTAAGCAACTTAAAAGTAACTACCGAAACATCTTAGATATGACTACACAAGTATCTTAAATTAAAACACTTCTTTTTGCAGTGCATGAGTTTCTTGTAATGTGAATGTAATTCCCCTTTCCGTACTTTAATTTATAATCACTTCCTAGGTTTTCTCGGTTGTATTTTAATTTCCGATTTTCTTAGTTAATAAACACTCTCTTTTATTTCAGAAAATTTGGAAAAGTAATCTCTATTTATCTTGAGAATTGAGAAACTTTTTGTCGATGGATGTAAGAATCTCGCATCCTTTTATGGGAAAAGACTTTCCGAATCTGCTCCAGTGAAATCAGGATCTTTTTATCTTTCTCCAATTGTCAAAGTATTGTGGCGAACATTCTTATTTCTTGCTGACCTACTGGATTTTGAAATGCAAGACGAAAGTAATCCTTGAGTGACGAGAGAATAAAACGTGACCTAGCCAATGATCCGTGTCCTTGCTCCAGCAAGGAGCTTGGACCGAATAAACTGCCCCGACATATCAATTTTCCAGTCGCTTAGTTCCATCGTATTTCATCACATTTTCTGTAAAAAGTTTCTAAACAATACTCTGCCTTCGTGACTAAGACGATTGCAAGACGTTCCTTTCCATGGCGATACTCTTTACATCCTACGCTCAGTTGTGACATCTTTATCTTAGCAGAAAACAAATATTCATAATAAGGCAATTCATTTTTTTGAATTCTTCTCCAATTTTTCTATATAATTGCGTATTTATTTTGCAACATATTAATGCATACACGGAGAAACTTATCATTGTAAAATCTAGTATTATTATATTTATTTTTATTAAAAGTCAATAAGGAGCGAGAGTATAGTGAAAAAACTAGTTTTATTTACCAAAGCGATAGGAGGAAATACTTTTTTCTCATGCATGTACAGAAATGGCTACTTTTTTTGCCTGAGACGCCAGAAATGCAACATTTTTCATATGATGTATATTTTTCTGTTTAATTTAAAAAAATAATATTGAAAATCCAAAATTCAACTTTTTTAACAACTACTTTTGTGTTTTTGAAAATAATTTTTTAAAAAAATCAAAAATTTCAATACTAGTTTTTGATAGTGCTCATAAAACTCTACAAATTATCCTGATAACATTTTTTGATTAAATCAAAATTAGAAATGTTGCAGCATATTCAAATTCGAAAAAAGTCAATATCAAAATTCCATTTTCCAGTTAAATTATACGAGATACGAAAAAACGTTATGATACAATATTATTTTCTACATAAAGTCCTACAAATTTGAATTATAACATTTTCTCATAAGATGCATATTTTTCTTTTTAATTAAAAAAAACGATTGAAAATCCAAAATTCAATTTTTTAACAATAATATTCGAAATACGAAAAAAACGTAAGAATATAAAGTTGTTCGTTTCAAAAAGATCTACAATTTTTATCTCACACAGTTTCGGATAAAACATATATTTTTTGCTTCAATTCCAAAAAATACGATTAAAATTTAAAAATTCAATTTTTTAGACAAAATATGTGAGATACAAAAAAACGTTTGTATGGAAAATTATTTGCTGAAATGAGGTCTACAAATTCTCATTGAAACATTTCTTGACAGGATGTATATTTTATGTTTTGATTTAAAATATTGAAAAAATTCCATTTTTACATTCTCATCATGGATGAAAAGATATTAGTTTTATGTGAAAAATAACTCTCGAAATTTTCATGAAATCTTTACGTTTTGAGACCCCCTGAGTCAGAAAAAACGGTTTTTACGAAAGTGTCTGTCTGTCTGAGAGGTTGTAAATACTCTTTTAAGGTTCTCCATCTTGAATATGCAATTAACTACAGTTTTCTACGTATTTTACGTAATTACCACAATTTATGAAATTGTTTTAAACAATATTATGTGAAATATGAAAAAAACGTAGGAATGCAAATTTTTCGTTTCAATAAGGTCTTCAAATGTTGTCTCACTTAATTTCTGATAAAACATATATTTTTCGTTTCAACTCCAAAAAATACGATTAAAATTCAAAAATTCCATTTCTTAGAAGAAATATGGGAGATAAAAAAACGTTTAGATGGAAAATTATTTGCCTAAATGAAGTATACAAATTCTCATCAAGACGCTTCTCGACAGAATGTATATTTTATGTTTTGATTATAAGAAACACTATTGAAACTCCATTTTTTAACCTAAATATGTGAGATACGAAATAAGCTTTGCTCTGCAAAATCGTTTCCTTAAATAAAGTCTACGATTGTTTTTCCTTTAGAGATATTTGAGAGAAAATAATAGTATATTACGTGCCTAGGCGCACAATGAGGGTTATTGCGTGACGAGCGACAATGCTCGCAGGAGATCGAAGCCAAGGCGTAGTCGAGGCGCGATCAGTCCTGCGAGCATTTTAAGCGAGTCTCGAAATTTCCCGAATTGTGTGCATTGGCACGTATTTTATTTTATGTGCCATCGGCGCGCAAACTCGTTTTTTCGCTACAGTTAACAGTAGCGCAATGTAGTACATTTCGCCAGAAAGGAATAAAATGTAAAAATTGAACTGCGCGTTCGCCCATAGCCATGAAACGAAGCTCAATCCTTCTTATTCTTCTTCTTCGTACAGCGTTAGCATCTTACTGGCAAAGCCTTGTACATTTGAACTGCGCATGCGTCTACTAAAATCCATTACTACTACACAAGATCGATAAAATCAAAATGGCCGGGACTAGTTGTGACATATCAAGTGTAATGACTAGCGCCGCAAACAACTACAATACTAGTTTAGATTCCAGTGTACGCATAAAAACTCGTATACGCACCGAAGTCACATAAAATAGAATACGTGCCAATGCACACAATTCGGGTAATTCCGTAATTCTGCGCCTGGGCACGTAATGTACTATTATGTGACTTCGGTGCGCATACCAGTTTTTATGCGTACAGTCGAATCTAATCAAGTATTGCAGTTGTTTGCGGCGCTAGTCATTACACTTGATACACAACATTCCGTTACTCTCAGCTGTAACGGTAAAACGAGTTTCCGTTACAGCTGAGAGTAAAGCAATGTTGTATATTCCGTTACAGAGGAATACAATGTAGAAATTGAACTGCGCATGCGCATTATAGTCTTACAGCGGAACGCAATCTATTTCTTATTCTTCTTCTTCTCACTTCTTCTTCGTACAGCGGAACGCAATCTATTTCTTATTCTTCTTCTTCTCACTTCTTCTTCGTACAGCGTTAGCACTGACTACTACACAAGACCGATAAAATCAAAATGGCCGGGACAGTCCAATGTACGCATAAAAAGTCGTATCCGCACCACAGTCACATAAAATAGAATATGTGCCAATGCACACAATTCGGGACATTGCGAGACTCGCGACAATGCTCGCAGGACTGATCGCGCCTCGGATTCGTCTCGGCTTTGCCTTAGCTACGTCTCGGCTACGCCTCGACTATGCCTTGGCTTCGATCTCCTACGAACATTGTCGCTTGTCACGCAATCACCCCCATTGTGTGCCTAGGCACATAATATAATATTAATCATGTAATTTGTTAAAAAGTTACTGAAATGTATACAGAAAATCGAGCGCGAAGCACGAGTGTCATACTGTCATGATAAGAATGTCTTCCTTAAGGCCGATAGAGTCTTAAGTAAATTGAATTTCCTGTTTCACTTAAATTCAAAAAGAAATTTAGTCACTTTGAGAAAATATGTAATTCACATTATCTGTAATATTATAAAATTAGTTTGAGCTTTAGTATCAAATTATAAGAAATAGACTTAAATGTATGCGAAAAACATAAGACCGAGCGCTAAGCGCGACGATCAAATCGTGCGGCCTAGGCGCGTTAAAACTTGCGAACGAAGCGCGCGATGAGAATGTGCCCGCGAAGCATGCAGATTTTTTCATCATTTTTTGTGACATCAAGTTTCGCGATCTAACGGACCAAAAGGTAAGTTCGTTGCGTAAACTTAAAAGTATGGGCAGTCAACTTCATCATTTTGAAAACCTACAATTGGTGCAAAATTGTCTCTGTCGAATCTTCTGACTGCCATTTTTCGTGTATGCTACAAGGGAGGAAGAAGATGATTCTGACGAGTGTGAAGTTGCGCACGAGCGAAACGAGGGCGCAAAAACACGAATGAGAAACATCCTCTTCTTCCCTTGTAGCATACCAGGGGTGTTAGTTGAAATTTGCCGGTTTTACTCATAGAGGTCGCTAGAGATATGTATACATTTCTATGATTTGGTATCTATGTCATATTTTTCTATGCACAATAACCTTCAAAAATACACAATTACATTCTGCCAATATAATAGCATCATAGTTGTTTACCTCAGTGAATATGTCGAGTTTCGTTCCAAGTAAATCGCATTTGCGGCATTCGTTGCTTTTCTTATTTCTTCAAAAGAAAAAAGCAGTTGAAGCTCATCGATTGCTGGTAGAAACTTATAGTGAACATACTCCAGTGATTAAAACATGTGACATGGTTTCGTCAACTTAAAAGTGGAGATTTCAATTTATCAGACAATGAACATCCTGGTACAGCGAAGAAGTTCGAAGACGAGGAATTGCAGACGTTATTGGATGAAGACCCAACCCAATCGCAACAACAATTGGCACAAACACTAAATGTGACCCGAGGAGTAATTTTCCAACGTTTAAAAGCCATGGGAAAAATCCAAAAGTATGGAAAATGGGTACCACACCAACTGAACGATAGACAAATGGAAAATCGAAAAACCATTTGTGAAATGCTGCTTCAACGGTTCGAAAGGAAATATTTTCTGCATCGAATTGTCACCGGGGACGAAAAATGGATTTATTTCGAGAACCCGAAGTGGAAAAAATCATGGCTTTCACCTGGTGAGGTCGGCCCATCGACTCCAAGGCCAAATCGCTTTGGCCGTTAGACAATGCTCTGTGTTTGATGGGACCAGTGTGGTGTGGTGTACTTCGAGTTATTAAAACCTGGTGAGACGGTGAATACGGTTCGCTACCGGCAACAAATTATCAATTTAAATCATGCGTTGATCGAAAAACGGTCAGAATGGGCCCGAAGACATGGCAAAGTTTTCCTACAACATGTCAACGCACCCGTCTCATAACGCTAAAATGGTGAAGAACACATTAAAAGAATTGAATTGGGAAATACTATCGCACCCGCCGTACTCTCCAGACCTCGCCCCTTCCGACTATCACCTTTTCGCATCGATGGGACACTCACTCGCAGAGCAGCGCTTCGTCAATTTTGAAGAAGTCGAAAAATGGCTCATCGAATGGTTTGCCTTGAAAGAGAAAAAGTTTTTTTGGAATGGTATCCATGATTTGCCTGAAAGATGGGCAAAATGTGTAGAATCCAATGGTCAATACTTTGAATAAATTTTTTTTGAGATTTCCTTGAGAATTAAGTGTTTTCTTTATTGAAAAAACCGGCAAACTTCAACTAACACCCCTGGTAAATATCTATTTCTGAACCAATTGTAAATATAGTGTAACTTTATAAATTACGATTGAGAGTTGCAAAGATTAATATCTTCGATGTTAAATTGAAACTAGAAATAAGTGATACCTATATGAATAAAAAGTAAAACTATCAATGCAAGAATTGGTCTTTTGAATAATATAAATTGCAAAATAGTTCAGAGAAATTACTATTGTCAATAGTAATGAACAATGAAGAGAGAAAGACTTGAATATTTTGCAATCGAATACTTCATGTATTGGAATAGTACGTTGCCAGATGATTTTGGCATTTTTTGAAATTATATGTTTTTGCTTCATCGAGAAGCAATCGCGGAAGACAGTTTTGCGATTGTTAGTACTGTTTTTCTACGACTAAAAGCACAGTATGTCTCGAGGTAGGCTAGTTGCGGCTCGACTCGGACATAATTAAAAATGAATCAAACCCGAAATCGATTCGATTATTTGAAATAGAGATAATGAATTTTAGGTGCAAGAGAATTACGAAAACCCCTTTACACGCCTTGGTCAATTTATTATAAAGAAGCTATAAAATTTTTTTATGAAAATCTAAATTCTGAAATTAAACTGGGTGTACGATTTGTAAAAGAAAGTTCCATATACAGGGTGGGCCATCTAAATTTGGAATTTGAATCGGCTATAAAAAAAAATTTATGGATATTTGTTCAAAAGTATGGTTTTATTAGAAAGATTGAACCTTTCCATTTAAGAATGAAACACAACATCATTGAAATGACTGCCACGGCTGACTGGTGCGGATTTTGGTATGATGGCACCATTGGGCCATTTTTTTTCGAAAATGTCAATTGCGCCCCTCGGAGCTGTAATTTGACCCCCTTGGATTATTTTTGTGGGGAGCCGTTAAGGATCAGTGTTACGCTAACCACCTAGAGACGATTGAGGCCCTGAAACACGAAATCGAAGTTGTCATTCCAAATGTGCCCAAACAATCGAAAATGTACTGAAAGATTGGGTTGATTTTATGGGGTACTGTAAGGTCATCCGTAGCAGTCATTTGAATGATCTTGTGTTTCATTCTTAAATGGAAAAGTTCAATCTTTCTAATAAAACCATACTTTTGAAAAAATATCCATAAGTTTTTTTTCATAGCGGATTCAAATTCCAAATGTTAGATGGACCACCCTGTAGAAATATATTTTCTTACATTCGAATGTGGCGGCTTTCTAACTTACGATTTTTGCCAGCAGAGGGACTACCGAGCTTCTCACAAATCGTAAAAGTTTTCACAGTTTAATATATAATGAAGTTGCTACAATATTCATATTGATACGTTTATACGTGTATGTATATATAAGTATCTAACTATGTTTATAAATTCTCTCTCTATGTAGCTCACAAAATCCAGTAAGAACTATGGAAAAATTTACAAATGGCTGATTTATTTTTATTTTAGGAAGTGCAATTATTCCCTATTTTCGATAGAAAAAGTTATAAATATGGTTCCACTATCTCAATAAAACTATAGTAACTCGATTAAACAGAAGCTGTGACTTTACTATTATCTTTTATAAACTAATCATTCTTTTTTAGGAATTAATGAAACCTTTATTGGGTTTACTTCAATATAATTCGTTCGATGTGTCGATCACGATTTTACCATTTCAGGAAATAAAACTTGCTTTTTTTTTTGGGCATAAATACAATTATTTCACCATTTTCTCCAATATTATTAGTAACTCCATAGTTTAATATTCAAAATAGTAATTTCTAAAAAACTGACATTATATCCTTATTTCCTATTGACTTTTAGTAAAAATAAATATAATAATACTAAATTTTACAATGAAGAGTTTCTCCGTGAAATTTCACTTTTTATATCATCTTGAATATTTGAAGCGTAAACGACTACTACTCGAGATAAAATTATATTTAAGGTCAATGCTTTTAAGCATTATTGGCAGCAAACTCCATTAAGTGCTATTCGTCTTTTTTTTCATTTTGGCTTTATATGGATCCTCTTTCACTCGTTCAATGTCACCCTTGCCCCTTTACCTCTTTTTCCTCTTCAGACTCTGTCCTGCCTCTTTAGCTTGCCGACTTGGTAACTTTATCGTTGATTGCCTGAAAATTAGACGTCCCTCTTGGCATCGAGTATATGAACTACCGGCCTTGCAAACTCAGCTGCAGATGTTATGAAAACGGATATATATATAATCAAAGACACTTCGTGGTATAATGACTTCATCATAAATCACCTGAGTAAGACACCAGTAAGGTAAATCGTTCCTTCCTTTAAATATGAACTTATATCCTGCTTGGAAGGCTGACGTTAATTCAAATTTCAATAAGAGAAACTATCCTCTGGACCAATCTTGGCACCTGATATGGAAATATTAGGCTAACTATGTTTGCCAGGTTGCTGAAAATATTCTACTATTACCTAGATATGGAGTGTGCCATTGGCAAATAGGATTGTCAGTCTTGGAAAAATATTTATCATAAATGTTGTAATTTTTTTAAGTTTGTTGTGACAAAAATTAGATCTCTTAAAAAATAGTTTTTCTATGATTTTTATACATAAAATGATCTTATCAGTTGTTTCTTAATTAAACAAAACATTATTTTTTATGAAAAATATTTAAAAGCTATGAAAATAATGTTTTTTTGTAATAGAATTTTTTCTTACTATTTCTTCTTATCAATTTTTTAAAAATTATTAGATTTCTATAGATCATGGTTTATTTTTTCGAGGAAAAAATTCTCTATAACCCTACTAATTTCAATTTCAAAAATAAGTAAAAAATCTTTAAATTTTGTTATTTTTCAAAAATGTTTGAAAATTCTTTTAACAATTTTAGCCACTGAAAACTTTACATTTAAAATTCGAAACACTTGAGTTGTAGAGAATATTTTACCTGGAAAAATAAGCTATGATTTATGAAAGTCGAATAATTTTTGAAGAATTGGTAAAAAGCAATAGTAAGGAAAGATCCTGTCACTAAAATAATTATTAAAAGTGTTATTTTTCGTAAATTCCGAACTTTTTCCATAAAAAATGTTTTTTCTTTCATACAAGACACAACTGATAACATTATTTCAAGAAAAACTTTTGTTCCACGGAACTAACTTTTGGCCCAGTATTGGCCTCATTGTCAGTAATTTTTTTGTCAATTTTATCGAAATTCTCAGTACTTAAGAAACACAAATTTTGGCAATTATTCTAACTTTTTTCATAAACTTCCATACTACCTAATTTATTAGAAACATCCTCTATGTCCCATAAAATATATTTTGTATGTGCCTCCGGCACGTAAACTCGTTTTTACTCTACAGTTTAGAGTAGCGTAATCTTGTGTATTACGATACAGAAGAATTTAATGTAAAAATTAAGCTGTGCATGCGCCTATTACGATACAGCGGAGCATAATCTTCTTCTTATTCTTCTTCGTACAGCGTTGGCACCGTACTGACAAAGCCTTGTACATTTGAACTGCGCAAGCGTCTATTACAATACGCAAATACTACACAAGATCGAGAAAATCAAAATGTCCGGAAGTATTCGCGAAATGTCAAGTGAGATGGGCGATAATCACGGCAATTTCGACCTTTTCAGATTGGATTCGAGTGTACGCATAAAAACTCGTACCCGCACCGAAGTCACATAATAGTATATTACGTGCCTAGGTGCACAATGAGGGTTATTGCGTGACGAGCGACAATGTTCGCAGGAGATCGAAGCCAAGGCGTAATCGAGGCATAGGTGAGGCGTCATCAGTCCTGCGAGCATTGTCGCGAATCTCGTAATTTTCCGAATGTGTGCATTGGCACGTATTCTATTTTATGTGACTTTGGTGCGTATACGAGTTTTTATGCGTACACTCGAATCTAATCTAGTATTGTAGTTGTTTGCGGCGCTAGTCTTTACACTTGATATGTCACAACTAGTCCCGGCCATTTTGATTTTATCGTTCTTGAGTAGTAGTAATGGCTTTTAGTAGACGCATGCGCAGTTCAAATGTACAAGGCTTTGCCAGTAAGGTGCTAACGCTGTACGAAGAAGAAGAAGAATAAGAAGAAGATTGTGCTTCGTTTCATGGCTATGGGCGCATGCGCAGTTCAATTTTTACATTTCATTCCTCTGTAGCGCAATATACTACATTGCGCTACTGTTAACTGTAGCGAAAAAACGAGTTTGCGCGCCGGTGGCACATAAAATAGAATACGTGCCAATGCACAGAATTCGGGTAATTACGAGACTCGCTTAAAATGCTCGCAGGACTGATCGCGGCTCGGCTTCGTCTCGACTTTGCCTCATTTACGCCTCGACGACGCCTTGGCTTTGATCTCCAGCGAGCATTTTCGCTCGTCGCGTAATAACCCTCATTATGCGCCTAGGCACATAATATACTATAAAAAACAATCATATTTCTTAAATAACGGACAAGTTTCCAATTAGATGGAAAAATAAATATTTCCGTCACTAATAGGGAATTTCACTTAGAAACTGGTTGAAAATATTGCTGATATTTTGTACAGTGTAATTTTTCATTGTGTCTTTAGCTATTTAAAGTGGTTCCGAAGTCTTTATCAGAAATAAACTGAGCAAAAAATTAATGAACTGAGAAAAAGAAGTTGAAACAATATATGTGCTCACAGTTTATTTTCGCATCGTTGCGTACTGCTTTCGAGCTTCGAAAACAAGAAGTTATCAATGTTAGCTACTTGCATTCAGAAAGTAAAGATAACACCATTCTGTCTTAAAGTCTCTACACAATAACTAAATAAGAAAACCATCCTTATCTTCTAATTAAATTTTTCTATTTTCTCGACGTGGACAGAGGACTTTCCCTTTTACGTTTAAATCAACCGCAAAATTTTCGTTTGCTCAAATATATTATATTTTTTATAAATTTTTATATAAAATAATATTGTAATATTTGTATAGCTTTAATTATTATTATATTATGAATTGGAAGGCAATAAAAGTTAAGTCAGAAAAAATTTACACGTTTCTGCTGATTCTGTTTAGCATAAATTTTGATGGATTCTATTGGAAAGCAATATTTCGATTCTCGAAATAGATGTTTCGTGGACAACATCGACGGAACGATACTTGGCAAATATTGTACCTAATCGTCATTGTAACGATTTGCTCTAAATCTATCCGTAGAATGCAGTAATTTTCTTGTTTACAACGTGTACAGCTGTCTACAGACATAATGACAAAATATTCTACCATGAAATTCGAACAACATTGCGAGAGAGAATTTAATTTCACGCTTATAAATTCACAGCTCGTCTACCTCTCCATTGAGCAGGTAAATTGTGACTTTGGCAAAAGCTAAACTACACAAAATTCTCTAGTAAAACATCTACATTCTAGTAGAAAACAAGGTAAACCGAAAATTGAATTCGAGAAAAAACTCTTTGCTCTTTTCATAAATTGTTTTATTTTTATGGGTCAATAACTATACTGATAAAAATATTATTAAATTTAATATAAAAAGGAAAATTAATTTTAATACAGAAGTATTTTAATTTTGAAAAACCTGTATATCAGTTTAAATTAGTATTCTAAAAAATTAAAATATTAACACACATACATATTAAAATTAATATAATTATATTAAGTTTAATATGTTATTATATATTAAATTTAATATACTTTTGTATTCAATTTAATAATACTTTGTAGTAAGTTTAATTTATCATTTATGCAAATGGCTCCATATGAAGCGCTTAGAACAAAAGGAAAGTAAATATTGTTGTTATAGAAAAGTGATACATAACAACGGTTGGAGCAAAAGGGAGACAAATCTTCTTTAGTGGTAAAGCGAAACAAAATAAAGTTGGAACAAAAGAGAGACAATTTTTTTTTTAGTGGTAGAGTGAAACAAAATAAAGTTGGTTGAAAAGAGTGACTCGGTTGTCTCGCTTTTTCTGCAACATTAAAGCAGGACAACCGAGTCGCTCTTTTCCTACAACTTCATTTTGTTTCGCTTTACCGCTGAAGAAAACATGTCTATCTTTGGCTCCAACATTATTTTGTTTTGCTTTACCGCTGAAGAGGATTTGTCTTCCTTTTTCTCCACTCTCTAAATCTGAATCAGTCAAATTTTCACTGATTGAATCAGTGATTTGCCTTTTCACTGATTCATCAGTGAAAAAATATTTTTCACTATTATATCAGTTAATTTTTCACTGTCAAATCAGTCAATTTTCTCTGAAATAATCAGTGGAATTTGACTGATATACAGTAACCTCTTTTTAGCTATTTGAATCAGTCAAATTTCACTGATAATCAGTAGATTTTGACTGATTCAAATTTAGAGAGTAACCGTTTTTATGTTTCACTTTTCTAGACTCTAAAAACTTTTTTTTTAAACTTCCAATAAAGTGTTGGAAGTAATTAACCAATATATCATGTATAGGAAATATTCAATGACGTGCCGAATATTGCACAGAAAAAAAAAGTCATAAATTTGTTACGTCTAACAGAAGATTTTGGCTTAAATTTAGCCACCTTGTGTATAAGCGCATAAGTCTGTCCTTCTCTAATGGTCTAGTTTTTGTTACATCTTAAAGTTAGCCGATTTTTAGACTTGAATTAAAACCTTTTTTTTACAGTGTGCGTGTCTGAATTTGAAAAATTCTATGACTACACTTGAAAAATTTCAATACTAAAAAAAAATCCGGTAGGGATTCGAATATTTCTTGTAAATTATTTAAATAATTTGATAGAAGATTATTTTTTCAATTTATTGAAAAATTTCATCACCTATGTATTGGAAAATTACGATTTTTTTACAGTCTATGGCAACAATATTTACTTTCCTTTTGTTCTAAGCGCCTCATATAATACATATAAAGACTGTAAGAAATATTATCAAAATTCATACACAATTGTATAAGAAATTTAATATTTCTAAATATCATTTGTGAAGACTGGTATTTTAAATTTAATATACTATTGAATTAAATTTAACATATAAAAATTAACAATTTACGTAATTTGATTATAGGCAATCATAAACTTTTGTTCGTAGTAAATGTAAGTTCATGACTTTATTGTAATTTATTATAATATTGTTAATTAAATTAATTCAAAATATCTTTTACCAATTTTAATGATTTACGAGCTATCAAAGAATCTAGAAGCTATCCTGCTTTATCGACGCTCCGATGTGTATTGGATTACATAATTGCGTATATTAAATGTTATACACTGTATATCAAATCATGTCATATACTATTATATTAAGTTTAATACAGAAATTTCTAACAATAAAATTTTTTCTAACAGTGCAAGTTTTTCGTACTTTCTCGAATAAAACGTATCGAAATTATACATATTTTCAGCATATGAGTGGCTTCATATCAAAGATGGACACCTCTTGTTTTTTTTTATAGACCATTGAAAACAGCGATAAAAATCCACTACTAACTCAGTTTCTACTTTAGCGAAAAATGTCCGTCTTGGATATGAGACCACTCTCTAAATCTGAATCAGTCAAAATCTACTGATTATCAGTGAAATTTGACTGATTGAAATAGCTAAAAAGAGGTTACTGTTAATCAGTCAAATTTCACTGATTAATTCAGTGAAAATTAACTGATTTAACAGTGAAATATATTTTTCTAACTGATTCGATCAGTGAAAGTTAACTAATTTAACAGTACAAAATATTTTGTCACTGGTGAAACAGTGAAAAGGCAAATAAATGATTTAATCAGTGAAAATTTGACTGATTCATATTTAGAGAGCACTCATATATATAACTAATGTATATAAATGTCTAAAACTTTGCAGCCTTGAGTTTCGATAAACGAAATCTAACTGGATCCAGAACGGAAAAGGGAGTTCGAGTGCCGAAGGCGTTCTTTCTAATTCATTTGGCTAGAGGGCGTTACAGCAAATAGTACATTTCCGGTACTTCCCTAGGGATTGTTCATGAGCGAAAAGCACCCCCAGGATATCCCTATATAGGTCCCGTGACCCTTCAATTTTCAGCAACTAATTAAATTTCATTAAGACACTTCCTATATGATAGGGAACTGTAAAGCGATGTGATATAACAGCCTAATGTGAATAATTTAACCCTCTTGGCTCAATCTGTATAGCTTAATCTCTGTATAATACCACTTTTCACACTATTTGAAACAATACATTCATTTATTTAACGTGACATAAAAAAAATTGAATATGAAATGAAATAAGAAAAGATATTAGGAATTGTTGAAGAAATTAGTTAACTAAATGAAACAATTTTCACTTGTTTTTTTTAATATGAACAATTTCATTAACATACGCTTATTAATTGTAATTTATTACTTTATGGTTTTCATTATTATGTTATTAATTCATATTTAATATAATTCTATTTAATGATGTAAATAAAATCTATTTATAAAATAGATAGTTTTCTTTTTCACATTTTTTTATTGCTATATTATGGAAAAATTTCTTTAAAATGTTTCTTCAAAACCGTTGGATTGCTAATTTATACCAAATTTTTTTAAATTTTATCTTTTTTTTAGTGGAGGAAATCGTTTTATGTATTTCTGGAAAAGATTTGAACTTTCACGAAAATTCTTTTGTGATAAAATTTCTTGAAATCTCCCACTTTCAGGGGATATTACCAAATATTTTCCAATAGATTACTTTAATTTTTTCAACATTTTCTTCTTTTATTTGAAAAATGATATGGCTACTTTAATAAAGTTTTTCGACTCCTTAAGCGAATGATCACGTCCAAAAACAGTAAAAAGCTCAAAAATTTAACACCTGTATACGATTTTTATTTTTAATAGTTTGCTAAAATTACATATTTATCTATCATTGTTTCATTTTATAAGAATCACGCTGTTAGAAATTTCCCGAAACTCGTAACTGAATTTTTATTTACTCAGAAAACAGTTTCTTTGCATCAAAGAAACATTTCTTGGATATACGGTCAAAGATAAAATTTCTTTGAATTGAAAAACGTTTTGTTGATTAAAAAAAATGTTCTTTAATGTAAACAAATCTATTTCTTTGGATGAAAGAAAATTTTTTTGAATTACGATTTCGCAAAATTCAGATGGAATTTCAGAAAATTCAATTACTTTTTAATAAATTTAGGAAACAATTTCTCAATTTTCAGTTAGGAACTGTTGAATATTCCGATGATTTTATCTGGAAATTCTTAAGACTTGCAACCAGAAAAATTTTACCTTTTAGGTAACTGAAGTTTTATGCAGTTACATGTATCCGAGGATTTTGTTACAGTTTTGTAAATTATGATGAATATTATAAAAATTCTGTTACAGTTCGGTAGTTTCAAGATCATTTTTATGAATATTTAGTCGAGTCTCACAATATTAAGAAAAATTCAGTACAATTTCCGTAATTTTAAGATACCTTTCCTCAAAAACATCATAAATATCGTCAAATTTTACGTTACCTTTGTAACATGAAAATTTTGTAAATTTTCGAATATTTCTAGCAGTGCTTGGGAAATTGAGCTGATGTTTGTGACGTCTCGTGTGACGAATTTTTTTTTTATTGTTTTTTCGACGTATGACCTTCAAGACAGTCAAAAATATGCAGAATACTGATTTTTGACCAAAAAACATGTTTTACTGCTCAAATTTTTATGTTTATTTTTTTTTTAATGTGGAACAATGTGACTGCAATCAGAAACCGAAGTCTTTTTTTACGCCTCCGTTTTGGTTTTCGAGATAATTTGACGACTCTGTCCATAAATGGCTTGCCTGTGTCGAACTTTGCAAATTTTGGTTTCGTTCCGCAAACTCAAATTTTTATATTCATTTTTTAAAATGTAGCACAATGTTACTGCATTTCCAAACCGAAGTCTTTTTTTACGCCTCTGTTTTAGTTTTCGAGATAATTTGACGACTCTGTCCATAAATGGCTTGCCTGTGTCAAATTTCAAAAAAAAAATTTTTTGCAGTAAAATATGTTTATTGATCAAAAATCACTATTCTGCATATTTTTGACTGTCTTGAAGGTTATACGACGAAAAAAGAAAGAAAAAAATTCGCCACACGAGACGTCACAAACTTCAGCTCAATACTCGATAGAATATTCTTCTCAAAGCGAGTTAAAAAAATAATTACAACTTTGTTAAAAATAGAAATATGATGTTTCTAAACGAAACTAAATCCACTAGTCTTGATTCCAGGTGATTGACTCAATCAAATTATAAAATGTGTGATTATAATATTTGAGCAATACTTTTATTTCAAAAATGAAAAGATTTCTCTTCAAATTATTATAACCCTACTGAAAATACAAAAATACTCATTCTTTTCAACTTGGAAAGTTTCCTAAGCTACATAATTCTCCTTTTAATTGCATTTTCCCTTTACATTTTTATTATAATCTTATAATAATGATATAAATCTCATAATGATAATCTTTATTTCATATCCGTGTGTTGATATGGTCTGACTAGAGTACATTCAATACTATAATATATTAAAGAATATTTCAAAAAAATTAAATTAATAGCAAATTAAAAAATATTTGAAGAAGCAAATTGTAGTTTTATGCGAATAAGAATTGTATGTGTGTAAAATCACACTTATGAATAGAAATCTATATTGAGACGTCTCGAAAAGAAATTGCATAGGTAGTACTTATCATGAAACGGAAGTTGATATACTTGCATGCATATGAAACACGCTTCTTCCACTCGCACCTTATGCTAACTTGGTAACTGCGGCGTTTCTGATCAATACCTACAAAAACCATATATATAAATATAAATATATATGAGTCCGTACATATGGGAAACATTATCTCGTAGAAGCCGAATTATTTCCCTTTATCAAATCCTGAATTAAAACTAAACATGTTATCCAACTTAGGCTCCATTCAAATTTCATTATGTGCCTGCAAGTGTTAAAATGTAAGTTATCTATTTTTTAAAATTTGAATATTTGTAAAACTTTATGTTAAGAAAGAAAAGAGAGAATATTTTGAAAAGTTTTTTGTTAATGCAAATAGTAATTATATTTTAGTCTTTATACCAGGAAAGTTTAGCAGGAATTGTTTAAAAATAATTTTAAAAAGTTGTGTGTGTATATGAAGGATCGGGTTGAAAAAAGACAAAATTCTGAAAATATGGTTTTTAAGAAAAGCAAAAAAAATTTATAACTCGGGATCTGTGCAATAAAATTTTGTTAAATTCTACAGCTTTATTTCAAATAGTTTTCTACAAGTTCCAACGTTGTTTTTTTCCGTATTGTTTAGGTTATAACTTGTTTATTAATTATGCAGCTTTGAAAAAATAGAGTTAGGACCTTTTTGCGAATACTGCACTAAAAAAAATTATTTTTACATAATTTAATCATACAATAGTTATCTGATTACTGAACATATATTTATTTTTATCTCTTGAAGCTTTACAATATAATTACCAAACAATATTTATACAAAAAAATATAATTTTTATATTCTTAATAGAATAAAACATTATAAATACGAATATAACTAATGCAATTTTTATGAAACTAATACTATTTTTAACGCTTTTTTTCGTCACTGTCAGATTTTCAGATAAGATTTTGTGCGTTTAAAGGTAAAAATTTCATCAAATACTGTAGGTCCGAAATTGTTGCCTTCTTCATCCCTACAACATTGATTTTGGTTAATTTATTTACAGCTTCAGTGAGATTTTTATATGATATTTCAAAGAATGAAAAAGTTTGTGATTCTTCTGTGAAATAATTCTGAAAACATTTCACAGTACCATTCTGCAAAGATGCAAGGAAAACATACTTTTGAATTGAAAATTTTATGTTCTTAGCGTAACACTGAGAAAACAGTTTTTTTGACATACGGTCAAAGGAAAAATTTCTTTGAATTAAAGAAAGTTTTGTTAATTCAAAAAAATGTTCTTTGACCCGAAGAAATATATTTGTTTACATTAAAGAAAATTTTGTCGAATCAACAAAACTTTCTTCAATTCAAAGAGATTTTTTCTTTTACCGTATATCAGAGAAATGTTTCTTTGGTTCAAAGAAATGGGAACGGATTATTACGACAAGTGAGAAACTCTTCATTGTAAAATCTAGTATTATTATATTTCTTTTTACTAAAAGTCAACAAGAAGCGAGAATATAGTAAAAAAACTAGTTTTATTTATTATGTTGATAGGAGGAAATACTTTTTTTGAACCAATTGTAAATATAGTGCAACTTTATAAATTACCATTGAAAGTTGCAAAGATTAATATCTTTGATGACAAATTCGAGTTACGTCGTTTTTCCACCCTTTATATATATATATATATATAGACGTTTAATTCTGTTATGTACAGACGTACGTGGTAAATGTCTCCATCTATGAGAATTCTAAGGAGTTACCAAAGACTATTGTACTGCCTAGTACTTTTACCTGTAAGAAACAAAGAGAAATTTTTAATAAAGTACATAAAATTCACTTTCTCGAAAAATAATCAATTAACTGCAGTTAATAACGTATAATTTACTAATAATTCAACTTTGGTTCTTTATAGTCTACAATTAGTGAAATAAGCAAACATTGAACGTATAAACTAATACAGCCATAGAAAGCCATTCATTCATAAAAGTGACCGTTGAAAAAGCTTCCCTTTCCAAGATCTTGAACGCATAGCAAAAGTTAGAAGAGGTAAAAACTTTAGCGAGACTGAAAGGAAAAATAGAAACACGGAAAATAAATGACTGAGCTTTTCTAAAGCCAGTCAAAGAAAAGATTCTCGGAATCACGCCAACTGCTTTTAAAACCTTTGACCAATCACAGTACGAGGTGTGTAAAAGTTTAACTACACGTCAGATCACGCGAAGGTCTTAAACATAAATTAAGGTGCAATGTTTATAAGCCACTTCCGGGAAGTTTTGCCCGCACTTTGAAAAAATTACTCCAAGTTGTAAAATTCATTAATTTATAGCCTTCCCTTGTAGTTGCAGTAGGAGCTTTACACAAAAATACACAGATTATTGATTCGAATATTTTCAAATGCAGAATTACTTTCTCTCTAAAGAAGATATGAAAGTTTTCAAGGCGTATTTGCAAACTAATCATTATTTAGTAACAAAAAAGTCAAATCTATTTTTTATTACGTTTTCAATTTTCACATTAAACTTTTGTCTGTAAATGAAGGGTAAAGCTTTTGAAAAGAGTAAAAACACTTTCATATTCCATACGATCCTGTAAAAATGACACCCCTCCTGTAAAAAAAAAATGAAACATCTCATTATGAAAAGTAGATAAATAAAAAAAGGTACAATATGCAAAAAATGTAATATAGCGCAAGGATTTCAACCACCTCAGCACTTTCTCAGTGCTTTTCATATTCAACTGTAAAGAAAAGTCTTAATTCAGCAAAAATATTCTTGTCTAATATGTACGTAAGAATGTAATCCATTCTTCAGAAATTCCTGATTCATTAAAATCGTTTTTCTACTCAACAAAATATCACGCAGTTATTACATTTTATGAGAAACTATAAATGGTAAATTTCTGTGCTGTAGCAACCAATTAACGAAGACATTATTAAAGATCGACTTTTATAGATATGTAATGATATATTTTATTCTTGGATACAAAGTGAGCACAACGAAAAAAAAATTATGGCTTCAACTGAAGAATTTTTCTGTAAAATAGAAACCAGCAGTAAATTATTTATAGCCCAAATTTGATTATATTTCACTTGATTGTACTTTTCGATAGCAAAATACTCTTTCATATTTTACTGCAAAAAAAGAAGTCGGAAACCTTTTGCTGTTACACACTTCCTCATTAAGGAATAAATTATATTCAACTTGACATGCAGTCTTAGGAATATTAATGTGAATAATATTTCTATGACGTACGAGCTTGCAGTAATCAAAGTACGCAGATTTTACTTTGCGTGCCATATCGTTACGAAACATAAACACACAACGTTCTAAATCATAACGACAGTGAAAAAAAAGAATATGTAATTTCCGAAATGACTTTTTTACGACAAAATGCGCTAATTCACAGGAAATTCACGCAAGCATTATATGATCGAAAATTTTTATTGTAAATAATGTTCCATATTTTCTAAAAATTTGACACCGTTTTTATCAAAATTATAAATAATAATAAGTAAACTTCTTTTGAGAGCTTGTTATATTAGACTAAAATCTCCATTTTTAAAAATTGAATTAATTCCACAAATTTAATTAATTTGGATAATATATCCCGAAACGACTAGAATATTTTATTCATTTCAGTTAATACATAACATTAAAAATGAAATTGATTATTATTGAATATAATTGATGTTCTTAGTTGGCGTTAGGATCCAGAAAAAATGTAACTCAAAGTTTCATATTTTCAAACGTTTCGACTCAGATTGGAATCCTCATCAGTGCGAATTTATTCCTATAAAAAATAGAAAAGGAAGAAACTTCAAAAAATTGCCCTTTTGACGGATAAACATTGTGGTGAAAAATGATATAAAAAAGAATTGCACGTGTGACGGATAAAAAACTACGGGTGCAATTTTTTAAGTTTCTTTCTTTTGTATTTTTATAGAAAATACTTTTGTAAAGTTCTTATTTTGTGAATTTAGTTATTTAGACCAATTTTATAGTTTCAGACGTGCAATTCTTTTATATCATTTTTACCACAATATTTATCCGTCACAGGGACTATTTTTCTAAGTTTCTTCCTTTTGTATTTTTTATAGAAATAAATTCTCACTGATGAGGAATCCAATCTAAGTCGAAACGTTTGAAAATATGAAACTTTGAGTTACATTTTTCTGGACTTTAAAGCCAACTAAGAACATCAACAATATTTAATATTATTACCAAGGGTCGATATAAGTCCTGCTTATTATTAAAAATGAATTTTATTCAAACGAACGAATAAAAAATGTGATATGTTGAGAATAAAATTTATTTTATTATTTCATTTTATCTGAAATACTGAAGTGAAATCGAATGAAGATAATAATACCGATTTTGAATGCCCCATCACCCCATTTTGAGAACCACTGACTCGTGGTTGCATAACGACGTGGGAGTCACGTAGGTAATGAGGTGATCCGGTGTGCATCACCGCATCTTGCTCCCCATCTTATATATGTGTAGGTTTCCTCTTTTTACTAGGTGACTCTTTTACCTGGAGAACGGGATACTATGCGATTCTTCCTTCATACGTGTGCACACAATCATTGATCCACAGTGAGAAAGTACAGCTCACAACATTAATAGTACTCCGAAACCCAATTAATACAGTCAACAGATTAAAATCAGAATAATAGTGAGTAATAGGAGAAGAAAAATACAAATTATTTACAATATCTTATAATTAGTGATATACGTCATTATTACTAAATAATAAATAAATACAGTACACGCTCGTTTTCTACTCTCTAAATCTGAATCAGTCAAATTTTCACTTATTGAATCCGTGATCTGCTCTTTTACTGATTTATCAGTGAAAATTATCTCTGTCACTATCAAATCAGTTAATTTTCACTGATTCATCAGTGGCAAAAATAATTTTTCACTGCTACTTCACTTAATTTTCACTTAAGTAATCAGTGAAAAATCCAATTTTCAGTCAAACTACACAAGATGCCAAAAAACGTCAAAATACAAAATTGTTTACTAGAATACGTTTTGTAAATTTTCATTAACACATTTTTTAAATAGGATTTATTATTATATTATTTATATTATTATTAAATTAAATATTTATTGATGAACATTTTTTTATTTCATTTAAAAAAACACATTTTGAAAATCAAAAATTAGATTTTTTAACCAAAATATGCAAGGTATGGAAAAAATTCGGAGTGTAAAATTATTTGCTCAATAAAATTCTACAAATTTGAATTCATGTATTTTTTGATAAGATGAATATTTTTTTTTTAGATTTTGAAAAATGTTATATTTCATATCAAATGCGGAAAGGCGTGTTTTAACGCAAAAACGCGTTAAAATACGTTTTGCACGTGATACGAACGATATTTTTTGTTCTCTGTATGTCAAAAGTAAGCCAAGTCGATGTCATTTTGCGTACAGAAAGTTGATTTTCAGCACACTTAAAATTATACCGCACTAGTGCAGGAAAAATAACTTCCCGCACGCAAAACGACACCAGCAAGGCTAACTTTCGGTGTAAGGCGTACAAAAACCCCTTTTTTAAACTAGAATATGCAAAATATAGGAAAAACATTATAATGCAAGATTGTTTGCTTAAATAGGTTCTACAAATAAAAAATATGATGCGAGAACCTTTGAACTCCCGCCCAAAAGTTTTTTTTGTCAAAATATGATCTTTACGTATTCTTGGCAGAGATACCAAAAGTGGAATTAAAAAATCCAGAGTTTTAACTGTTTCCAAGATATAAAGGAAATAACTTTTAGTACATTTAACTCGCTTTGAAGCATATTTTGTATGCATAATGGAATTTTTAAATTTTAATCATATTTTTTTAAATTAAAATGAAAAATATACGTTTTATCACGAACTACATCAGACAAATTTTGTAGATCTTATTGAAACGAACAATTTCGCAAACTTACGTTTTTTTCGTATTTCACATATTATTATTAAAATAATTGAATTTTTAACTTTCAATACTATTTTTTTGAATTGAAAAGAAAAATATACATCTTATGAAAAAATGTTGCGATTCAAACTTGTAGATCTTTAATGTAGTAAACAATTTTGTAAATATTATAACTTTTTTTCGTATTTCGTTAAATTTAACTGGAAAATGGAATTTAGATATTGACTTTTTTAAAGTTTTAATATACTGTAACTTTCCTAATTTTGGTTTAATCGAAAAATGTTATCAGGGTAATTAGTACAGATTTATGAACACTATCAGAAACCAGTATTGGAATTTCCGATTTTTTCAAAAAGTTCCTATTTTATGAATTTTTCAAAAATACAAAAAATTCTCCTATTTTGACAATTTGTGTCATATGTGGCTGGTTAACGAACTTGTCTTCAGTTTTTCGCCTCTGACAAAGTATGCCACAGCTCAACTCAATCCAATAATTCTAACGAAAGTTATCGAGAATACGACCTACAGACAGACATTCACATACTTTCGTAAAAATCGTTTTTTCTGACTCCAAAATATGTGAAATACGAAAAAAAAGCGTAAGTTTGCAAAATTGTTCGTTTCAATAAGATCTACAAATTTTGTCTGATATAGTTTCTTATAAAACATATGTTTTTCATTTTAATTTAAAAAATACGATTATAATTCAAAAATTCCATTGTTTAAACAAAATATATGTCCTGCAAAAAACATTGAGATAGAAAATTATTTGCCTAAATAAGATTTAAAAAAGTTATAAAACACTTTTGAAAATGAAGAATTCGATTTTTTAATATTTTATTATTTTATTAGATTCTCATCATAAATGAGAAGGTATTAGTTTTTTACATTCTTATCATGAATAGAAGAGTATTGGTTTTATGTGAAAAATGACATTCGAAATTTGCGAAAATTTTACGAAAGTGTCTGTCTGTCTGTCTTCCTGTTCTAGTTGTAGTGGTAATAATTATCTTAATAATATATTTCAATTGATCCAAAATAAGAAAAGTCAGAGTATGTTAAAACTTGAAAAAAGTCAATACCTAAATTCCATTTTACAGTTAAATTTTACGAAATACGAAAAAAAAGTTATGTTACAAATTTGTTTACTACAGGAAGATCTACAAGATTGAATGGAAAAATGTTTTCATTAGATTTATATTTTTCTTTTTGATTTAAAAAAACACACTTGAAAATCAAAAATTCAATTTTCTAATCATGATATATGAAATGTGAAAAAACCGTAAGAACTCAAAATTGTTTACTTCAATAGGGTCTACAAATTTTGTTTAACACAGTTTCTGATAAAACGTATATTTTTCATTTTAATTTTAAAAAATATGATTAAAATTCAAAAATTCCATTAAGTAAACAAAATATGTGACACACGAAAAAAACGTTGAGATGGAAAAATCATTTGCCTAAATGATGTCTACAAATTCTCAGTAGGAAATTTTCTGACAAGATGTATATTTTATGTTTTGATTTTAAATATTGGAAATCAGAAATTCCATTTTTTAAACCAAAATAAGTAAGATACAAAATGAGCGTTAAAATAAAAAATCGTTTGCTTAAAAGCACTCTACGAATTTTGTTCCTTTTTGAGATATTTTGAAGAAGATACATTTTTTTTAATCACGTAAATTATTAGAATGTTAGAGAAATGTACACAGAAAATCGAGCGCGAGTGACACATCTACAATATTATAAAATTGACTTGAGCTTCAGTATTAAATTACAAAAACTAATTATATGTATGCGAAGAATGTAAGGCCGAGCGCGAAGCGCGACGTTCAAATCGCGTGCCTTAGTCGCGCGAAACGCGCAACGAGAATGTTTCCGCGAAACGGGCAGATTTTTTTAATTTAAACTATCATTATTTATAAAAATGATAAGAGTATAATTTCTAAACAAAATTTTTTGAATAAAAATCACCTGAATAAAATTGCAGGGAATTCTTCAAAAAGTAAAATGAGCCCTTGATCATTAAAACTAAATAAGATTTGGTTTTTTTTTTTTTTTAAAAAAAACAGCAAATTAAAATCTAAGTAACTTTTTTTAAGTGAAAAATTTTAACCTGAACTATTTTTTTTCTCTAAATTACGCTCAGAAGCCTCCTATTGATAAACTTGGAAATATTTGTCCGCTAAAAATTGACAAATAATATCTACATTGTATCTAGTGAAATGAAATGTTCAGAAAAATGTAGTTTTCAGTCTCAGAATGGTCATTTTAACAGAAAGTCAAAGAGCCCGAGTAGAGCACAAGGACATTTTCTGAAAATGGAATTCCTTTCAAGAAACTGTAAGATTCTTTTCTGAGCTTCTAAGACGATACTATATTAGCTTGGTGTGAGAAATGGACGCGTTAGGACTAAATGAGATTCCAGTTTAGAAAGGAACGTCAGCGCAAAGCCACGACCCTACTGTTATACGTTTCAAGAATACGAAACTAGTGACGATGACATTGCCATCGTTAATTCTAGAGCTGTCTTATTTACAGTTTGTCACAAGGGCCTTTGCTGAAACGAATCTATTGTTACATTCACGGACCCTATATTTATAAACTCATTACCTTTCCTCGTCAAGCATTAGACATCTTTTATTTACTTTAGTGAACTTTCCATCGAGTTTCATATAAATTCAACAAAAAGGACAAATTAAATATAATATTGCGTAATTTGATACTCCAATAAAAGTATCATTGTAGGAAAAAAATGTTTTCAGATAAAATAAATGAAATTCATGAAAATGGCCAAAAATTATTTATGTAAGGCAAACGCATACATTAGATGCATATTGTAGTGGAAATTAAAATTTTTCAACTAAATGATTCCAATAAAATCAGGTTAGAATTTCTTGATTGAAAAAACATAATTTACCCAGCAAACACTGTTATGTAACATGTATGTAACTGTTACGTAACAGATTGTAACACGTTACATAGCTGGTGACTCACAGGTGAGTCACCTGTGACGCAAAATGTCACACACTGTGTAATGAATTAGTTCTATAACGGCTCTGTAACGCTATGTGATGTAATGGGTCTGTAACAGACTTATGTAACATATGTGCTATATTTTTAGGCAGCATCAATGTAAATATGTTCTATATATGTTATGCAATTATGTTATATACAAGTTTTGTAAAAGTGATATGTAAATAGTATGTAACGGAGATATGTTAAAAACAGATATACGATGATAAAATATTCATAGTACACAACTTATTTCTGTAAGTCAAATTTTGCACCTTTGTGTTATTTGTCGATTACTGAATATTATACTTAGGGCATGTGAAATTTTACCATAAGAGCAATTTAGTTTACACAAGTTATTACCCAAAATTTGTAATTTTTCCAACTATTATTGATGTCGATATTCGGGAAATTAAAATATCTATATATAATATTACATGATTGTTACATATCTGATAATAATGTGCATTATACACAACTTACAGAGAAGCACTACACAGTAATGCCGTCATAGTACACTTACGTAATACTGCAAAGAAAGTGTTATAGATCATTCGCGTAACCAAGTTACAGAATCAAAATTACAGTATTGACACATAAAAATTATGCCACACTGTTACGTAGCTGTTACTAATGTACAATATATACAACTAACATAACTATTCCGTAACATTGTTACATTACCCTTACGTAACAAAGTAACGAAATTGTAATAGATCATTTAGGTAACCAAGTTATTGAAAAGATGTTACGTGATTCTTACATAAAATTACGTAACATTGTTACGTAGCTGTTACTAATTTACATTACATACAACTCACATAACTGTTCCGTAACACTGTTACATTACCCTTACGTAACAAAGAAACGATATTGTTATAGATCATTCAGGCAACCAAGTTACAGAACAAATGTTACATGATTCTTACATAATAATTATGTCACATTGTTACATAGCTTTTATTAATGTACATTATACACGGCTTACATAATTATACAGTAATGCCGTGACAGTTCACTTACATAACATTATGACAAAACTGTTACAGATCATGTGTGTAACACAATTAGAGAACGAATTTTACATTGTTTTTCTATAGCATATACATCCCACTGCTACAGAATTGTTACATTCACTCTTTTATTGATCTTTTACATCTTCACGTGTTAACAATCTTACATAACATTGTTACCTTCGCGTTATATAGCAATTACATCACTGAACAATAACAATCGTTACATAACCAGAAATAACTATGTTACCCTTTTGTTACGGAGCGGTTACATAACGTGTTTTCTGGGTATTCTCAAGAAAAAATATCTTATTAAATAAATAAATATTGTAAACAAGAAGAGATGATATTAACACTGTTAAAGCAAACACTGTTTCCTTTTTATATATTTTTTATTTCACTAAAACTTATCGTTATTCTGGGTGTAAAATTTATTTATTAGCATCAGAGGCGGATGAAGAGTTTTTAAGCCCCGGGACTATTAACTCAGTAAAAATTTGTTAGTCTTTTTCTGAAGTTGGATAAAGTTTACATGTCTTTCAACTGCAAATCTTTAGTAATTTCATTCCTTTTCTAAAGTTTTCCTTTATGATAAAGCAACAAGAAATGAAATGCAGCACAAGAGAAATATACTTATCTATACTTTGTGACATTATTATGAAATCCCTGCGGCAGAGAGAAGGAAAAGAAACTGGAGAAATGAAGAGAGGACAAAGAACATGTAAAAAAAAGAAATGGTCTCTATGAAGTATACGTGCACGTTTATAAACTCATTCACTTATTCAAGTAGTGAGCTTGTATTTCATAAACGACCCAATCTGTTCCAGGATCATTGAGTACTTCAAGTTAAAATCAGATTCAAATCACCGACCATAATTGCGGAACAAATTTCACGGCTCATTTCGGACTCACAAAGACTTAAGTTGGTCGAAGCAGTTGAGAAGTTGAAGCGTACATCGAATTATCGATGTATACTGACCTCCAATAGAATTTCACAAGGGAATTCCAAATTTACATAATCTTCTTGCCTTGCGTTTTTATACTGATAAACTATAAATTACAACTTTAATGCTCCAAAGCTTATTTCCTTCTTGTTGAAAAATACATTAATCAACTGATTTATTTATTCTAGTAAGTTTATTTTGGTTCTTTTTAGAGAACTTTTTTTCCGTGACAGGTATTTTTGAAATAAAGTATCAATCAACGTTCTGTTTCACTTTTGTTGGAATTTCTCATGAAATAATCAAGTTTTTCTGAAACGAATAAATCTCCTAAAAATGACACTGAAAGTATTTTTTTCTTTCAAATCTATTTTTCAGAAGTAACTTGTGAAAAATCAATTCATTAAAATATTCAAATATTGCATTTTATTGAGATAAAAAATATTGTGTTAAAATTAATAAACTTTAGTTGATAAATGATGGCGGAATTAAATCAAAACTATTTTAGTTTCAGTGAAAACTTATTTTTAATAAATAAATAAATTTTGTTTCATGAATCGTAAACTAATTATTTATAAATTATTAATTATTTGAAATTTAAAAAAGTAATATTATTTCATTCTGTATACCTATTTACTGCTTTAAAATACATTTTTACATTTTCGTTATATGTGAAGGTATTAGTTTTATGTGAAAAATAATTTCCGAAATTTTCATCTAATCTTTTTAAAAGATGATTTTTTTCGAATAATTTTCTTCATTAAAAAATGGAGAATGACCAACCTCAGACCAAATAGATGCTCATTAAATTTATTTTCTTTTAAAGTGACAACGTTTCGATGACATTATGTCATCCTCTTCAGGTCAAAAAATGTTTATTTCAATAATAATAATTACAAAGATTATGGTAAAATTATTACAATAATAAATACAATTTATCAATAATATATCCAAATACCTGTTACTATCCCAGCAAAAACGTTATGTAACCGCTCCGTAACAAAAGGGTAACATAGTTATTTCTGGTTATGTAACGATTGTTATTGTTCAGTGATGTAATGGCTATATAACGGGAAGATAACAATATTATGTAAGATTGTTACCGCGTGAAGATGTAAAAGATCAATAAAAGAGTGAATGTAACAATTCTGTAGCAGTGGGATGTATATGCTATAGAAAAACAATGTAAAATTCGTTCTCTAATTGTGTTACACACATGATCTGTAACAGTTTTGTCATAATGTTATGTAAATGAACTGTCACGGCATTACTGTATAATTATGTAAGTCGTGTATAATGTACATTAATAAAAGCTATGTAACAATGTGACATAATTATTATGTAAGAATCATGTAACATTTGTTCTGTAACTTCGTTGCCCGAATGATCTATAACAATATCGTTTCTTTGTTACGTAAGGGTAATGTAACAGTGTTACGGAATAGTTATGTGAGTTGCATGTAATGTACATTAGTAACAGCTACGTAACAATGTTACGTAATTTTTATGTAAGAATCACGTAACACCTTTTCTATAACATGGTTACCTAAATGATCTATTACAATTTCTTTGCTTTGTTACGTAAGAGTAATATAACAATGTTATGGAATAGTTATGTTATTGTATTATCAATATTTTATCATCGTATATCTGTTTAACATATCTCCGTTACATACTATTTACATATCGCTTTTACAAAACTTCTATATAACATAATTGCATAACACATATAGAACATATTTACATTGATGCTGCGCAAAAATATAGCACATATGTTACATTACTCTGTTACAGACCCATTACACCACAGCGTTACAGAGTTGTTATAGAACTAATTCATCACACAGTGTGTGACATTTTGCGTTACAGATAACTCACCTGTGACTCACCAGCTATGTAACATGTTACAATCTGTTACGTAACAGTTACATACATGTTATATAACAGTGTTTGCTGGGATACGACACAATTTTACAAATAATAAATTGTGATGTTTGTGCAAATGTTGAAGGATATTAAAACTACGAATATTTGGATATATTCAAATTTTTTTAAATTTGAAATCTTTCTGTGGAAAAAAGACGCTTTGGGATTCGAGCCCAGGTCTTACACCTGTCGGCAACGTATCCTATCTGATAGGCGACTAGTGATCCTCCGATAATGTAGGCAGGGGAAAAAATTTCAAACTTAGCTGATCAATTTTTATATATTATTCATAAATTGTATTTATTAATGTAATAATTTTATTATAATCTTTGTAATTATTATAATTTCACTATTGAAAAAAATGTTTTTTCATGAAAAAATTCAAAAATTCAATACTGGTTTCTGATAGTGCTCATAAATCTCTACTAATTATCGCAACATTTTTTCATAAGATGTATATTTTTCTCTGTAATTTAAAAAAATACAATTCAAAATTCAATTTTTTAACAATAATACGTGAAACGCGAAAAAAACGTAAGTTTTCAAAATTTTCATTCCAATAAGATCTACAAATTTTGTCGGACATAGTTTCTGATAAAACGAATACTTTACATTTTATTCTTTCTATAATTAACACTAGTGTTAAAAAATTTAATCAAATATTCTCATTAATGCATAAGATATTTTTTCAAGATCAACTTATCACGCATTGTTACTTGAGTTCATGAATATTTTTCCAATAAGGACCATTTAATTAATCCCTTCAAATAAAACTTCGAAGGAACTATTCCTGAGTGATTAATCATTAAAGTTAGGAGTATAGACAAAAAATACCCAAGCCTGATCACTTTTTTGGATTTTAAAAATGGCTGTATATCCGTTTGAAATAAATACTTAATCGATGAAGCAGCAAAAGCACCCAACGATCCTAAAAGGAAATATAAAGATGTAAGTCGCTAATGGCTGTCGTGACTCGGCGAGCACTTCAAGTTTTTTATTCCTCTCAATTTACAAACTCCAGCTCACCTTATTACGTTATACGATTTAGTTTTAGTAGCTAAATCTGTTAACTGTCTTCAAATAAATTATTGCTTTTAGTTCCACACTTTATTAGCATAAAACACCCGAGGTATTTATTCGCCAACTGCTAAAGTATATTACATTTCGAAATTTCTATTGTATACTATTACAATCTTGTACTATTGAAAACTCTCTACAAGCTACCAAAAGATAATTAAATTATATTTGTAATATTATACTAGGGTAAGTGTGGGTATTACTGTGGATGCCCCAGTTACTGCGGTTTCAAATAAAACTAATGATATACAATGTTTTAAAGATATATAACGCTACAGAACAATTAAAAACAATTAATTTCTAATCCAAGCATAATAAGTATCAACGAATTATCAATAGTTACGATATTTGTAGCTAATTGATTGCAATTTGAAACTCTCATGTTCCCGATTCCCATAGTTTTAATGCTTAGATTTGTTGACAGGCCATGAACACGTTCTGAAAAACTTGTTATAATTCCGTTTTTGAAAATAAAATATTTATTTTGATATTATTTTTTGCAAAGTAAATATCTTATTTTTCTAAATATTTATGCAAAATAACAAAAAATACGTTTTTTAATCATTTTTTTACCAAAACAGTATTTGGTACATGATTTTCATAGGTGTATGAATTACTGCGATCTGTCAGGCGGCACTGCATAACCTTTCAATTTATTACAAATGATACGTTATATAATTTTAAGGTAAATTAAATAAGAGTTATAATATTATTTAATCTTAATTTGTTAAAAATGCTTCATGTTCACTTTTTATAATTTAGTTTAAATAAAATGTTCAACACTCCTTAATCGTTGCTAAAGATGCAAGAGGAACTCAAGTGATATAATTTTAAGTTAAATTAAATAAAATTAATAAAATTATTAATCTTAATTTGTTACGAATGCTTCGTCGTGTTTACTTTTTATAATTGAGATTAAATAAAATGTTCAACACTCATAAATTAATTGTAAGTTCACTCAAAATAATATCGCAGTATTACGCGCGCAGAAATTTGGGTTTCCGCAGTAGTTGGAGCGCAGTAATTGGGGATTCCGCAGTAATTGGTGCGCAGTAATTCATGCAAACCCGCAGTAATACCTACATGGAACATTTTTTTTAGATTCGCATTTTTTAAGTAAATCTGGTTTCTTTTCAGGGTTTAAGGACTGCATGCTACTTACTTAATACCAAATACTGCTTTAAAAATTAATTCGCGACGACTTTTTCATCTCAAAATCTTTTTTTTAACTTTAAAAGCCGTCTTGATTTTCGATCCGCAGTAATTGGCACATTTACCCTATAAGCTAAAATTGAAAACATCATTTATCGCTAATAAATTCTTGAATTGTTTTCAAAACAAAGGGGAAAAGAGTATTAGATTTCAACTGAAAACGCTTAAATAATTAATTTTCTTGGCTCTGGATGTGACACGTGGAGATCAAAGATACGAAAAACACCTCATGGTCCATTTGTAAAGAGGGATTATAGAGAAAACGACTTCGACCGTCATAAAAACTTGCGACCAAAGTTCTACCCTTCTACATTCACATCAAGCTACTGCCTGGGTACGTAAGGGAAAAGCAATAACTTTATACGAGTCACCGAAACGTAGATAAATGTGAAAGTTCATTCTACCAGTTTCATTATATTCTTTAAAGAAAAGGTTCTTTGTACCTAATTTCATTCAATTTCTGTTTTTTTTACTAATTTCCCAATTAATTTTTCACATTTCAGGTAAATTTTTTTGCGTTTATACTGTCAGTCTAATCAAAGATTTTATGTTATAAAATCATAGAAACTGACACATATTGTTACTACAGAGAATTTTTGATAAAAACTGAAATATGTAAATCCTATACTATTGGATGCGTCAGCTAAACTTTTTCCGTTTGGAAAACTCACACTGGCGTTTGTAGCTTTTCGACTGACAAAGTTCGAAAAATAAAAAAATTGGATTTATCACTAACTCGTGCCTTTTTCGTAAAAAACTTGTAATTGGATGGGCGTTACGTGAAGCCAGTTAATTAATATCAGGATGCAGACACATAACAGCCATTACAAAATTTTAATTGGCTGAAGCTTGACAGCATTTTCTCTATGTCACTCCTACCACAAAACATACGAACTTATTAACCAAAATTGAAAATTGTTATTATAAAGCCTTACTTGCCACCTTGGGGTCCAAAGGACCCCAGACCTTTTTTTATTTAATTTTAAATACCTAAACTCAGAGAAGCAGGTCTATAATAACATTTAACAATATTTCGAGAGTACATCAAGTACCTTTTAGGCTGAATAGGATTATGCTGGTTTATTTTTTCACAAAATTTCAGCTTTCATTTGTCAGAATCAATATACTTTTTTAAGAAACCACTTAACTACTATTTTTTTCTTGTAGACACGTCAGTAGTAGACTCAATTAAAATTTTAGCCCTTAATATCGAAAAATAAAAAAATTATGCATTTTTTCGTAAAAACGGCCATTTTTCATTTTTTTGACATATGCATTTTTTAAGCATACTTGAATTTAATTTTTGACTATGTAACCAACACGATCCTTTAGAGTAAGCTCTTAAGAAATTCTAAAAAAATGTTAGGTAAAAATAATCAATAGTTTTTTTTTTATAACGATTTTTGTTTGTCTGGCAAGTATGTGATTCCACAGAAATGTGACAAGTAGGAATAAAATAACCAATAAATACGGAGTGAGTTTTTTATCTTGAGGCATCGAAATATCTTAAGAAATACACTGTTGGAAATTTCTATCGTAATTTCCCAAAACACGTGACTGGAGTTTTATTCAGTTACAGTTTTGTGAAATTAGGATAGAATTTCAGAAAATTTAGTTACTTTTTAGTAAATTTGAAAATTCTTAAACTTGCAACAGGAATAATTTTACGTTTTGGGTAACTGAGGTTTTATGCAGTTACATGTAACTGAAAATTTTGTTACAGTTTCGCAATTTTATGATGAAAATTATAAAAATTCTGTAACAGTTTGGTAGTTTTAAGATCAATTTTATGAATATTTAGTCGAGTTTCACAATATTAAGAAAAATTCAGTACAATTTCCGTAATTTGGAGATACTTTTCCTCAAAAACATCATAAATATCGTCAAATTTTACATTACCTTCGTAATATAAAACTTTTGTAAATTTCCGAACATTTATAACAGTTTCCGCATCGCACCAAAAAAAAATCTCCACAATAAAAACTTTTTATTTTGTGCACATTTTTGCGGGGTTTTTATTGTAGACATTTTTTTTGGTGCGATGCATATTCTGGAGATATTTCAATGGCTGGAGATAAAAAAACTCGCCCTTTATATCTCCTCATCTCCTATAAATATATTTCATTGGTATTAAGATAAGTTATCTACATTTTATTTTGAATTTAATACTGACTTTATTAGCACTGTATTAAATTTATTTGTTTCATGGAAATTTCATAATTTTAAGTTTACCATAAGAAGTCAACAGTTTTTTTTTACTTTTTTCTTGCAAACTGTCCCAATATATTTATTGATTTTCTATTCTATTTTTATACATAACTTTAACATTTTCAAACAATTTTATCCTTTTAAAATGAGTCAGTTTATGTAACAGTTTCATAGGATAGGTAGGAAGGTGGTCAATACAGGTTGTTGTGGTTCAATTATGATAAAGGTGGATTGAATTTGAGGTCATTGTTACGTAACAAGCATCGATATTACATAATATAGATTATATGATGAATATCTCACAATTGATTATAATTTATATAATTTTTGCGTGTACATTATTGAGCAAGTTATCAAAATTGTTATAAAAGTGTTGAAATATTTTATGATTCAGATGCTTAAGTGCCTTTGAAATCCAATTTTTAATAAAACAATTGGTTGGTTACTTCATTTCATTTCTACTATGTAAATAATAATTAAATCAACCAAAAGATACAAAACTTTAATAAACAGGATAAAAGTATCAGAAGTGATCAACGGCAACTCTAATGAACATTTTTTTTAAAGAGTCCATTTAAATTTCACTCTAATTAATTTATCCATTTAAATTTCACTCTAATTAATTTACTTGAAAATTAATCAGACACACAGAGTTGATATATTAAAATAGCAATATACCTAATTTGATAGATTCTCAGATATATCAATCAAATTGAACGATTTTCTGTAAATATTTCAGTTAATTCTATCAAAATATCTGTCGAGCAATTCTGTCACAATTTAAAAAAATGTCCTTTGTGGATCCAACAGACTTTTTTTCGATGTTTCTTTCACACCGACCTGGTAAATAATATTTTTTGTTTGTTAATGAGAATCTACAGGAAAAGCACTGAGGATAGTTCTCATCATAATTCAATCATAAAATTAATTAATTAGTCTATGTATTTGGTATCAGTGATGCAGTGGATTATAACCTTCATATAGTTAAAAAGAGCTGATTATAATTACACTTCGATTGAATCCAAACAAAGAGGAATATTGACGAACCGTGACATTGTATGTGATTCTTCATTAATTTTGATGAGTATCAAATTTCAGTTATGATCAAACTGTAAACAACCTGTATATAAATTTTTAATCATCTATGAATCACATTACCGGCAAATGAGATAGGCAGTAGTCTATCAACACAGTAGTCACCATGCCTGACCGCAGCGGTACGTTACTACTTAAAATACGCAACGTACAAAACCGAGCTTTCACCAATTCAGAGCTCGAAGCTTCAAGTAATATAATGGAATGACTACTCTCAATCAAGTCTATACATTTAACAGTGAATAGTTTTTGAACAATCTACATTATCACTGTGTTTTCCTATCTTTGAACTGAATGCAACCTTTGAAAAAACTCTCACAAAAATGGAATTTCTCCAATTATAAACAGAAGATGTGTTTAAGGTAGTTGTCATGTTAAAAATCAGGTCTCTAGAAAAAAAAATTTTTTCTATGATTTGAAGATTTGAAATAATGTTATCAGTCGAGTATCATGAAAAAAAGAATTATATTTTATAAAAAAATTTAAAACTTACGAAAAATAATACTTTTAATAATGTTTTTGTAATGAAATTTTTCCTAACACAGAAAAGAATAAGAGTTTAAAATGAACTGGAAAATGTTAAAAAAAAAAGAGCGTTCGGATTAAAAAGAACTGAATTTAGACTCAAAATGAACAAAAAGGGTTCCTTTAAAGCTTGCTGCAATTCATTTCAAACTCTTATTTTTTCTGTGTACTATCGCTTTTACCAATTTTTAAAAAATGATTAGATTCTCATAAATCTTGGCTTATTTTTTCGAAGAAATATTATCTTGAAGTTTCCTTTCTCCAATTTTGAAAATAAATTTAGAATCTTGAAATATAGTTGTTTTTTTAAATGTTTTTAAATTTTTTTAAATTCTTTTAGCGATTTCAGCTACTGAAACTTTATCTATAAAATTGGGAACAGCAGAATTGTAAAGAATATTTTCTCCAAAAAGATAAGCCATCATTTGTGAAAATTCTATCATTTTTAGAAGAATTGGTGAGAAGTGATAATGAGGCAAAATTCTATTACAAAAAATGATATTGAAAGTACTATTCTTCGTAAGTGTCAAATTTTTTTTATAAAAAATAATGCTTTTTTCATAACATACGACTGATAACATCATTCCAAGTCTCAAAATCATAGAAAAACTTTTTTTTCCAGAGACCTGATATTTGGTATATTCAAAATTTCTCTGAATTATTATCAGTAAATAATTTTCTTTTCATGCAATTAATCATTTTTAATTAATTTTCAGTCATAAATTTTTTCAGTTTAAATCAATATTTGTTTTCAGAAGTACATTATTTCATGGCCGTAGGGTATTTATATTCACTAATTAAATGTATGTATGATTTTTATATACAGCCTTCTGTATTGATTTTAATTAGCAGTTTTTTTAGTAATTTCCATGTTTACAAAATCTCGTCTCAATTTAAGAAAAATCGCTTTACTATGGCCATTACTAAAGTTAATATAATATTTTCATATTCCAGTATTTTGGTTGCGCAAAATTATGAGTCGACTAGGAATAGTTATCATCACACCTTGATTTTCCCTAAGTTTATAATATTCTTGTAATTATCATTAAAAAGTAACGAAAAAGTTTTGATGTGTATCCAATCAATTTATTTAGTCAAATTCATTGAAGAATCAATAAAAATCAACCGCTTAAATATCTAAAAACGAACCACTGTATTAAATTAGTCATAAAACTACTTCAAAAAATTGAAGAAAGCTCTAATTTTTATTTACAAACAGTAAATAAATATATAGCTAAAAAATCTATTTATTTTTTTAGCAATATATAATTCATCTAATCTTTCCATAATAAAAAATCTTTCTAATAATTTCCATAAATGACTCAAAGTTTTTGATCGAATCAAAATATGATTAATTCAAGTGAACCCGTCCGTATAATAATCGAATTGTTTATAAACCAAACTTTTTTCTGAATCGAAAATGACTTTAAAGGATATATTGAACTACAATGTTTTACTGACTCAACTTTTCTCGTTAGTGAGTCTAATGTATCTTTTGTACCAGATTTTCAAACATATTATAAGAATCGATATAGATTTTAAAAAACGTCGAAATTTGATTGGATGTAATAAACTGGTTGGTGTTGAGAATATAAATTGAGTATGAAGGGCAGAAAAATCAATTTAAGCGGGCTTTAATCCGCGTATCACGTTTGGATGCACAATGCATCGTCCACTGAATCGGGGAGCGTATTTATTGCATCTCGAAGCCACTAGATGTTGCAATTGAGCGAGGCAGCTGTAGATCGATGCTGGGGCAGTAAATTAGATCAGGTGAAGAGGATTGCCTAACAGCCGCACGAGTACACATCTTCACTCCCAGCTGTGAGGGATTCCAACTCACTCACACTTTAGGAATCTAAGACGCAGAGAAACTCCTCACTCGGTCGCTATGGCTGTATGCCAAATACGTCTGGGCAATACACGCGCATCCTTTCACATTTTTCGGCTCCTCAGAATACACATATACAAGAAAATCTTTAAATATGTAAACTAGCCGTGGAATCTAAGATGAAAGACCGAAAATCCAATGCGTGAAGGATTTCTCCCTGCATTCAATTTCATTCGTCTCAGGAGTTTCTTTTCTGATCTTTTCTTTTTCCGAAAGTATCGACTGATGCACTGATTTCGGAATCATAGCCACTTAAGCAATCTGAATATCAATAAAGATCCAGTCAGTGTGACAGTTCGCATTATGCACGCTGGAGCTGAAATCAGATTAGATGCGCCTTCTTGAGTGACTCTGAAGTCGAATCTAGGATCACTTTTGTCAAATTAAATCATTCTTTGGCAGAAATAGACTTGATGCGAGGATTTAAATAATCACATTTTCTCCATAGTGGAATCCTTCATTATATTTCACAATTGAGAATATGTAGAAAAGTAATAAGAAATATTGTAGTTTTCATACTCTCTAAATTTGAATCAGTCAAAATCTACTGATTATCAGTGAAATTTGACTGATTCAAATAGCTAAAAAGAGGTTACTGTAAATCAATCAAATTTCACTGATTATTTCAGTGAAAATTGACTGATTTAACAGTGAAAATATTTTTTCACTGATTATTTCAGTGAATAGGCAAATCACTGATTCAATCAGTGAAAATTTGACTGATTCAGATTCAGGGAGTAAGAAACTACTTTGAAGAAATGAAAAATACGCAGTCATTGGAATTAGAAGAGATAATTGATGAAGGTGATTTTGCTTCATAGGACAAGATCTACATCAATGTGAAAACAATTACACCTGAATGTTACAAAATTTCAAGTAGATGGATGATCAGCACGATTCGACGCAAGTATGCTGATTCATATTTCGTGCACTTGCATATGAATCCTCTCGATTAGCACCTTACACAACGCGCGTTTACTCTTCGTCAAACGATAGTTGTATTATATAGTTTAGGAATAATGAAGCAAAGTGAATCGTGAGATGAGACTCACGTAGCAAACAAGCTCAATACATTTTCCTCTGAACCATTTCTGAGCGGCAAGAAACTAGGAAACTAGTTTCGGTGAATAATGTTGCACCTACATAAATAAAACAGATTATTGTATCATTTATGGCAGTCTTAATATTAATTATAAAGTAACTAGATTCAAGATTGAAAATCGTTCTTGAAAATAAATTTCTATTAAGGTAGTTCATCCACGCAAATTAAACCTCAGGCAAAAATCGATAATTTTTCTTCCAAGAATCGCAATATTATTATTGGCTATTTTGAAGAAGGAAAATATTATTTTTCATGAAAAAAATTTGAAACAAAAATAATTTGATTAATGAATTTTATTTTTGCCTCAACTTTGTTTCTTATCGCTTCTTATCAAATTTTTAAAAATGTTGCGATTCTAATAAATCACGAATCATTTTTTCAGGAAAAAGAATCTTCACAACTTTACCCCTGCCAATTTTTGGAAATAAATTCTTTAATGGCTGAAACTATTAAAAATCAATTTTTCAAAAGAAAGTTCCTATGAACAAATCACTGAATTTGGTGATAAATTATTCATTTCAGAAAATTGGAAACAGTTAAGTTGTAAAGAATCATTTCCTTGAAAAAGTGATTCGAAATTTATTAGAATTGCTTCTTACCACATTTTTAAAAATTTTGCGATTCTAATAAATCACGAATCATTTTTTCAGGAAATATTGTAGAATTTTCGCAACTTTACCGTTCCCCATTTTTGGAAATAAATTCTTTAATAGCTGAAACCATTAAGCATTTTTTTTCTAAAACGAAATTTTTATAAACAAATTATTGAATTTGGTAATAAATTATTCATTTTAGAAAATTGGAAACGGTCAAGTTGTAAAGAATCTTTTCCTTACATAATTGATTCGTAATTTATTAGAATTGCTTCTTACCAAATTTTTAAAAATTTTGCGATTCTAATAAATCACGAATCATTTTTTCAGGAAATATTGTAGAATATTCGCAACTTTACCGTTCCCCATTTTTGGAAATAAATTCTTTAATAGCTGAAACCATTAAACATTTTTTTTCTGAAACGAAATTTTTATAAAGAAATTAGTGAATTTGGTAATAAATTATTCATTTTAGAAAATTGGAAACTGTCAAGTTGTAAAGAATCTTTTCCTTAAAAAAGTGATTCGAAATTTATTAAAATTGCTTTTTACCAAATTTTTAAAAATTTTGCGATTCTAATAAATCACGAATAATTTTTTCAGGAAAAAGAATCTTCACAACTTTACCCCTGCCAATTTTTGGAAATAAATTCTTTAATGGCTGAAACTATTAAAAATCAATTTTCCAAAACGAAAATTTTATAAACAAATCACTGAATTTGATGATAATTGATTCATTTTCAAAAATTGGAAACAGTCAAGTTGTAAAGAATCTTTTCCTTAAAAAAGTGATTCGTAATTAATTAGAATTGCATAATTTTTAAAAATTTGGTAAGAAATGTTTATTAATAAAATCATTTAATTGCATTTCAAATTTTTTTCTTAGAAAATAATCTTCTCTCTTTCAAAATAGCCCTTAACTAATAATAATGCTATTCTTAAAAGCAAAATTATACATTTTTTCCTAAGATCTAATTTTTGTGGATGAACTACTTTAAATTATATGACCCACTAATCGTCATTTTACTCTCAAAATTTAACAAAACATTGAAAAAAAAGTCTTAAATAGAGTATTTCTCAACAACTAATAATACCTTTCAGTAATATGGATTGTCAAAATCAGTGAAATCAATGATTATCGAATAAAAAGAAAAGTTATTGGTGTCTTGATTACTGAAACTAAGATACCAATTACAGGGACATTTACCTTACTCATTTTTCAAGTGAAGACAAAAGAAATTGAAACTCCTATTGTATGTATATTGAAGGACAGGAAAGTGATTTTCATACTGACAATAATGAACCAATGACACTATTGTGGAATGCCTATGTATCATCTCAAGAATGTATTGAAAATAATGGATTATAATCACAATAAACAATTGTAACAAGTAGATGTGGTAAGGTGAGCAAGATTTGCGGTTCCAGCATAGAACCTACCTTAATCGAAATGAGGCAAATTAAAGTTGGATTGTGCATGTAAGCAAGCATGATATAGAAATTCTAAGAACCAAATTGAAACGAGGATTTTCCCCCCTTTACTGTATACCTTATGAAAGCGAACTTACAATAAAATTGTGATGCAAGCACCTTAACGTCCCACATTACCTCGAGCTATATCCTGCACGAGTTCTCTGATTGCACAAATCCAGCATATGGGGTAAAAAATAGATATACAAATATATATATATATATATATATATATATGTTTGTATATAACCAGATGCTTTTTTTTATTTTTCACAATTACATCGCTTGAGCAAATGTAAGCATCGCTAAAGTTGTGACGGTTTGTGCTGTTACCGACCGAAGTTGCTAAATTCGTTTTATTTTATATTTATCCGAAGAAAGGTGAAAGGACGTTTGCGCGATGCAGACGTTCCCGTTTACGTATCGGTTATACGCCTATGTCATTCTAAGTATATGCCTAAGACTCCTACTTCTCACGACAAGCCACTCATTTATCATAATTACGTCTCGAGGCGATGTTACATATTTCGCTTTTTCTCACTCAAACTTTGCCATTTCCTCAGTTGTAAATCACCCTTTCACGTACTTTGTGTGTTCTTAAGTTCGTGCATTAATGAGACTCGATACAGTCATATAAGAGATTCCTTCTGATGAAATTTAATTATTTCAGATAATAGTGCAAATATCACTTCGAATATTCTGATCGTAAGGTAGTTTTAGATTCAAAATAAAAGGCAATTTAATAAAAATGAAAATTTTATTGATAATGGAGAAATATCAACAAGGGTATTATTTAGAAACTTATGTCGAAATAGTATATTATGCAACTAGGGAGAAAAAAGTTTGCAAGTGTGAAGTTTGATACCCGAACAAAGCGAGGGCAACAATCACACGAGTAAAATAAATGTTTCTCCTACATTGCATACGATTTTTATTCCACCGAGGTGTCAAAAATTGCATTTTTCACACTCATACCCCTAAAATAAAATAAAAAGTGCACTTTTTGACCCGCTAGATGGAGAAACTTTTCGTAGCAAAATATGTTTAATTTAATAATGATAATTCTAAAAAATATTAGGAATCTAAGGAAAATCGAAGTGCAATGGTAATTATTCCTAGCGGACTGGAAATTTTTCGCAGTCAAAATACTAAAGATTCGAAAAATTATATGAAACTTTAGTACAGGTTATTAGGTTAAAGTTTGATATAATCTATAGTAAATTATAATATAGTTGATCTAAAATTCTGTATTTTGCTGCGTAAACTTCTCACTATTAACTTTTTTCCCTGAAAAAAACATGGTGAAATCAACGGGAAGGAGTCCCGTCGCCAATTTCATGTTGGCGTAACGTTGCTCTCCCGTTGAATTGCCGGTGCTATTCAACGTTGCACTGACGGTAGAGCCAACGTTAAATCACCCAAAAATGATCAGCTGTGGCAATACTCGCGATTGTTCTTGTCAGTTCTTTTGTTCTCCTAATAAAGTTTTTCTAATTATATATTGGTATTTAAAAGCAAAGCACTGCCAATTTCATTATGGATATGAAATTGCGTCATCGTGTGATATTTTCAAATAACACGGCTGACATAGCTGGATTAACGTGAGTTTTCAACGCTACATTGACGGTGGCAGCACGTTAACCTAACGTTGTAAAGGCGCCGATGCTCATTCCCGTCAATGCAACGGGAATTTCCGGATAACCTGACGGTTTTTTTTTCCCAGTGTAGTTTAGAAAAAATTATAAACCTAGGTTTCTCCGTGTAGTAGAAAAAACATTTTTTTAAAAATCCAAATATGATGGTAGACTAAAGAATAATATGAGTTGTGGAAGCAATTATTTTATTAATAAAATCAAGATACCTTGATTTACAGTTTCGTGCGAAAAAGATTGTTCTTTTTTGTGTCCGTGAATTTCTATGTCTTTAGTTTCAAAAATTTCACATTTTTATTATTTCCGAATTTTTACCTAAAAATTTTTTAGCTTGGGATAAATTTTGGTTTAGATATCCGATTGATAACAAATATTTATTTATTCAATTCATATGTATTATTATTTTTATCATATTTATTTATTTAGGCGTCTAATTTTGAAAATATCAATCTCAAATATTTTCGGTAACATTTATAAAAGATTTTTTAGCCTCAATTTCCCATTCATGGAATTTAATAAATAGAAAATGATTTCATAATTGTAGAGTTTTGAATTAGGCAAAGCGAGAAATCAGGAATTCTTCTATACATTCTAGAATTAGAATGCTTAATCATAAAAATTGGAAAATTACAAGTCAGGTGATTTGAATAGGTTGCATTAGAAAGTTTATGAATGAAAAAATGTGAAATTGATCTTTTGAGCGTATGTACTATGTAGACTTGAAATACAACAAATTATTTCCCTGAGAAAAGAAATATTTTAGAAGCAATAGCGTCACTGATAAATTCAAAAATAAATTTGTAATAAAGTTGGGTGTATTCGTTTAGGAAAATGTCTTTATAGTTCGAAAAATGTAATCTCTAAATATCCCAATTAGCTTTGTCAACTACAAAAAATATTCATTCCTAAAAAGCAAAAAATCTTATTTCAAATCATATTCACTCGAATCTAATTAGATAAATCATTTTAATCAAATAAACATTTTACGTCTCGAAGAATCAATTTTATCCACAAAAAAAAATGCATTTCACTTTTATTTAAAAATTCAAAGAATCTACTCTTTTAGCATTATAAAATAACATTCTGAACTGTGAAAAATATTTTATTGATTTAGAAAAATATTCAGAATAAAATTGTTTCTTTGTATTAAAGATCAAGATTACACTTTTAATAATATAGAATTCACATTACTGGAAATAAACACTATAAAGGTCGCTTTCTTTAAAGTCGAATAGGGTTTTTCATACGCAGTCAAAAAAACTTGGTTAAATTATTTAACTTTGAATACTTTACTTATTTAACTTTGAATTTTACTTATTTTCATTTTAAATGATCAAAAATCAGCTCTGTTCTCAAGGTAGTTGATCCACGAAAATTAGACCTCAGGAAAAAATAGATAATTTTGCTTTCAAGAGTAACAATATTATTATTGAAGGGCTATTTTGGAAGAGAAAAGATTAATTTCCATGAAAAAAATTCGAAATACAGAAAAATAATTTTATTAATAAATTTCATTTCTGCCCCAACTTTTTTTCTTACCGCTTCTTACCAAATTTTTAAAAATTATGCGATTTTAATAAATTATAAATCACTTTTTCAAGAAAAAGATTCCCTACAACTTAACCATTTCCAATTTTCGAAAATGAATAAATTATTATCAAATTCAGCAATTTGTTTATAAAAATTTCGTTTTGGAAAATGTTTTTTTAATCATTTCAGCCATTAAAGAATTTATTTTTAAAAATCAAAAACGGTGAAGTTGTGGGAAATCTTTTCTCTCAAAAAATGATTCATGATTTATTAGAATCGCATAATCTTTTAAAATTTGGTAAGAAGCGATGAGAAAAAAAGTTGGGTCAAAAATAAAATATATTAATAAAATTATTTTTCAGTGTTTCAAATTTTTTTCATCTAAAATAATCTTTTCCTTTCAAAATAGCCCTTCAATAATAATATCGCTATTCTTGAAAGCAAAATTATCTATTTTTGCCTGAGGTCTAATTTTCGTTGATGAAAACTACCTTAAAATTCCAATTATTAATTTTCTCGCCAAATTAATTCAGTTACCAATTTCAGCTATTTAATCAGTTTATCAAATCAAATTCATTGCAAAATCAGTGAAAATTATTAGATTAAATACTTTATAATAATTCACTGTATTAAGGAAATAAAAAATTGATTGAAATCAAGAAATCGGAGTCATACTCTAATAAAATTCAAAGTCCGATAATTACCAAGTGTTCTACCACCAAAAAATATTCTTCTGAATGCAAAAAAATGATACCCAAGTAAATTGACTCCCTTCGCACAAAGACATTTTCCAGAGATACCAACCGAACATTTTGGACACTAATATGAAAAGTATTTTGATAAAATAAGCCTTCCCTCTTGAATTTGATGAAAGCAGATTAAGCTCCTCTCAGAGCAGATGAGAATCGTTATCTGTAAGATGCACCACGAAACTCGTTGGTGAGTTGATTTTCTAAAACCCCACTCTTTGCCGCCATCATGCCACCGTCACCAATAGATGCACTGCCGTGACACAGTTATACCGATCTTCGCTGTAAATCTTTCCGAGTTGCACTAAATCCATGATCTCGAATCACGGATGGACTTAGGGATATATAAAGCGGATTAGAACTACGGCTTTGTCATTCCCTCAACACCACTCAGTGGTGAGGATCTGTTCTTATCAAACGCGGAATTACCGAGTGTTTGCCACCGCGAAAGGGGTTTCAACGAATTTTCCCCGTTTTCCCTGCCTATCAGGCGAAAACAGAGTTACTTAAAATACCTCAGCGCGAGCTTCGTAGCATTTTAGAAACCATGTTTAAGGTAAGAACTTTAAGGGATGTTCCTGAGATGTGGTCTCAGACATTTTAAGTATATTCAACCCTAGTTCTGTGTGCAAAGGACATTATTATGCCAAACAAGTGCGAATTATTGACGGGACGAGTTTACGGGACGTGCGTGTCCTCCTCAATTGCAAAATGTTCTCCTCGGTTAGAATTGTCCACCGTTGAAAGGGTATTTCACTGGAATTCGATTTCGATGGTGTCAAGTGTCAGTTTCACAGTTTTTTTTTTCTCGAGTGACTTTCCCGTGAAGAATATCCATTTTAGATCTTAAAGTCATTTTGCTTTTAATCCTTTTCCATTAACTAAGGATTGGGGAGTAAATTTTAAATTTCATAAGTAACTACTCTGGAGATAAGAATTTTAACTTTTCTGAGAGCACAAATTAATGTTGTATGAACATGAAAAATTTAATGTAGAATTAGAGCTAAGAGAAAAAATGAAAGAAATGTTTTCACTTTGAATCATTTTTCTTAATGAAAATTTTATGAATGCAGATTATCTCTTATCTGAATTCAACGCTCTAAGGAAAGATAATTCGAAATTTTTGTAATTTCACTATTCCTGCTTTGATAAATCTTTTATCAAGAAGAAACATTTTAAAAGGTTTTGGGTATTTCAAATTCAATAATTTATCATTGTTTTTATATCTATCTTTCAATAAAAATGCAAATAAAAAGTTATAAACTTTACAGAATTATAATTAGTAAATTTCAGAATCTTTTGATTTCATCAAATTAGGTTCATTACATTTAAATAGGGAATTTAAATACTGTGGATAGTAAAATTACTAGACAACTTTCTTCATGTGTAAAATAGGTGAAAAATACTCAAACATCATTAATATAATTATTCATCTAAAATTTCTTGTATTTAATAAAATGAATGGAAATACTTTGATGAGTTATCAATGTATAGATAGATTATTAATTCTCATATAATAAACATTTGGAATAAACGAATAAGGATATATCTGAACTAGACAGTTATCGTTTTTGAGCAAATGTATTGGATGAACATGTCAGTCAATTAAGCAACGTGCACATATTCTTATCGATTAATCGGTATAACGAATGATTAATGATCTTTCATGCTTATTGCTTCTACCGGTTATAGTTGCAAAATATGAAAGCTCCCGATTTTACTGAATTTCTGATAGGAATTATTAATTCAACATTATTAATCACGCAAATCACTGAAAATTCATATCCTCATGTAAAATGTAAATCCGAAATGTTATTATCATGTTTAGATATTCCACAGTCCTGTAGTTGATTTTTTATTATTCTATTAATATTTTTTACTACTTTTAATTACAGATTTCATTGATAATAAATTAATATTATTTCATTCAGCTTATCATCATTCATAAAAAGCTTAATTCTATTAGTTTAAAAAAACTGTAATTACGGTGATACAATTTGTTTCAACTTCTGAAAGGAATGAATTTTCTTAGCAAATAATATTTCATTTAATTTGACCAAATTTTGAAAAAGAGACTTAAAATTAATATTTATACATAATCAACTATTCTGTTTACAGCTGACGGTAGCTCTCGGGGTTTTTGCCCTGGCCCTTGCAAAACCGGAAGCACCTGTGAATTCATACTTACCACCAGGTGGAAATGTACCTGGCAGGGGAAATGGAGGGGGATCAGGCGGTAGTGGTCCATCGAACCAATATGGTCCACCAGCTTTTGGAGGAGGTAGTGGAAGTTTCGGGGGCGGAAATGGAGGCTCTGGTGGAAATTTTGGAGGAAGTGGTGCGGATTCTATTTTTTCTATAATCAAATATTTCTAATATTTTTCTAATATAATAATCGTTTTCTAATACAATTTCATGATATGATAAAGAAGATGCTAAAGGAAAACCTGTAATTTTCCTTTGGGTTGGTTGATCAAAAAGATGATGCGCTGTAATTCCTACCAAGTTAAAAAATTAACTTTTTTTTGCAAATCTCTGAATCTGAATTGTCTAATATTATTTCAAGTTGATACAAATTCGATTAATTACACTAGTTTACGAAATTAAAACAATTTTCTGCCCACCGCATCTTAATATGATTTCTTCATGTATTTTGGCCCACTAAACACAAAATTCACACTCAACAATTTTTTTATGGAAGCGTCTTTGAGATATCAATGTTCGAAATTTTTTTTTTCAATTTTCAGAGTTGTTCCGACGTTTTTGAGTATATCCCGAGTTCTAATTGACCGATTAGCCTAATCAAGCACTCAAATTGAAGGCAACTGAATCTTCTATAAGTTTCTATCCTAAAGTTTTCAGTTTTTTATTCTGCCCAGGACGATATGTGAATTTCCAAACTCGATTTTTGCCAAAAAATCCAACTTTTTCAACTTATTAAAATAGCTAGCATCTGATCTACCAGGCCGATCTGAAAACTTTAGTTTAAAAAGTTGTAGAATATTCAGTTGCCTTCAATTTGTGTGCTTGTTTAGGCAAATCGGTCGATTAGAACGCGAAATATACTCAAAAACGTCGGAACAACTTTGAAAATTGAAAAACAAAATTTCGAACATTGATATCTCGAAAACGCTTCCATGAAAAAATTTTTGGGTGTGACTTTCGCGTTTAGTGGGCCAAAACACATGAAAATATCAAATTAAGAAGTGGTGGGCAGAAATTTTGTTTAATTTTGTAAACTAGTGTTATTTGTCATTCTCTAGTAATTCAATTTGTAGTTCTAAACGTTTTGACAAATAATTAAAAAATAAATGGATTCTTAATTAATAAAAAAAAATCAGTTCCAGAAAACACTAGTTTTTAGGAGATTTTGATTTCTGAAAATCTTTAAAAATTTTTTAACAATTTATAATTTTTGAATCTATGTAGGAAGGAAGGAATCCTTTTTCTTTAATAGAAAACCGTGGTTGAATGTGGAATTTTTAATCCTTGTTTTCAGTTTTTTTTTAAGACACATAATTTTTCACCAACTCACTGTAAGATGTAATGTTTGTTAACATCTTACAGTGAGTTGGTGAAAAATTATGTGTCTTCAAAAAATATTTCATAGAAAACAGAAAACAAGGATTAAAAATTCTACATTCAACCAAGGTTTTCTATTAAATAAAAAGGATTCCTTCCTTCCTACATAGAAGATTTTAATAAATATCACTAATGAGGCCTCCGATCAGAGCCGAAACGTCAAAAATACAATCTACCATTTTAATTATAATTTTTGAAATTCAAGAAAATGATTTTTAAAAAGGTAGGGGAGAAGCGGCGAAATTGGCGCACCTAATAGAAAGTGCGAGTTTAAAAAGAAAGTATATGACTAAAAATTATGAAAAAATATTTATTTAATAGCTAGATATCTTTTCTATACTTTCCAATGGATAAAGATTGCATTGAAAATGATTAAAGCAGGTTTTTATTCAGATTTCCGAAGGACTGCACCTGCGTCAATTTACCCGCCATGTCGGGTAAATTGACGCACTAATATTATAATCTTCTCTTGCCACGTATTAGTTATATTTTCATAGATTTAGAATTACATTTCAGTAGCAAAGGTTGATAAAAAGAGGTAGTTATAATTTGAAACTAAATTTGAGATAGTATATCAAGATATGTGAAGTTTTTTATACCTTTATTCACATAAACCAGCCAAAGTTAAAATATATTTTATATTTGTACAATAAAATACTGGCAATTGTGGATATTTAAATGAATATTCAAATTGAAATCATTTTTATAGAGAATTATTTGAATTTGTAATCAGAAGTATATACAATTATTAACTTTAGAAGACTTATAAATAATAGAAACAATCAATCAAAAATACAAATTTTTTACTTACATTCCTTTCACATCTTAAAATCGAGAAAACTTTCAAAACACTGTCAGACTGCAAATTAATTATCGAAAATCGCTTTTAAAATGCCTTAATACCTCAAACTTAAAAAAAAATTTAACCACTGATTGTTCAAATGAATATAACCTTACAAAGTCGTTACATCAGTTTTGCGAACCACATTACCTCCCATGTCACAAAAAATCTTAAGAAAAAGATTAGCAGAAAAGTCCAGCAACATTCAAATATATATATCTATATATTAATAATTGTGTACTTACTATCTTCTTTATATTTTCAAACATAAACATCCGAGCACTTGACTTCAGTCACCGGTTTCCAGAAACACAACACGTGTGCCAACTTCGCCTCTGATTTGAATCTCGTATGCGCCAATTTTGCCGCAAGTGTATGGTTCATTAATTAAATACTTTTTACGTAAAATGCTTATTTTTTCATACAAATATTCTATCCTAATCGTAAGATTAAATATCAAAGATTATAAAATCGTTGCATTAATCCAATTCACCTTAAATTACTATTATTTAACGATTTAACTCAATGGCTTCGAACATAACCATTATGCCAAAAAACGATTAATTGCAATATAACTGTATTAAGCAATTAGATTTTTATAATATTTTCTATCAAATACATATCATACAAGAATGCACACGATAGAACTATTTTTATTTTTTGTTATGTTATCATTTTCTGAAAAATAGGGTGCGCCAATTTAGACGACGCGACAATTTTGCCGCTTCTCCCCTACTATTATAATCCAGAAATCGAAACCATCCTAATGTAAGGAATATAAAATGTTTTTTTTCCATACAGGTGGCCCGCCATCCAGCTCTTATGGAACACCAAACGGGAGTGGAAGACCTAGTGGAGGGGGTAATGGCAATGGCTTTGGAAACAGAGGCTCCAACGGAGGAAGCCCATCAGATAGCTATCTCCCACCTTCCTCTGGAAGAAACACTGGATTTGGCTCCAGTGGTTCCAACGGTGGATTCGGCTCCGCTGGAACCAGTAATGGATTCGGTGGCGGAAGACCTTCAGACAGTTATGGTCCGCCTTCAGGAACTAGCCGTAATTCTAACGGTGGGGGAAGGGGAGGCTCCAATAACGGAGGATTTGGAGGTGGAAGACCATCAGATAGCTACGGACCACCTTCTGCTGGCGGAAATGGTGGATTTGGATCAGGCGGTTCCAACGGAGGATCCGGTGGTGGAAAACCTTCGGACAGTTACGGACCACCTTCTGCTGGCGGAAATGGTGGATTTGGAGCAGGTGGTTCCAATGGAGGTTCCAGTGGTGGCAGACCTTCGCCCAGTTATGGTGCACCTTCAGGAACTGGCGGTAGTTCTAACGGTGGGGGAAGTGGAGGCTTTGGAAACAGAGGAGTTGGAGGTGGAAGACCATCAAATAACTACGGACCACCTTCCGCTGGCGGAAATGGTGGATTTGGATCAGGCGGTTCCAACGGAGGATCCGCTGGTGGAAGACCTTCGGACAGTTATGGACCTCCTTCCTCTGGAGGAAATGGCGCATTTGGCTCCGGTAGTTCCAATGGCGGATTTGGTGGTGGAAGGCCCTCTGATAGTTATGGTCCACCTTCGGCAGGTGGCGGTAGTTCTAATGGTGCTGGACGAGGAGGTTCCGGAAACGGAGGATTCGGAGCTGGAATACCATCCGACAGTTATGGCCAGCCACCCCCTCCTCCACCTGGAGGTAACGGAGGATTCGGTGGCACTACACCATCTGATAGTTACGGAACTCCGATTTCCGGAGGTGCTGGTAGTGGAGGTGAAGGTGGATTCGGCAGTGGGGGAAAACCATCAGACAGTTATGGACCACCTACGGGAAGTGGAAATGGAAGAGGTTCCGGTGCTCCAGGTGGAGGATTTGGAGGTGGCAGACCATCAGACAGCTATGGGCCACCTTCATTAGGTGGAAATGGAAGAGGCTCCAGTAGTTCAGGTGGTGCTAGACCAGCAGATAGTTATGGTCCACCTGCTGGAGGAAATGGAGCTGGTATTTTATTCAAATTTTCATCACAGCCTGGCACGCAATTGACATAATAGGAGGAACTTTGTGAATAATTATACAATAATATTTCTATTTAATTTACAGGGAACGGCAGAGGCAGTGGAGGCAATGGAAGTCCATCAAACAGCTATGGGCCACCTAATTCAGGAGGTGGTGGAGGAGGCAACGGTGGGAATGAAGGTTATGCTTCAGGTGGCCCAGGGGGTTTTGGTGCTAACGGTGGAGCAGGAGGATCAGGATCTGAAGGTGGTTACGGCAGCAATGGAGAAGAAGAAAGCAATGTAAGTATTCGCAAAATCTGACTTAAAATATGTTTCTTATGTTTTATTTTGCAATTTTCAGGAACCAGCCAAGTATGAATTCTCATACGAAGTGAAAGACGATCAGTCTGGAAGTAGTTTTGGGCATACAGAAACTAGAGATGGTGACCGAGCACAAGGAGAGTTTAATGTCTTGCTTCCGGATGGCAGGAAACAGATTGTAGAATATGAAGCTGATCAAGATGGATTCAAACCTCAGATTAGATACGAGGGTGAAGCGAATACAGGCGGAGGTGCCGGAGATTCTGGGGCTGGATATCCATCTGGTGGGCCATCTGGAGGTGGATTTAACGGAGATGGTGGTAATGGTAATGGTTATCCATCCGGAGGTCCCTCTGGAGGTGGTAGCAATGGTTATGATGCAGGGCAAACTAGTCCACCAAAACCAAACGGCAATCTCGGAGGAGCTGCTGGTTATCCCTCAGGAGGACCAAATGGTGGAGGATTCGGAGCCAATGGTGGTGGTTATCCGTCAGGTAATCCGGCAGGTGGTTCTGAAAACGGATTCGGTGGCGCTGGAGGAAATAATGGTTATCCACGAGGTGGTCCAAGTGGCAATGGTGGAAATGGAGGCGGATTCGGTGGCGTTGGAGGAAATAATGGTTATCCACAAGGTGGTCCAAATGGCAATGGTGGAAATGGAGGCGGATTCGGTGGCGCTGGAGGAAATAATGGTTATCCACGAGGTGGTCCAAGTGGCAATGGTGGAAATGGAGGCGGATTCGGTGGCGTTGGAGGAAATAATGGTTATCCACAAGGTGGTCCAAATGGCAATGGTGGAAATGGAGGCGGATTCGGTGGCGCTGGAGGAAATAATGGTTATCCACGAGGTGGTCCAAGTGGCAATGGTGGAAATGGAGGCGGATTCGGTGGGGCTGGAGGAAATAATGGTTACCCACGAGGTGGTCCAAATAGCAATGGTGGAAATGGAGGTGGAAACGGAAGATTACCATCTGGAGGAGGCTTTGGAGGTGGAAATGGTGAGGCTTAGAGTTTATTACTTTTTTGAAAAATCGTTCATTTAGCATATAGTATGACAAAATATAATGAATTTTTTTTTTACAATCCAACACAGGTGGAAGTCAAGGATATCCGTCTGGTAGTGGAGGTGATGCTGCGGCAAATGGTGGTTATCAATACTAATCGAATTTAAACTAAACGAATGCTTCCAATGTATTATAGAACAACAAATATCGTTAATGGTATAGTTTCACGACACTGCAGCCCCGCAAAATCACTGGTGAACGGATGTTTGAATCTGACGAGTGTCTACGCCTGAACCGGCGTGGAAGACATTAATTACACAATACTGTTTCTTGCTTCATGCTCGAGGAGCTGTTTAATTTATCAAGTGAAAAGTTGCCAACTCAAGCTGGTACCGGATGCAAAAGAACGCACAGCAAATTGTTCAGTCACTGTGCATTGCTCAATTACGAAAAGAAGGGAATATTGAGATAAAAATCCTTTAAAGATAACACAAATTTAACTTAATTGCTTTTGATTTTTTAATCTTGTGTAAAGTAAAATCAAATTATATTTGTATAAGGGATTCAAAGCATCTCTTTGGAACTTATTATATTTTAAAATTGTATTCTTTCCCACAAGAGCTGAAGTACATGTTCGTAATCATTGAATGATTTTTGATTCATCTGATTTTTTAAAATGTCAAGTTTATTCAGCTCCAGACAATGTGTTTTTTTTATAATCTATGACAAATATAAATGAAAATGTACATATATAGGAGGCATACTCGTCAAATTGGACACATCCGAGAGCCCTCGAACACGGGTTACTGTGATAGTGAACGTAATAGTGAAATTTACATAAAATTTCTTCGTGACTATAATTCGCAAACTTACGTATGTCAACGTGTTGAAGAAATTCTAGCTTAACTCTTAGTCCGAATAATGTATAACCCCTTAGTATTTTATCACATGTCACTATGGATTTCGATAGGCGGACATTTCATATTCTCAGTAGATTAAATATTATATTTATTTATATACCATATGTTTTTATAAAACCTCAATGCATGTAGTTTATAGCGCAAAAACAATCCGCATAAAAAAAAAATGCGGTCAGTCATAATTGTGTTCATTTATTTTATTTCACACCCATTAAATTATAACAAACGTTAACGAATTGATGAAAATACTCAACCACCGCTTGATTATTATGGATTTAATGTGCTTTTTATACGTGAATAAACTCGTAATCTGTTCATCGATCGCGTATATTATTTCATGCATGCACATGCATTTTATTTGGAAGTAATTCCCATTGTTTTTAGAAAAAGGATTTTTCCATTCTTATACAATTGTAAACGATACCATAATTTTAAATTCTATTTGTTAAAATTAAACCAGCTTTTTCTTAAAGGAGATAAATAATTGATTTTCGCTTCTAAAATTGTATTGAATAACTGTCTGCTTGATTTCCTCCATCGACATTCAATTTATCAATTAAATTAAATAAAATTCAATTAAAGTCTATAAATCTAATCAGTTGAATTTAAAATAATGTTATCCATAATGAGAATTTGTTTCTATAAGTTACGATTATACAGAATAACTTTAATCTCTAATAGTCCCTTATAAATCTGTGGCTTTCATTCCGGCATAAGATATTCGCTTAATTTATTGGAGTATACATTACAAATAGATAGAAAGGCTTCTGAGGATCTGTATCACTATAAGAGGAAGATGGGCTACGATATGGTGCAATCGATTGCATGTAGAGTAAACTCTTATTGGTATCCCACGTGTAACTTGCATAACAAACTCTATTATGTGGAGTAACATAGAAAGGATGTTTTCAACACTTGGCATGACCAATCATAAAATTGATCTTGCCCGAAGCTGTATAACTATCTGCAAAACGCAGTACGAGCTCATCTTCCGATTTTACGATCGGCTGTAATTATTACGATACGTTTTATGCAAGCGTACTAGTTCCTAAAGAAAAATTATCCATGTTGCATTTACAACCTTGGGACAATTCTATGCGAATACGATAAACGTCATTGATTTGTTGCATCACGTGTCATACTTTTACTTACATCATTTTTTGTGTTCAATAAGATCTCTCTATATATATATGAAGGGTGTTAAAGAGAAACGAGACAAGGGATTTCATGTAAAATCGAATTTGATATTTGAAAAGAAAAAAAAAATGTACTTTAGAGCTTGAAGTCTTGCTGAACCGATACCATTGGGCTGTAGTTTGAGACGTCATGAATTCATTTTTTTCGTCTTATGATCTCCGAAACAATATATGGACTTTGCTTTTTGATGGCAGTTACGTAGTGCTACAGTAAAAAAAATATAAATTAAAAACTAAGATTGCGGAGCGAAACCAAAATTAGCAGTTTAACCAAAGCAGGCCATTTGCGAATGAACTCGTTAAAATTATCTCGCAAACTAAAATAAAACAAAATTTTTTTTTGCTATTAAAAAAGGTTTTTGTCAAAAATCACCATTCTGCATATTTTTTATTGTTTTGGAGATCATACGACGAAAAAAAAAAATTCGTCGGACGAGACGTCACAAATTTCAACCCAATATCGATACCAATAATATTTTATGGCAAAGAATCTTTTAGTTATGATTGGCAGTTTTGGGTTAGACTTGCTATATCAGTAAAAAGTGAAACACTCAATTAAAAAAGAACACGGTAATCAATTCCCGAGATCTGCTGAATAGATGAAAAAAAGTTTTGTATAAAAAAATACTTCAATTTCGAGAAAATCAAGTTTAAATGCTGAATCTTACAGATTCTAAAAAGTGGAATTCAATTGAAAAAAAACTAATCAATAATTACCAAATCATAATTATTTATATAAAAAGGGAATCTGTATGGATTTTGAAATGTTGGAAGAAGTTAAATATATATAATAATCATATTGTGTCTGATTGAGTCGTGTTTTATTACATGATTATGTAATTAATAATTATAATTTCCTACTAATTGAAAGTGAACGTATTTTGACTAGTACACATTAGTAAATTTCACTCTGAATTAGTTCATATCGACTGATTCAGTTTCAGAGAGTATCATGTGATTTTCAATAATTTGTCTTTTTATATTTTTCATTCACTGGCTAGATTTACAGTAATACCTATAATCAATTTATATTTATATCAAATTGTTCTGACTTTGTATTGTGAAATTGATTTGGCTGTTGTGATTAAACCATGATAAATATATAAATATACTCATATCTAAATAAATAAGTATAATTTAAATACGATAGTTGTTCTAAACTGCGAAACCGCCTAATTACAGTACAACAAATGGCGTAGATCAGGAACTCAAGACAGTCTGCGGTTTTCTTACTAAATATAATCACCGTTATACAGTCAAATTGTGTATTTGCAAAATGATTGTTTCCATCTCTATTTCTTCGTGGTCGCAACCAGGAACACGGTATAAAACGTGAAGCTGTGTCGGTCCTTTATCTCAGTTTTGTGATCTCTAGTGCCCAAGTATTGTATAATTTTAGCTCTCATGATTTTAACGGTAAGTAAAATCGATAAAGTAAACATTCATCACTACACGAACCACATACAAAAGATTAAAAATAAAATGTAATTATCTTTCAAAAATTTTTGGTATTAGTATTTAATTCAAGGAAATGTATAACTTCTTATCCTTAAAGTGAAATTTGCTTTTTGTTGAATAAAATTAATTATGTATAACATGAGAAGAGCAATATGAACATTCGTAATAATTATTACATGCTCGGTGGTTAGGTTAAAATACGAGAGGCAGTTAGAAAGAGATAATTAACTAATTATCAATTTACTGAGCGCCAATGAGAGTGAATCCAACAAGTGAAAGTTTACGTGCGATTATATTTCTGTGATAAGTCCTATATATATAGGTAGTTACATATCGCATTTTATTTCAAGATCGTTGGACCTTAAGTCTATACAAAGCTTCTCTAACAATTTGCAACTACTCGGATTGAGCAATCCGGATCTGCAATCCCAATTGTGTTCTTGACGCTAGATCTCATTGCTCCCACAAGGCTACTTAAATGTCTGGTTCACTTTAAAGCTACATTTATATAGTATGTACTAAAGCTACACTTACACTCAATTTTCTTCTTATTTTCTTGAATTGATGCTCACGCGTTTTAATTAATTTGATATCATTTTCATGAATATATCGGCGTTTTCACTTCCATAAAGAGCTAACTTCACATTGTGGAAAACTGGTGGTATTGCTCCTATTGAAAATGCATTTATTGAAAAATATTATTTGTAAAAATATGTTTTTTTGATAAATCCTTCTTAATTGGAGAAATTCAAAAATAATATTCTTTCGCATACATTTTCAGTAAAAACAATACGACCAGTCTTCCACAAAGTGAAATTAGCTATTCATGGATGTGAAAATGCCTAATATATTTTTTCTTAAATCAACCAAAATTTTGTCGAATTATGGTAGTTTTCATCTACGAAAATTAGACCTCAGGCAAAAATAGATAATTTTGCTTTCAAGAATTGCAATATTATTATTGAAGGGCTAGTTTGAAAGAGAAAAGATTAATTTCCATGAAAAAAATTGTAATACAGAAAAATAATTTTATTAATAAATTTTATTTTTGCCTCAACTTTTTTCCTTATCGCTTCTTACCAAATTTAAAAAAATTATGCGATTTAAATAAATCATGAATCATTTTTTCAGAGAAAAGATTTCCCACAACTTCACCGTTTCTGATTTTTAAAAATAAATTCTTTAATGGCTGAAACCATTAAAAAAACATTTTCCAAAACGAAATTTTTATAAACAAATTGCTGAATTTTATAATAATTGATTCATTTTCAAAATTGGAAACTGTTAAGTTGTAGAGAATCTTTTGCTTGAAAAAGTGATTCAGAATTTATTAGAATCGCATAATTTTTTAAAATTTGATAAGAAGCGATAAGAAAAAAAGTTGGGGAAAAAATAAAATTTATTAATAAAATTATTTTTCTATATTTCAAATTTTTTTCATGGAAATTAATCTTTTCTCTTCCAAAATAGCCCTTCAATAATAATATTGCTATTTTTGAAAGCAACATTATCTATTTTTGCCTGGGGTCTAATTTTCGTGGATCAACTAATACCTTAAGGGTATGTTTCTGTAAATGCAAAATAGGTTGATGAGTGGTTAAAAGCTTCTTTTGAAATTTTTTAACTTGACAAACTTATACATAGTTGTTTTAATTGTGCAACTTTTCCCAATCATTTTTTAGTCTAATCGGTTCGGTGCAAGAAGAAAGCTGAGCTCAAGTAATAATATACGAAACAATTAATTAATGATCTATGAAAAATACTGGCGAAATTTTTTTACAATTTTTCAATTAGCTTCATATTTATCAGATTTACTTTAGGCATTAAAAAGCAGAAGTCATTCTATAGAGATAAATTCTCCAAAAAGAGTCTCTATTTTTCATTTAGCCAAAATTTAATTCATTCAAACCACTTTTTCGGCTGGAATGTTCTCTCTTGTTTTTAATCAATAGATTTATAACTAATTTTATTCACTGATCGCATTCAGTAAATGCATTCAGTTAACTAATGCAAGATTAAAAAACTAACTATGCAGACGGAATTCAGTCACTAATTGAAATTAGTCGAAGAAACTAGAAAAACAGAGTTGCATCTCAAATATCTTTAAATTCAAAAAAGAATCAGATAGCTAAAAAAACATTTACTCAAAGGGACTATTTGCTCAATTTATTTTATTAGATTATTCTTTTATCGAGTTTTGAAAATAAAAGTGTGAGAAAATTTATATCAATCGAAATGAATCATCAAAATTTTGAGTCAATTAAAAATTTTAGACTTTTGTTACTCAGTATCAATACCCATTTTATTTGTTTTTGACTAAAATGGATCCGAATAAAAAAATCTACAATTTTTATCCGATGAAACTTTCAATGCCTCAATTCATTTCCAATAAACTTTTCCATACTGTCATTAAAAATAATAGTGAAAGAATATTGAGAATGAAAAAAACAAGAGAATGGTCGCCTTTACCGGCTGCCTGTCCATTTTATAAATTTAAAAAAATGAAATTGTACTCTAAAAAAGTGAAATTACATTCTAATAGAGTATTTTTCCCCATTGGAGTGAAAATTCCGTTCCAAGTAATCTTAAAGTGCAATTTTTTATTTAATATTATAGTCTCGTTAGATATTTTTACTTTACTAAGAGCTAACTTCACTTCGTAGAACACTCAGGGAATTGCTTTTATCGTAAATATATGGAAAGGGGTCTTATTTTCAAATTTTCGCAGTAAAAAGTATTTCTCAAAACAAAAATTTATGAGTGAAAATATGTTTTATTATGCAAAATTAATTAAGGCCGTGTGATAAGGTCTGTCATTACCAATTATATGCGACCGTTTTATTAATAAAATAATAATATTTTTAGAAATTTCGAAAAGGACAGCAATTCAGGAAAATGTAACGCATTACTGTCCTCTCCGGAGAATTTGTTAAAATTATTAAATTAGTTATAAAGCGGTCGTATATAATTGGTGACATCAATGTCTACCATACGGCCTCAAACTAAATAATAAAACTATTATAATAAAAAAATTGTCAAAATTAATCAAATGTATTGTTCAGTCTAATTTCTTCTGTATCAGGTGCGTATTTTTATTTTTCTTCCAAACTCAAGTCTTTTCACAAACAAGGTATCCATATGTTGAAGAGACTGCACATCATTATAGATAACAATGGCAAATATATAATTGATTGATAATACATTTTTATTCATTTCAATCCTTGATTTTGCATTCGTTTTTAATTCCGTAAAAAGAAATTCAAGAAGAAGAACATTCAATCTTTCTTAATATTTTTTGAGTAAGGAGGGTAGTAGCGATATTAAAAGGAATTAAAATGTGTGTCCGATATTAAGTTCGGAACAGAAAGGCAAAGAATTGTCGTTATTTGAATGTGATTAATATGAATTGATTTCAATCATTATTAAATGAAATAAATTATTATATTAATTGTCTACATTGCTTCCTTATCTTGAGCAAAATTTGTAGGTATATTAATGACAATAATTATCGGCATTCATTACTTTTTAATTTTTCAATATTATTATTCCATTATTAATTAATAAAACGTAAAAATAAATTATTATTTAATGATTAATACTTGCTTAATTATTTTACATGATTAATTTCTCTTCTAGTTAAAATAAATTATGAAACTTTTTCTTATTGATATGTGGAAATTACACACTACTAATTAATTTCTATATTATCACATTCTATAATTTTCGACACTTATTGGTCATATTTTTCTTCTTAATTCACTTCGTAGATACGCTTTTAAAATATTTATCTTTTGATTTACTTTATTTTATTTTAGAAAAGATTTCAATATGTATCGAAATATAAGAAAAAAATATTAGTGTAATTCATAAGAATTTAGAAAAGGTCAAAACAATATCCAAAATTGGAATTAAAATGAATTTATTTTCGTAAACGCGTATAGAATCCGATTGAATTAGAAGCATCACGCTTGAATCCTACTAAAAGAATTCAAAGGAATCGAAGTTATGAAATATCTAAAAGAATTATCTTGCATTAAACCTCTCTAGTTCTGTGTTCCGATTTATGGCATTCAAAAGAATTCAAAAAAATGGCTCTATTAGTTGATAGAAAGGAATTTAAGTTAAAACATATTTCAATTATTTACATTCAAAATCTAAAGCAGAATCAGTAATGAATTTTAATCGAATAATTGTCATTTCAGAATTTGGTTTAAGAAACTGAATTTTATTTTATTCAAGCCTTCTTACTGGCGCATTCCCAATGAAAGCAATTTCCTCAGTGTTCGACGAAATGAAGTTAGCTCTTTATGAAAGTGAAAATGCCTAATTGTCAATTTATTATGAATAGATGCAGTAAAATTGTAAAGCTATAGTTTGAAACTAAATATAACAAATTCCTCGAGCTAAAGCGTCGAGATGATCAAGTTAGCCAGTCATCTTGAGATGCTGGGATTAAATTCCGTTCGTACTTGACTTATTACCCCTGACACAACAAACTCGTTAAATGAACACCTAGAAGGGTCCCAGTGTAGTGGTTTAGGAACATAACAAACTAGCCAGCTAGCAAGATACACCTTAATTCGAGCGGAATTTGAGAGCAACGTCAAGGAGAACGTCGACGTTCAGTCTCAAGAGGTTTTAGCATGCATCATTCTATCCATAGGTCCTGCTGTTGACGACGATGCTGGCAGGAACTTGGAGTAAGCCACAGGGACCAGCATATCTCCCTCCCAGTGGAGGTGCTTCTCCATCACAACCATCTAGACCTAATGCTGGACATCCAGACGAGTGGGCCGGGGTATGTACGCGAAATACTGATTCTCCAATTCGTGCATAATTTACGGCTCTCAAACCTCGATAGCTTAGTATGATGAAATTCCAAGAGAGGTCGAATTAATTCGTTTGTAGTTTGTACTCACTAATTAATTCCAACAGAAACTAAACTGCGGTTAGATTTAAGATTTGCCTTAGAGAGAGAGAGAGAGAGAGATATTCTATCATTATCTTGGGCGTTGCACATTTAATTAAACGATTGAGGATTCTTTCTCGAAACCACAGCTTGAGTAGACTTCAATTCACAATTATTGCACAATTTACAAAGTAGTTGTTGAAATCCTTCGGCAAAACAAACTTTTTCATGCAAATCTATTTTAGAAACTGGCATTTTTTCAATTAATTAAGGTCGTTGATCCACGAAAATTAGACCTCAGGGAGAAATAGATAATTTTGCTTTCAAGAATAGCAATATTATTATTGAAGGGCTATTTTGAAAGAGAAAAGATTATTTTACATGAAAACAATTTAGAAAACATAGAAAAATAATTTTGTTAATAAATTTTATTTTTTCCCCAACTTTTTTTTATCACTTCTTTACCAATTTTCAAAAATTATGCGATTCTTATAAATCATGAAGCATTTTTTCAGAGAAAAGACTTCCCACAACTTCACCGTTTCTGATTTTTAAAAATAAATGGTTTAATCACTGAAACCATTAAAAAAACCTTTCCCAAAACGAAATTTTTATAAACAAATTGCTGAATTTGATAATAATTTATTCATTTTCGAAAATTGGAAACGGTGAAGTTGTGGGAAATCTTCTCTCTGAAAAAATGATTTATGATTTATTAGAATCGCATAATTTTTCAAAATTTGATAAGAAGCGATAAGGAAGAAAGTTGAGGCAAAAATAAAATTTATTAATAAAATTATTTTTCTGTATTTCAAATTTTTTTTCATGGAAAATAAAATTAATTAACGAAAATTAAACCTCAGGCAAAAATAGATAATTTTTCTTTCAAGAATAGCAATATTATTATTGAAGGGTTATTTTGAAAGAGAAAAGATTATTTTACATGAAAAAAATTTGAAACGCAGAAAAATAATTTTATTAATAAATTTTATTTTTGCCTCAACTTTTTTCCTTATCGCTTCTTATCAAATTTTAAAAAATTATGCGATTCTAATACATCATAAATCATTTTTTCAGAGAAAAGATTTCCCACAACTTCACCGTTTCCAATTTTCTAAAATGAATAAATTATTATCAAATTCACTAATTTGTTTATAAAAATTTCGTTTTGGGGAATGTTTTTAAATGATTTCAGCCATTAAAGAATTTATTTTTAAAAATCACACGGAGAAACTTTTTATATTAATTTTTACTATAGTATTTTTCAATTTAGGGAAAAACGTATCACTTTGAGAATTTTTGTTAGTAAAAATATTAAACTTTATAATAATGATATGAATCTTTAGTATAAACTATAGTAAAATGTTCTATGAACTATGCTGAAGTTTCATATCATTATTATAAAGTTTAGTACTTTTACTAACAAAAATTCTCAAGGTGGTACGTTTTTCCCTAAATTGAAAAATACTATAGTACAAATTTATATAAAAAGTTTCTCCGTGCAGAAACGGTGAAGTTGTGGGAAATCTTTTCTCTGAAAAAATGATTCATGATTTATTAGAATCGCATAATTTTTTAAAATTTGATAAGAAGCGATAAGAAAAAAAGTTGGGTCAAAAATATAATTTAATAATAAAATTATTTTTCCATGTTTCAAATTTTTTTCATGTAAAATAATCTTTTTTCTTTCAATATAGCCCTTCGATAATAATATTGCTATTCTTGAAAGCAAAATTATCTATTTTTGCCTGATGTCCAATTTTCGTGGATCAACTACCTTGAGGCGTCATTCTACTATTTCGGCCAAAAAAGGTGATTTTCAAGAATTTTATTCTCAACAACAACTTTATATAATAAATAAAATTTTCAGTGTTTATTTATGCAGTCTCAAAGTTCAGAATAGAAATTTGTTTCCATAAAATTATTGTTTAGTTTAGGTAATGTTTAACAATGAAGAGAGTGTCTAAAAAAAAAGACATGTCCAGGGCGCGCACTATATTCCCAGTCAGCATCATCTGAAACAAAAATCAAACATTTTCTTTATTAGTATGTCCATAGCTCTGATGTGACGAAACGGGCTTCCTTTATTTTTCAAAATAACAAAATGGCAGCAGTTCAAACAAAAATTTTCAAAAATCGACTTTTTTTTGCTCTTTTTTTGTTAATTTAACTGTAAAAAGTTAAATAAATTTAAACCGCTTCGTCACTCCATAGATACTTATGTTTGGAATAAACTAAGAAAATTTGAAAGTAGTCGGTTGAAAACTTTTTGCGAAATCGTGCACGCCGAGCCCAAAAACGATCCCTGCTCCATATAATACACTGAGAAAAAAGATTTGATTGAATCAAAGAAAATAATTTGTTTGAACAACTTTCTTTGATTTAAAGAAATGATTTCTTTAAATGAAATAAAATTTGTTTGATTCAAACAAAATATCTTTCAACCAAATAAATATTTGTTTGAATCAAATTAATTTTTCTTCAAAACAAAGAAATTAATGCATTGTGATATATGGTCAAAGATATAATTTGTTTGATTTAAGGCAGAAAATTATTTGATTCAAACAAATATTTATTTGTTCCAAAGATATTTTGTTTGAATCAAACAAATTTTGTTTCATTTAAACAAAACATTTTTTTAAATCAAAGAAAGTCCTTCAAGCAAATTATTTTCTTTGATTCAATCAAATCTTTTTTCTCAGTGTACTCCTTCTGCACTCTAAAAACAGACCATTGACTGTCAAATGACTCCTTTCACTATTAAATGATTTTCTATTCAAAATTTGCATGAGAGGAAATCCCTTAAGGATGCAGTCTAGTTAAGGTGCTAAAAAAAAAGGCTATTTTTGTGAATTTTTTGTGAGCATGCTATGAAGGTTGTTAGGCTTGATGAATAAAGTCAAAAAAGGTAAGAAAAAAAATGTTTTATCTAATTTTTTCAATTTTTATGTATGAAAATAGAAGTTAAATGCAACACCATAAATTAGAGGTTGATGGATGCGCCACTTGATATTTTGACAACGGTTTATCTAAAACAGAAAAATCATAGTGTTTTCGATTTAGTATAATAGTGGCTACAAGATGATTTCATGAATAAATAATGATTAATAATTTTATGAAGAAAATGACAGCGAAAAAAATTAATAAATCGCAAAATGTTCACACGAATGAGGCACATTTTGTAGCTTTGTATGTATAGAATATGTCGTTAAAATTTCATGAGAATCGGTCAACCGGTTTTAAAGAAATTGTGTGGCGCGTCTGTAAAAATGTTGTTTTGTGAAAAAGGCGTTAAAGTTTTTTTTTTATTGAAAAATAATACAAAAATCTTCTATGATTTTAAGAATTGAAATTAAATTGTCAGTGGTATTTTATGAAAGTAAAATAGGGTATTATGCAACTAGCTAGGAAAAAGTTTATTTTTCGAGTGTGAAGGTTGATGCGCGAGGGCAACAATCCCACGAGTAACATAAACTTTTTTCCCATGTTATATACGATTTTTTTTCACTTGGGGGTTAAAAATGGACTTTTTCGTCCCGCAGGGAGCAAGAAATGCACTTTTTGACCCGCTGATAGAAAAACGTCACTTTTTATGAAAAAAATTAAATCTTACGAAAAAAAAAATACTTTAAATAGTTTTTTGCAACAAAATTTTTCTGCACTATTGCTTCTTATCAAGTTTTTGAAAATGATCGGATTTACATAAATCATGGCTTATTTTTTCGTGGAAAATATTCTCTACAACTCTATTATTTTCAATTTTGAAAGTAAGGTTTGCAATGGCTGATATAACTAAGGAGATTTTTTTCAATGAAATATTTTTTACTCTCTAAACCTGAATCAGTGAACGGCCACTGATTCGCAGTGACTATTCATTGAAGGCAGCAGCTATAAGTCTTTCACTGAGAGTCAATGAAATTCGATTGACGAATCAGTGAAATAGATTGAACTCACTTATTGAATCAGTGAAATCTTCAGGTGGGAATAATAAAAGCAGCATTATATTTTAATGATCGATGAACACGTATATTTCAGGTTAAACAACACCAAAAAGAAATTACGTTATTATTATTATATATTGTAATTATTATTGTGTATAATTATATTATGTGTAATTAAAGATTAAAGATCCATCGTCATAATTTAATCGTTCACAGGAACTTCGCGAATTTAAAGATTATGTTCACGTGGCGTGTTCACTGATTCCTCAGTGAAATCAAAGCAGGGCACTGATTCATCAGTTGATATATTTTCACTGATATAATCAGTGATTATTCCACTGATTCAGGTTTAGAGAGTATGAAATAATTATAATTGAAGATTATTTACTTATGTTCAAAATCGGAAATGGTAGAGTTTAAGAGAATATTTTCCTCGAGAAAATAAGCCATGATTTATGAAAATTCAGTCATTTTTAAAATATTTGTAAGAAGCGATAGTAAAGAAAAATATATTACAAAAAATATTATTAAAGGTCACGGAAATTTTTTAATGAAATTTTCTCTTTTACTTTTTCAAAAACATTTGAAAAATTAAAAATGTATCAACAAAGTTTTTAATTTTTATCGATCATAATTGCTTTTGATAATTCATTTGAAGACTCTTTGGATAAAATAATATTTTTTATACGTTTTTAATGTAGAAAAGTATTTTAAAGCTTTCGAAAACTCTTATCAACCAATGAATCCTTTCGTGCCTCGTGGTACATATGTGTACCAGTAACTTTGAAAATTTGTTACTTCCACAAAAATAAGGATAGAACCTTCGTCAAGGTCTTGTTTTAAATAAGAGACATAGGACCATTTTTAGAGAAATCAATAGTCTCCTATGACATACCCTTTCTGGTACACACCCCTTCATAAAACGTCAAAATCTTCAAAAATTGAGAATCATGCAAAATTTTCAGCTAGATATTTTTGAATCACTTATAATTGATGGTAACAATAAGAATATGAAGGCCAAGATATCCAGTTTAAAAAATTCAACATGGTGGAGCCATTATGACGGACCTGAATCTCAATTCGTGATACCTCGATTGCGTTGCATTTGGAGTTGTTTTTTCAAAACAAGGTAGTTTTTATGGCAACATGTGACCACGTTTACATTCTTAATTATTTTGCTTTCATTTTGTGGGTTTTCTTGTGAGTTCTAAAGGCGCATCCTAAAAAATAGATTTTTTATTCTGTGGGGATGGTTTTCATGCAAAAGGGGTTGTTTTAACCATTTGAAAAATGTTGAAGCTCCTTTCTTGAAATTCCTATATTTTATACTTTAACATAATTGTCTCGTTTGTGATTATGGTAGAAAAAAATTATACACGAAAAAGTTAAAAACTGAAAAGCTAAAATAATTTAATTCAAGAAGCCTTATGAATTAAATATCTGAAAATGTTTTAATAATGATAAAATTAATAAATAAGCAATAAAGATTATAAAACAGGTTTTATAAATTTTGTTTTTCTTTCTTTAAAATAGAATGATTTGACCTAAACTCAGTATAGATTTTTGACCAATTTTAAATTAAATGTATTAAAATTTTAGGATCCAGTGAACTACGAGTTTTCGTATGAAGTGCAAGATGCAGATGCAGGCTTGGACTTTGGGCATCGAGAGATGCGAAAGGACGATTCAGCCACCGGAAGTTACCACGTCCTGCTTCCCGATGGACGAACGCAATATGTCGATTATATTGCCGACGAAGCAGGTTATCGACCGATGATTAGATACGAAGGAACGGCCTCTTATCCCGCTGCGCGTCCTTCGGATCAAGGATATAAATATTAATGTACTCATTGAATATGCATCAAGCATCAAAACAAAGATGCGAACAATATCGTGAATTGCTTTCCGAACGTTGATCATTTCGGAAGCAATAAATTCTTAAAATAAAGTTATCTCCGATAAGAGAAGAGTGGACATTGTCATTGGAACGTGAAATTTTCTGAAAGTAGTATAATTCAACACGCTCGTCAATTTAAAGCATTTTTATTCCCATATTTGTAAATCGATTAAGTGAATAAAATGATTTTTCCTATATACAAGATACGAAAGATATTTGAATAAAAAAGTCAGTTTTTTAATGAATATGGAATTTAATTTAAAAAATTAATTGTAACGTGATATTTTAATCAACACGATTCTAATTCATGTTTGAAGTTGAATACTCTTTTTATTCAGAATTTTCAGAAATTGATTTGATTCAGCTTATACGAATGTGATAATATTAGATAAAATTTCAAATGAATATATTTATCAGGCAGAAACATTTTAAGATTATAGAATAAAAAATGTAAAAATAAAACAAAGTATTTCACTGGCTGGTATAATTTCGTTTGAAATATAGTTAAATATGTGTTTTGTTTTACTGCCATAATTAGACGACTGGGTTTAATGCATCAAAAAATGAGATAGACGGAAGACAATTTTGCAAGGAAGCTGAGAAATTTATTGACCCCGGAGGCTCATTATGTACCCAGGTGTATCTAACAGTTCCTGGATCACATCCAAAGTCTTGTACATTCTCACTGCTCATAATATTCTCTAATATTTATAACATGCACTAATATTAAACTGTCTCTATTTAATTATTACCTCCTAAATAATACAATATATAAATAATCTCATAAATAATATCTGTATTAAACTTGGACTTTTAAAGCGTAATAATTATTATCAAGCATGAAAATTAAAGAGTAATTAAATTTTTAGTCTTGAGAAAAGTAGTATTTCAATCTGTGTAATGCTCTTATTTAAACTGATGTTCCTCTTTCTCTTCCGTTATTCTTGATTTTACTTTCACTCAGTGAATTTATGTAGCATTCCTTTCAAGGATAGCACAGGCAGGATTGCCAAAAAGTAAATGGCAAACACTGACAGTACTTATACCCATTGAAATAATCAAATTACCAAAGGATGTTCCCGACCTTGTATATTTCATACGTGAAAGTATAATGGAATTAAGTACTTACCAGTCAGAGCCAGAAAGACGTTTTCACGGTAATCGGCACACGCGTTCTGCTTTATAGCCTGTAGGTCATCGTGTTGACATGAACTTCCGGTTGATAGGATCATCTGCCGGAATACAGAAAAATCTCAAAATCCGTGCTTACTCAAGTAGTAAATGAATGTTATCCAATCTTTAAATAATTTAAATTGATTACAATCAAGCAATATTCAAATTAAGCATGCAATTCAAATTCAATTTATCAAGTACATTGTATTTACATTTCAACACTATATCAATTATAAATGTATTTAAAAAATTGTATAAAATTTACGATGCTTTTAAATAAGCGTATTTTAATCTTGAAAAACATCAAATAAAATTCCGAAATTTCACTTGAATTTACAACATTAGTTTCTACTGGAATTTTTTCAAAGACTTTACTGCAGTTATATGCAGTTACTATTTCGTAAAATTAAGATAATTGTCGTGTAAAAAATCAGGTTTCTGGAAAATATGTTTTTCTATCTTTTTAAGACTTGAAATGATGTCATTAGTCATATCTTATGAAAGAAGAAACATTACTTTTTATGGAAAAAATTTGGTGTCTTAATAATTTTCTAAAAATTATTGGATTTTTATAAAGCGTGGCTTATTTTTTGGGAGACAATATTCTCCACTCTCTAAATCTGAATCAGTCAAAATTTCACTGATTGAATCAGTAATTTGCCTTTTCACTGATTCATCAGTGCAAAAATATTTTTCACTGACAAATCAGTTAATTTTCACTGATTGAAACAGTGAAAAAAATATTTTTCACTGTTAAATCAGTTGATTTCCACTAAATTAATCAGTGAAATTTGACTGATTTACTGTAACCTCTTTTTAGCTACTTGAATCAGTCAAATTTAACTGATAATCAGTAGATTTTGACTGATTCAGATTTAGAGAGCACAACTCTACTGTTTCCATTGCGCTGAAGCTTGTGACGTCTCGTGTAACGATTTTTTTTCATCGTATGATCTCTAAAATGATAAAAAATATACAGAATGGTGATTTTTGACAAAAACAATATTTTTTATAGTAAAAAAAATTTAATGTTTGACAAAAACAAACTATTTATGGACCAAGACGTTAAATTATCTCGCACAGTAAAAAACGGACATATATATGAACTTCGGTTTTTGATTGCAGTCACATAATGCTACCATAAAAAAATAAAATAAAAAATTGAGATAGCGGAGTTAATTTTGGTTTCACTCCCCAAATTCAATTTTTAATTTGCTTTTTTTATTGTAACTCTATGTGACTTCAATCAAGAATCGAAGTCTATGTAAATATATGTCTCTCTTATAGTTTACTAATTTTGGTTTTGCTCCGCAATCTCAGTTTTTGATTTTTATTTTTTTATTGTAGCACTATGTGACTGCAATCAAAAAGCAAAGTCCATATGTATGTCTGTTTTTTAGTTTGCGCGATAATTTGACAAATTCACCCATATATAGTTTGTTTCTGTCAAAAATCACTATTCTGCATATTTTTTATTGTTTTGGAGATCATAGGACGAAAAAAAAATTCGTCACATGAGACGTCACAAACTTTAGCCCAATACTGTTTCCAATTTCAAAAGTAAAATTTTAAGCAGCCGAAATCATTAAAAAATCGCAAATAGTAGGGTTTAAGAATATTTACTCTGAAAAAAATCTATGATTTATGAAAAGCCAATAATTTTTTAAAAACTGCCAAGAAGTGATGGTAAAGAAAAATTCTATTACAAAAAATATTATTAATAGTATTGTGTTTCGTAAATTTAAAATTGTTTTCATAGAGAATAATGTTTTTTTTTTTCATATATCGATTGATAACACCATTTCTTTGGCACGACGATTACCTTAAGATAAATTCAGAAAATTTCAGTTACTTTTTAGTAAATTAAAGAAAACATTTCTAAACTCTTAGTTGTAATTTTTAGATACTCTCTAAATCTGAATCAGTCAAATTTTCACAGATTGAATCAGTGATTTGCCTTTTCACTGATTTACCAGTGAAAAAATATATTTCACTGCTGAATCAGTTGATTATCACTGGCAAAAAATGTTTTCACTGTTAAATCAGTTAATTTGTACTGAATCAATCAGTGGAATTTGACTGATTTACAGGAACCTCTTTTTAGCTATTTGAATCAGTCAAATTTCACTGACAATCAGTTGATTCCAACTGATTCATATTTAGAGAGTAAATTTTAAAAAAATCAGTCAAATTTGGTGATTTCAATTAAAACTCCAGAAATTCCAGTCAATGTTTCAAGTTTTCCACGCAGATTTGTAAAATTGAGTCAAAAATGTCTTCCACTTTGGAAAATATATCTATATTTCGAACATAATTATATTGCTGCGCATAGAATTAATGATGAATTTTCCAGGATTGAAATAAAATATTTTAATACATTTCCAAGAATGGAGAAGATATCAAGTGCATGTGTAAATTGGCAATTTCAATGACTTTGAAAGAGAATAGAACAAAAGGAAACCAAAGCAGTGAACTCTGTATCTACTTTCCTTTTGCTGTGTCTGGCATAAGTCGTGACAAACAAAGGTGATGAAGCTGAAATAATGTTCCACAAATGTAGTCTTTCCTTGTTCTATATCTCTAGAACTAGACAACTACGGTCTTGTCAGTTGCGTGTGCGTTACTTTCACGGTCGCTATAAGAATGGAGTGTATGTTACTGACAGCTGGATTACCCAATAAGACATTTCAATGAACAAAGTTCAACAAAGTCGACATTGTCTAACGAGTACTTCCTTTATCTCTTCCTTTTTTAGTCATTCAGTGATGCAAAACAGTGATTCACAAATTCGAATCATTTCCAAACCATTTCCAAACCAAAGTATGGACACTTCTAACATTACGAGATTTTAATGACCGAATCAATTTCAAATCGGAGCGCCAATTCATCCTCCAGACAAAAAAATTCACAAAATTATGTTTTGTTAACTAATTTTGTATAAATCAAAATGTATACAATCCAATATAATCTTAAGGAAGTATTAAATTAATAAAACGCGTTTAATTTACTATTTCAATTAAATTTCCCTTCTAGTGTTAGAAAATATAATTACTAAATTGGAATAATTGGTTAAAATAAATATTTCTATTACTGAGTGAAATATTTTATTACCTCTAATGTATATTAATTTTGATTTCATAATTACATTTCTTAGAAGGCTGAAAGATATTTTCAATGCAATCAATTTTTTTAAACGAATGTTTCGTAAATCAAATTATTTTTTGCATACCATATTTTCTGACATTAATACACAGAAACTATTTGCTTCATTCAAATGATTTATTTGTTTTGATGACTCAAATAATACTTTATTATTTTTGAAATTGATACATATTCTGTTATGTTTGAACTGTAATTATTTGAAGAGTGAAATTATAATATTGATTCCAATTTTCTGAATACTTTTCAATGCTTATGATTGCTTGGAATAATTTCCAATCAAATAAATCGACGCTATCTATCAGATTTAATTTTTATTTGCACTTGACATTTGTACCCGAAAGCTAACCATATTACTCTTGCAACGAATTCGAGCCCATCATTATGCAAATGTTACAAGCGATACATTTGCTCTCGTTACGTATTGATCGAATAGCTTAAAACGAAAAATCACCCTGCCACCAACACATCGCATTACGAAGTCACGATAAGTTGTACATCTTTGAAAGGAGAATATACTCGTTTGAAGATTTGTTGTATCGCGAAGAAACATTACAATAAATATGACCACTCCGGATCTTTCCCGCACAATTGGATACATTCCCAGATAAGTTTCACGTAGATAAAAGTGACCAAACGTGTAATCTATTTCCAAATCTTCAGAAAAGGAAAATTACATAAAACAAAGTTTATCCTAGTTTTATCGTATTTGCATATTTTATCGCATTTTCTGTGAATTCCAAAATACATTAAATTGCCTTATGGAGAAAGTATAACATAAAAAAAAGTATTGAATATAGACTTTTAAGAAAACTTTGATTATAAAAGGTATGTGGTTTTTGTTGAAAGACATATGGGTAACTCCATATTAGATTGACAGTCGATGTCGCAGATTTGAACGAGATAATTTTTTTCGGTTCTTTATCAACAATAAATAGACACATATTTTTTTGTTTGGCCAAAAAAATTTTTTTTACAAGTATACGATTTTTCCAATTTTCTAAGAAATGATATTTTCGACATAGCAAGCGCACTTTCAAGCCTGTTTATCTTGAAAACAATTGTTGGCACGAAAATTTTTCCAGATTACGAAAATTAGGGTTTTGACTCTTCTTTACAGAGATTGTTGCGAAAAAATTGTTTAAATATTTTTTAACATACAAAAGTAAAGAAATAAATGCAAAATCGTTTCTTTCCAAATTTGGCCCCTTTCGAAATTTTTTTTTTTTCGTGGATTTAGATTCTTTGAAGTCTGCTACAAAATATGACGATTGAATCAAAATGGCTTCCACGCGCGGCAAGCGTTTTACCGGGCGTAAGTTATTAGCGCTAAAAGTAAAGGTAAATGCTCGCCGCATGTGGAAGCACCCGGATTGCGCGCGAGGTCGCGCGAGGCTCTTCAAAATTCCATAACTTCCGAATCAATGATCCAGCCATTTTGATTCAATCGTCATATTTTGTAACAGACTTCAAAGAATCTAAATCCACGAAAAAAAAAATTTCGAAAGGGGCCAAATTTGGAAAGAAACGATTTTGCATTTATTTCTTTATTTTGTATGTTAAAAACTATTTAAACAATTTTTTCGCAACAATCTTTGTAAAGAAGAGTTAAAACCCTAATTTTCGTAATTTGGAAAAATTTTCGTGCGAACAATTGTTTTTAAGATAAACAGGCTTGAAAGTGCGCTTGCTATGTCGAAAATATCATTTCTTAGAAAATATGAAAAATCGTATACTTTAAAAAAAAAATTGTTTTGGCCAAACAAAAAAATACGTGTCTATTTATTGTTGATAAAGAACCGAACAAAAATTATCTCGTTCAAATCTGCGACATCGACTGTCAATCTAATATGGAATGACCCATATATATTTCGATGAGAAAATTAAACATTATTACCCCATGTTTGTTTACTACCGTGTCTGCATCGACTCTTTTTCATGAACATATATTTAATACTGAATAAATCTCGTGGAATAATTAACGCCGAAGCGATGAATATACGATCATTGATCAAAGTGTTGTTACCTTCGACAGAAAAAAAAAAGATTACAGACGCAAATGTAACTACACTTGCGGCAAATATGTGCTCCTTCCTCTTTCTCCGAATTAACAACATGGGTATGCCATGATTAATGACCTTCAGATCAATAATAATTTGCAGGCGTAATACACAACACCTATCATTACTTTAGCGCAGTGAAATCATTCACTACCGCCTACTCTTTACTCGATATTTATTCTTGCTAAACTACCCGAGTCGAAATATAGGTACTTTTTTGATACTCTAAAATTCTCTACCTCAGAGAATTTACAAAAATCAAATTAGGGTTTTTTTCAATACAATTCAACTCCTATTTAAGGTAGCTGATCCACGAAAATTAGACCTCAGGCAAAAAAAGATAATTTTGCTTTCAAGAAAAGCAATATTATTATTAAAGGGCTAATTTGAAAGATAAAAGATTATTTTCCATGAAAAAAATTTGAAATATAGAAAAGTAATTTTATTAATAAATTTCATTGTCGCCCCAACTCTTTTTCTTATCGCTTCTTACCAAATTTTAAAAAATTATGTGATTTCAATAAATTACAAATCACATTGTTAAGTAAAAAATTCCCCACAATACAACTTAACCATTTCCAATTTTTGAAAATGAATAAATTATTAAATAATTCAGTAATTTGTTTATAAAAATTTCGTTTTGGAAAATGTTATTTAATGGTTTCAGCCATTAAAGAATTTATTTTTAACAATCAGAAACGGTGAAGTTGTGGGAAATCTTTTCTCTGAAAAAATGATTCATGATTTATCAGAATCGCATAATTTTTTAAAATTTGGTAGAAGCGATAAGAAAAAAAGTTGGGGCAAAAATAAAATTTATTAATAAAATTATTTTTCTGTGTTTCAAATTTTTTTCTTGTAAAATAATCTTTTCTCTTTCAAAATAGACGTTCAATAATAATATTGCTATTCTTGAAAGAAAAATTATCTATTTTTGCCTGAGGTCTAATTTTCGTGGATGAAAACTACCTTAAACGCGTTTATCTCAAAACTACATTTTTGAAGTCGGTGGACACGATTTCTCAAAAACTAATACACCGATCCGTTTCAAATTTACCAGACTTATTTTATACATATTTAACTTGTCCATAAACGAAGGATTTTTGGAAAAATAATTATAACTCGTATTAAAAAATAAAATGGTCGATTTTTTGTAACAAAAATTGTGATTTTCACTTTAAAAGTTCTCCAAAAATTCAAAATTCAATTTTTTTCAAAATCCATCGTTCAAGTACTAGATAAAGTCATCTACTTACGCAATCTTTTTGGTTTTTCGATTTCTTTCGATATCTCGAGATATCATGTCCACGAGATAGACACTTTTTTCTCAAGAGCCTTTGTAACATAGACACTACTATTATAATTAATTTTTTATTTGCCACCGGCGCGCAAACTCGTTTTCTCGCTACAGTTAACAGTAGCGCAATGTAGCACATTGCGCTACAGAGGAATGAAATGTAAAAATTGAACTGCGCATGCGCCCATAGCCATGAAACGAAGCACAATCTTCTTCTTCTTCGTACAGCGTTAGCATCTTACTGGCAATACCTTGTACATTTGAACTGCGCATGCGTCTACTAAAATCCATTACTACTACACAAGATCGATAAAATCAAAATGGCCGGGACTAGTTGTGACATATAAAGTGTAATCACTAGCGCCGCAAGTAACTAGAATACTAGATTAGATTCGAGTTTACGCATAAAAACTCGTATACGCACCGGAGTCACATAAAATAGAATACGTGCCAATGCACACAATTCGGGAAATTACGAGACTCGCGACAATGCTCGCAGGATTGATCGCGCCTCAGCTTCGTCTCGGCTTCGTCTCACCTACGCCTCGACTACGCCTTGGCTCCGATCTCCTGCGAGCATTGTCACTCGTCACGCAATAACCCTCATTGTGCGCCTAGGCACGTAATATACTATTTCCTAATGAAAAAATACCTATATGTTCTTCAAATATTAGTTAATGACATGCAGAAGTTTTGTAATGAATATTTGTTCAAATTTTCATAAAAAAAATGGGAGAAAAATCCTATTTTTTTGCCTTCCTGACTGAGTATGCCCCTTTAATATTAAATATTATTTTAAATAATTTTAAACTCAGCAAGAATCTACATTATTCCAGAGGTTACAGAGGATTAAAATCAGACTTAAAATATTGAAGAGAATTGTAGAGGTGTAAATGAGGACTTGCAAAATACTATAAAAATTTTAAAGAGATTGACCGAGAATTAAAAGCGGACTGAATAGCAGATAAGAGAATCCAACGAGGATGTTAAGGACTAAGCAAATTTTAAGAACGATTCATTCAGCACTATGGAGGATCAAAAAAGTACTTATATTTCGACTTGGATATATCTTCACTCTTTACCTGCAAACTAATTGAAATACATTTTATAAATACTTTTCACTGCAAAAACTTGGTAAAAATTTGTCGTCCTTTATTTTTGTGAATTGACGAGGAAATATTGTTTTAGATATTTGATATATCAAAAGATAAATTACAGAAATTAAAAACCTTTTCCGTTCGATTAAAACGAAGTACCCGTGTTATGCTTTTAATTAAAAAATTGCTCCTTGTAATTTTCAATATTTCACCTGCATTGCGACATGCGTCGCACAAAGAGAGAATTTTCAATTATCCCAGAAAGAGGAGGCACTTGAAACGTTCCTTTTCACTGTGTCATCCCGACACCGAAAAATTGAACACCTTGACATATTCACATAATGCCTTAATATATATTAATACAAAAAAAATTTTGAGGCAGGACCTGTCGGAGTTTAAATGTTTATAATGAACTGTAATTATGTTAAGTACAGAGAAAACAAGGAAAAAAAGTTTTGCCTAAGTTACATTTTCACAAAAATAATCAATTTTCTAGATTTTAATTATAACCTTTTACTCTGATTTATTACTTTATTATTGTAATTGATTTTATAAGAAATATTAATAATTTTAGCTGTAAAGATCGTGTGAAAATAATTGATGGAGGTTATTGCAAATATTATTATGTAGCATAATAATTAATATCTAAACTTATGGTGTCATTTATAATGCATATACTTATGCAACCAATTAATTAGTATATATTATTCACGAAACCAGTAATTAATCCGCACAAAATAATTCAATAAATATGGAACCTAATGTCCACAAATTTCAGAATCAGGTTATTTATTAGTTTAAAATGTATTATACATATCAATATAAATATGTAATAATTTGACAAACTAATGCAATGTATTAATTATTATAATGAGTCCATAAAGAAATCGAAATTCCTTTTATTCTATTTATTGTTATTGGGGCATGATATTTTTTCAGAATTCTTCAGCATTTTTTTTAAACTTGACTGAATTTTTATTTTTATTTATCCTATCGCAACCGATTTTGCGACTCCCGAGTCGAAATTTGGAGGGCCTCATATGAGCCTTTTGGTGATGTTGAAGCTCATTTGAAACATTTTAAGCCTCCACAACCTCTTTAAAGCCTATTGATAATCGTTAAGTCACCATTTAACCCTACTTAGCCTCTGTATTTTATTTTTAAACCTCTTTTAACGCTCAGGAACTTCTTCGATCGAGAAGAGCCTCACACCGTCGTAATGTATGACCTCCTTTGAACCTCTTGAGTCTAAAATGGACGTAAGTCAAGTCTGGAGGCGTAAAAGAGGTTCAAAAATACGAAAAAGAACCTCTTTTACCCCTCTTCAGCCTCAAAATTATGTCTCAGAGGCTCAAATGAGGCCTTCGATTTTTCGATTCGGGTTGGCACAGAAACAGATTTCGGGCAGCCCGAGTCAAAAAATCGAAGGCCTCATTTGAGCCTCTGCGACATAATTTTGAGGCTGAAGAGGGGTAAAAGAGGTTCTTTTTCGTATTTTTGAACCTATTTTACGCCTCCAGACTTGACTTACGTCCATTTTAGGCTCAAGAGGTTCAAAGGAGGTCATACATTACGACGGGAAAAGTGCCTGTGAGGCTCTTCTCGATCGAAGGGGTTCCTGAGCGTTAAAAGAGGTTGAAAAATAAAATACAGAGGCTAAAAAGGGTTAAATGGTGACTTAACGATTATCAATAGGCTTTAAAGAGGTTGTGGAGGCTTAAAATGTTTCGAATGAGCTTCAACATCACCAAGAGGCTCATATGAGGCCCTCCAAATTTCGACTCGGGAATCCAAGACATTTTAAAATGAGTTTAAAACGAACACTCATTTCGTCCATATTCGTAACTCCAAACGAATTATATACATTAAAATTTATTGATGCCTTCCTTCCGGTTTTATACGATTGAATCCGAATAAATCGGTACGCATTCAAAAAAGCATTTCAAATTGCCTAAATTCGTGCGTCTTAGAAATTAGAATCGGAATACCTTGTCATGGCATGGAAAAGTATTTAGGAATAAATCGGAACAGGACAGATAAATTACTTATAATTTGTCCAAGTATTTTCATATTTAGAGTACACTGTTAATAATATATTTTGTATCAAGTGCGGAAACGCGTATTTTAACGCGAGAGCGAGTCGCGACGAGGGCCGAGGCAACACGAAGAAAAAAATCTTTTTATGTGCCTCAGCGGCGGAAACTCGTTTTTCCGTTACAGCTGAGAGTAAAGCAATGTTGTATATTCCGTTACAGAGGAATACAATGTAGAAATTGAACTGCGCATGCGCATTATAGTCTTACAGCGGAACGCAATCTATTTCTTATTCTTCTTCTTCTCACTTCTTCTTCGTACAGCGGAACGCAATCTATTTCTTATTCTTCTTCTTCCCACTTCTTCGTACAGCGTTAGCACTGATGACTACTACCAGCACAAGACCGATAAAATCAAAATGGCCGGGACTAGTCGCCAATTTGCGCCCGCTTCGTACAACTAGCGCAGCAAACAACTACAATAAGTACTAGATTAGATTCCAATGTAGGCATAAAAACTCGTATCCGCACCACAGTCACATAAAATAGAATATGTGCCAATGCACACAATTCGGGACATTGCGAGACTCGCGACAATGCTCGCAGGACTGATCGCGCCTCGGATTCGTCTCGGCTTTGTCTCGACTACGCCTTGGCTTCGATCTCCTGCGAACATTGTCGCTCGTTACGCAATCACCCTCATTGTGTGCCTAGGCACATAATATACTATTGTCTGCTGTACACCAAAAGTTAGCCTTGTCGGTGTCGTTTTGCGCGCGGAAAGTTGATTTTCCCTATATCCAGTGCGGTAAAATATTAAGTGTGCGGAAAATTAAAACAAACTTGAAATTTTACCGCACTAGTGCGAGACAATCAACTTTCCGCACGCAAAACGACACCGAGTTGGCTAACTTTCGGTATACAACGAACAAAAAATATCGTTCGTATCATGTGCGGAAAGTATTTTAATTTTAATAGACTTTAATATACAAGTGATAAATTGAAATTAATAGATTTGTATATTATGAAAAATTAATATACATTCATATTTGATTTAATAACTTTTCATTCAAAATATATTAAAATTAACAAACATTATCAAAATATATATACATGTGTATTAAGGCCATGGATCAATCGGACCACGTGACTAAATTATACATTTATTCGTTCATGTCAGATAACTTTTTTAATTTACAAAGTATCTTTCTCAAAATTTTGAAAACGTAACAAAAGACAATAAAGCACGTCTATTAACTTCTTTTTAATAAAACTCTATAAAAATTCGAAAACTTATCGACAATTACAGTTAACTGTAAAATTTTTGACAAAATTTTTACTCAAACGAAGTTGACAGACGTTCTCTATACACTGAGAAATTTTTTTTGGAGAAACTCCTATAGATTATAGAAATTTTGGGTTATCAAGTAAATTGTGATAAGTTTTTACATAGCTATAGGAAAGATTTATAAAACAATTGCAGAATTAAATGTAAGAATAGGATATCTTCCTATTTTTACATCGTATTCGTATTAATATATTTCTGAAAATTTAGAAAATACTACAGAACACTACACAGAAAATTTTTTTGGAGAAACTCCTATAGATTATTGAAATTTTGGTTTATCAAGCAAATCGTGATAATTACATTTAATTCTGCAATTGTTCTATAAATCTTTCCTATGGCTATGTGAAAACTTATCACGATTTGCTTGATAATCCGAAATTTCTATAATCTATAGGAGTTTCTCCAAAAAAAATGTTCTCAGTGTAGTGTTCTCTAGTATTTTCCAAATTTCCAAAAAAATATTTCGTAAAATAATAAAATTATCTTACACGAACTTTTACAGGAATTTGGTCACGTGATCGTTTGATCCATGGCCTTAAAATTTAAATGTTTATTTTTTAAGACAAAACTATTTTGAAATTAATATACGTTACTAAAAAAAACTTTTATTACATGTAATGAAAGTTCAATACAGAAATTTCCAACAATACAACTTTTACCTCGTACTTCAGTAATAATTAAAAAATAATTATAAGATAATTGATACTGATTATTTAATCGCTAAATAATACAATTGTCATATTTTAATAATTCAAGAAAACGGCTTTATATCAAATTTAATGCAAAATTTGTGAAACTCTTGATCTCAGAATGAAGCTGAGTCAAATTTTTCGAGAGCATGAGAAACTTGGACCAGTTTCTACTGACAATGAGTCGGACCTTTTGGTAACATTTTGACGACATCTCAGGAATATTGCAGACATAGGTGAACAGTCAAAAGTGCAAAGCCGAGCCTATTATTGTATAGTTACATGCGCTACATACTTGATTACGCAGCACTTGTAACCTGTTAAAATACACTGCATGTATGATCCCAAGTAACGAGATCAGATGTCAAGGTAACTCGCACGCACTAATTGGAAGCCTGTGATGCGCTCGGATGCGCTTGTTTAACCTGGCTGATCCGGTTTTACACACACACACACACACCCACATACACACACCCAAACAGCAGTCACACAAATGACAAAACGCGTGCGCGAGAAATATGTGCATAGAAAGCGCGCGCATCTCACCGGCGCGTGAAAGTGTTTGAACCAGACCGATTTGTCGCGGATTAATCGCGTTAATCTGACCAGTATCATTTCTGCGCAACATTTGCCTCCTGTAATGATCACATTTGCGAAATAGCGGCGCAATTTGTTCACATGCGAAAGTCGAATGGCGTAGGCTTTTTGCGGGAATTACGACCCATGAGAAAAAATATCAACCGGTTTTATTACAATTGTTTATAAAGCATTGCTCTCTTAATTTAAATTAGTAAAAAGTCATCCACCAATTTGCCTTACCAATTTGTAATGTAGTATTGACTGATTGCTTGACCCTTTTTGCTAATTTACTGTTAAATGCTGGCAATTAACAGTAAAAATGTTTAGTAAAAAAATTAGTGCAAAAGTTTCCAGTCATTTAGGTATTTACTTAATGAAAATCATGTAATATTGAATTTTATCAAAAACAATTATAATACTGGTTACAATTAGTATAATGTTGGCTGCTATCTGTATGGGACTCAGTACAATTTTGCTATGCTTTTTCGATATATGATTATAGAAAATATATTACTGGGAGTAATGCAAACATAGTAATTTTTATATCCATATAGTATTATATTTATAGAAACCTAGGAAAACCCTAGAAAAATGAAATGATCAATTGCACTTTTTCTGAATCAGTGAACGGCCACTGATTCACAGTGACTATTCACTGATGGCAGCAGCTATAAGTCTTTCACTGAGAATCAGTGAAATTTGACTGATGATTCAGTGAAGTAGATTGAACTCACTTATTGAATCAGTAAAAGCTTCAGATGGGAGTAATAAAACCAGCAATATATTTTAACGTACGATGAACTCGTTTATTTTAGGCTAAACAACACTAAAACGAAATTACGTAATTATTATTATTTTTAAGGTACGATAAATCAGTAAAGTGTAGATGAAAATTTTGAATTCGCGAATTCAAAAGTTATGTTCACGTGACGCGTTCACTGATTCCTCAGTGAAATCAAAGCAGGGCACTGATTCGTCAGTTGATATATTTTCACTGATATAATCAGTGACTATTTCACTGATTCAGGTTTAGAGAGCATTGAGAATGGTACAAATTATCTTTGGAAAAAAGGAGGTCAACTGAATTTAAAAAATTTTAAACTGCTTTATTTTTTTACAACTGTTCTCCATAAAAGTAAAAATTGTCCAGTATCCGTCAGCTTTGTCCTAGTTATTATATTCTGCTTCCGAAGTAATTAAAAGTTATAGCTATACATTTTTGTTATCTCTCCGAATGTTAAAGGGGAAAAGCGATTACTGGGTCATCTAATTATAATTTATTAAGGGACCTGCCACCTTTAATTGGTATATTTTTGATTTTTTTGACATTTCCCAAAAATGATATTTTTTATCCTCTATATTTTACTGAGATTGTATATAAATTTTCAGGGCAATCTGATTATTGTTTCTTGAAAAAATAAATAAAGTTAAAAGTTACTACGATTTACGAATAAGGCGTTTTTAGCGAAAATTAGTTTTTTACACAAAATAGTTTGTTTAATTATTTACCAATATTTCGTAATTATATTAAAAATAGTATATAATAGGTATCCCTATAAAACCACTTTTTCTTTGTTATATTAACAATATTTTCGAATATGGAAAGTACTCTAGCTAAGAAAATTACTACAAATATTTTTTTTATTTTGGGATATTTTTATTTATTTATTTTATCTGTAACTTTTTTTTCAGTCATGTTACCTTATTTTCTATACTCAAAAAGTTGCTACACATTGTAAGGAACAAAATAAAAAAGGAATCATGACAATTGGTGAAACAACAAAAAAGATATTCAAAGTCAACAAATGTCCAAAACATGTCCAAAAACTTAAACATTTTAGTTTAAAAATACAAAAAGATGCTGGAATTTTTAACAAGCCCCAAAACCCTTCTAAATAAAGGTATTATTAAAGGTGGCGGATCCTCTTAAGGGGGGAAACCACATCAAGAGGCTAAATATTGAGTGTTTTTCGGGATTTTTTTTTTTGACGAGGAAGAACACAATGAACATTTTCCAGACCTTAAGCATATTTTATTCATGGTTTGAAGTACATGTGGCAATTTTTTCAAATTTTTTTAGCCACAAATCACCAAGTTCCCCATGACGGGTCTTCATCCAAGTCAGCAATTTGCGGGAACTCTAGAGGTCACCATTTTGATCTGAAATAAATTCAGCGATATCTCTATATTATTACGATATTTTTTGAAAGTATGAACTAACCTGCGGCGAAGAAAATTGAATTTTTTGGAGTGTTTAAAAAAAGTATCAATTTTCAAATTTATTTTTATTTTTTTCGCAATATTAATCATAGTTAAAAAAGATAGAATCATCTCAATTGTAGGTTTATGCTCTTAGCAATGAAATGAAGTAGACGTATATCAATTTTGAGAATGATCGGTGCATTAGTTTTAAAGTTATGTTTCCCGCAAATAGAAAAAATGTTCTTTCGAGAAAAACTCGTTCAAAGTTTCGAAAACGAAAAACTCAAATTAATACGTGATTACTTTTAGTGCACATAGCATCGGAAAGAATTCGAATTTCGTTCTAAAACTTTAAGAGTATATTTTCGAGATATTTCGCTAGTAATTTATGCTGTTGAAAAATAAAATCGATTTTTTAAGCCGCCTAATGTCGTTTCCCCCCTTAAGGGGGGTTTCTACTTTGTTCCGCCGAAAAAACGTGCTTTTTTTAGACATTTTTTTGGGGGAACGTATTTAAGATAAACACTTGAAATTTTTTTTCAATTGTAGGTACAAGTTTATTGTACAAGTACAAAAAGTTTTCTGTAGAAATATGCAAGGGGGGGGGGGGGGGCTTTGAGCAACGGCGGCACGCCGAACGAATTTTTCCCACTCTCGGAAGTCCTGCCGCTGTTTCAGATGACCTGAAACACAAAAATGAAATATATTCTTACTTTGTATACTTTTGTCTTTGGCCGGTACTAGGATTTCGAAAAAAAAATTAAAAATGAAAAAATTAAGCGATTTTGAATGAAAAACTCGATTTTTGCCCACTTTTTTCGATACAAATTGTTATGTAAAATGAAAAATTGTTAATATTTTTTGAAGATTCCAGTACGAGCCATAGCTAAGCCCCTGATACACGACTGTTAAAAATTTCGTGGCCATTGCTCAACTCGTCTGGCTTAAATCACTTCCGCAAGGCCAAAAAATATAGTTTTGAGAAAAACGCGTTCAAAGTTTTGCTTCAGTATAAAGTGAAAAAGAACTTTTTGTACTTGTACAATAAACTTGTACCTACAACTGAAAAAAAATTTCAAATGTTTATCTTAAATACGTTCCCCAAAAAAAATTTCTAAAAAATGCACGTTTTTTCGGCCGAACAAAGTAGAAACCCCCCTTAAGGTAGTTGATCCACGAAAATTAGACCTCAGACAAAAAAAGATAATTTTGCTTTCAAGAAAAGCAATATTATTATTGAAGAGCTATTTTGGAAGAGAAAAAATTAATTTCCTTGACAAAAATTTGAAATACAGAAAAATAATTTTATTAATAAATTTTATTTTTGCCCCAACTTTTTTTCTTATCGCTTCTTACCAAATTTTAAAAAATTATGCGATTTTAATAAATTACAAATTACTTTTTCAAGAAAAAGATTCCCTACAACTTAACCGTTTCCAATTTTCGAAAATGAATCAATTATTATCAAATTCAGCAATTTGTTTATAAAAATTTCGTTTTGAAAAATGTTTTTTTAATGGTTTCAGCCATTAAAGAATTTATTTTTAAAAATCAGAAACGGTGAAGTTGTGGGAAATCTTTTCTCTGAAAAAATGATTCATGATTTATTAGAATAGCATAAAATTTGGTAAGAAGTGATAAGAAAAAAAGTTGGGTCAAAAATAAAATTTATTAATAAAATTATTTTTCATGTGAAATAATCTTCTCCCTTTCAAAATGGCCCTTCAGTAATAATATTTCTATTTTTGAAAGCAAAATTATCTATTTTTTCCTGAGGTCTAAATTTCGTGGATGAAAACTACCTTACTCTCTAAATTTAAATCAGTAAAAATCTACTGATTATCAGTGAAATTTGACTGATTCAAATAGCTAAAAAGAGGTTACTGTAAATCAGTCAAATTTCACTGATTATTCCAGTGAAAATTGACTGATTTGACAGTGAGAAATATTTTTCACTGATGAATCAGTGATTTGCCTTGAAAATTTTACTGATTCGGATTTAGAGAGTAAAACAAAATTAAATTAAAAACCTATTTGTTCTCTTAATAAAAGAGATTACTATTGTATAAATTAAAGATTTATTTATCATCTAACATTTATCCAAGACTAAACTAAAAAATAAACTAGTTTTCCCAACCATTTTGTTCTTTTATTATTGAAATATATTTATATATTTCAATATCTTCTTCTTTAAATCTTTACATAGAAAAATACTTAAAGCCTCATTCAGAAGAATTCGTCTGACTGAAAAGCAGGTGCTGTTTTTAATATGTAATTTGATTTTCAGCCTGGAGACAAGGTGAAACTTGGAATGAATTCTTGAAATATAAGGGAGTGAGAAAAAGAAGAAAAAGAGGATGTAGAAACGTAGGAATGTGTTCGTAAAATGGGCTTGCGCTCTTTACGCACGACCTCACTAACGCTTTTGTCCGCTATGAAAGATGAACTCGATATTGCGCAATTCGTAAGACTGCTGCTCTACTAAGCAATCAACGGGCGTATATAAAAGAAAGCAGTTACGTAATTGGAGAGCATTGAAGATAGGTACGAGTATATGATTCGAATTAACTGTCAGTTCTAGCGCTCATGCAGTTACGTCAGCGCGAATACGCTCACCCGCTCTCCATTCAACGAAATAAGAAATTGGTACACGCAAATATGCACCAGAGCTTCACCATCATAAAGAACTATGCAACAATTAAAGATCATCCAATTTGCCCATTTGTCTACTCGATTCACTTACAATATCACAATTAACATAATCTTCATGTGCATTCAGATTAAATTCCGCGATCTCATAAATTATATTACATCGGAGTAAAACGTATTTAATAAAACATTATTTAAGTAGATAAGTCATTTTCATCCGCGTGTAGAAATTCCGTGACTTGGCGCTGGCTTGGCATTAAACGCAGATCCAAACCTGAACCTGGTCAGGTAAATTGAAAATCCAGAAAAGGGCATTTAAATGACGAGTTTACCAGTTCGGGCCTGTAATAATTTCTGCATGCCTAGAAATTAGAAAAGAAATTCTGTAAATTTGAGAGATATTTCAGTACAATTCACCGCATTTTTGTAAACATGATAAATTTTTCATTTTACATGATTCTGTAAATTTAAGAGCACTGGGAGAAATTTCTACTGTTATTTCCCGAAGATGTGCTGAAATGTACTAAATTTTCTGAAATTTTTCTTAATATTATGAAACTGAACTGAAATTCCATAAAATGTATCTAAAGAGTACCAAAGTGTAACAGAATTTTAATAAAATTTATTACAAAATTACGAAACTGTAACAAAATGTTCAGTTACATTTAACTGCATAAAACTTTAGTTAGCCAAAATATTAAATTATTTCTGTTACAAGTTTCAGAATTTCCAAAGGCAAGTATCAGAACATTCAACCAGATTCTTTTAGGAATTACTAGAAAATCTGTTTGAAATAACCAGAATTCTGGTTGAAATAACTAGAAATAATGTTAAATATGGCCTAACCGGAATTCCGGTTGTTTCAACTGGACTTTTTTTTGTGCGTATATCTAGATTTTTGCAGAAAAATTAAAATTTTTATATTTGTCAGTGAGACGAAAACTGATTCAAATTACAAAATTCTAATTAGGCGAATGTTTAATGAAATAATTTATTAAAACTTACTAAAGCTGGATGATTGAGGAGATATTACAAAAGTACAATTTCAACTGTCATGGAATTTTAAAATCAGCCTAGAACGCCTAAAATATCTAGAATTTAGTGTATGCGCATATTTTACATTTTTCTTTATTTATTAGTAAGTGGCGAGTTGTTAGAAAATAGTTCAAGTCATTTTTTCCCGACTGTCTATCCAATTCTTTTTTTAAGTTTTTTCTTTTAAAATTATCTTTTGTAAAGTTTTTCAGGGAAAGTATGGAAAATTTCATCTTGAATAAAATGGGTGATAAAACATTTGAATTAGACAAAAAATATAGATTTTTTATTAGTGGAATGATATAATTTAAAAAAGATAAAAACAACTAAAATTTAATATAATAATTAAAACTGAAACAACTAAAAGTACGATTGAAAATTTTCATGGCTCATTTTATTCAAGATAAAAATTTTCACACTTTCGTTACAGAAAACTTGATGAAAAATATTATTTCCCCAACTCTTCCTTAAATATGATACACTCAAAAAAAAGTCTAGTTAAGACAACCCGAATTCCGGTTAGGCCATTTTGAACATTATTTTCTTGTTAAAATAACAAGAAATTCAGGTTATTTTTACCATATTTTTTAGGAATTAGTAAAAAATCTGCTTGAAATAACCAGAAATAATGTAATAACGTAATTGTCAAAAGTGATTATTTGATCTACTTAACGAATTCAATCTAATACAGAAGTTTCACGTTTCAAAATTCCACTACTGGTATGACTGATGTGACAAAAAAAAAGTATATAATTTTTTAACCAAATGAATTGATATTTATTACGATCAAAATGAGAATATTTCTTATTTTCTAAAATAGATCATATTGATTCGATCCACTCATTCACTCTAAAATAGAACTCTAAAAAATCTAATTCAATCTACTCATTTACTAAATCCATCATTCAAATACATTCATCAAGCGTTGGAGAATATGCAGATCGTGAAATATAAATTCAGAACTTTACGAATTTTTTCCGTTGAATTAGCAATCTCAATCAAAAAATGTCGAAAAACAATTTTGATCACAAATTTTACATAAAATACGAAAATACTTCTTTCATTAGCATATTATTAAATCTTCAATACTCGGACCGCCATATTGGATCCGCCATTTTGAATTTTCTAACACTGTCATCGGATTTTCATATAATGTACCAAGAAACATAGGAAAATTGAATTTAATGAAAGTTCAGGAATTTTCATCAACGATAATCTTGGAAAAACTCGGTATTTCCCAAGTTCTCCAAGCACCATATTGAATCCGCCATTAATCAGGTCATTACATATACTAGAAGAGGTCTGTACATAATTAATCAATCAAACTTTGACAGCTTGATCAATAAAATTCCGTGTATTATCCAATTATCTTAGAAATGTCATGAAAAAACGCGTATTTTACCAAATTTCCATAGTTTTCCGCCATTTTGGAAAAAATAAAACATAAGGAGCTGGACTAAAAAATATTTTTCATAAACTACAACTATTTTGTCCACCTTTGTCCATAGTTTGAAATAGATCAATATGCTTTATCCATTTGAAAAAAAAAAGAATTAAAAAAAAAATTCAAATTTTCGCTATTTTTTCAAATAAAATCCTCCATATTGGTACTCCAGTGCACGATAATGTAATTTTGACTTCATAAATCGAAAGAGGAGACCCAAAAACATTATGAATACAAGGTTTTGTCATTATATATTCCCTTTTTCGCTTTGTCAACAAGGGCCAAAAATGAGTTAAAAAGTCTGTGATTTTGGGCGTTACTGGGTTAACTGCTCTCTAAATCTGAATCAGTCAAATTTTCTCTGATTGAATCAGTGATTTGCCTTTTCACTGATTCATCAGTGAAAAAATATTTTTAATTCTTAATCCAGTTAATTTTCACTGATTCATCAGTGAAAAAAATATTTTTCACTGACAAATCAGTCAATTTTCACTGAAATAAACAGTGAAATTTGACTGATTTACAGTAACCTCTTTTTAGCTATTTGAATCAGTCAAATTTCACTGATATTCAGTAGATTTTGACTGATTCAAATTTAGAGAGTGGACATTTTTATTTGTGTGTTACAGTTTGGTAGTTTTAAGATACAATTTATAAAATTTCAGTAGAGTTTCATAATATTGAGAAAAATTCCAGAAAATTCAGTACATTTTTCGCAATTTTAAGACACCATTAATCAAAAACATCATAAATATCGTCAAATTTTACGTGAGTTGGATTGAGAAATAAATATGTTTAATTGACATAAATTGTATACTATGTGTATTTTAACTCATGAACTCAGTAAATGTAAGAGATTTTTTTGCTCGTGTGCAGGGCTGAAATATCTGGGATAACTTTAAGTTTAGGATTGTTTCATAGCTGCAAGGACCAGTAATTTTGTTGAATTAATTTCCAAGGTAGACAATTACTCTCTAGAATTTGGCCGGGGGATATTTGCAAAGTGACTTACTAGTCTGTTTATATAACACTAAAGTCAGCATCCTTTCCATTAAGCGACCATTCATGTAGAGCGAAGAATTCACCAAGAGTGAAATTACGATCATGCCGAGTGCTGTGATGTATACTTGTGTCCACGACCATAATAATTCCCGTTTGGGAACGCGATAATTCGATCTCATGAATTGAGGAAACTACAGTCTCTTCCTCGTCCGAAAATAAAAACAACCCTTTTTTACTTTCGCCATCGCACGCGACGAGCGAATTACGAGCACTCCGATAAGTATCGACGTAAAACCTTTCTGTAAAATGGTGTGCATGTATGTAGCGACTGATAAGAAGAAAGAACCAAGTCCAGACAACAGAATAACAAAATCTCACATTTACCCACAGTAAAAACTCCCTACCTGATATTTCTTCTAAAAATACCAAGCACATTTATATTTAACCGGTATTTATTTCAACAGATATATTTCTTGTTTATTTCGGTAAATTATCACCTTTAAGATCAATTAATTTAGATAGACGAGAAATAAACATTATGTCAGAGCTCGTGGCTCAATCACTTTGTGTCAATTTTTTACGCATGTGTCACAGGTTCGATCCTGAGTCTAGGCAAATTTTTGAAGCTTGATTAAATTTTAGCGTAATGATGCGTGCGCAGTTTTAAAAATATTAAAAATTATAATGATCATTAAAAATCAGTATAATTGATCAATGCTTCTGGATATTAAAAATTATAAAGTAAATTAAACGCCAGAATTATTAATTATAAAATAATTAAGATTGTCATGAATCTTGGAACCCCGCTAAAAATTCTATTTTTGTCCATCATTCGTTATATTTGATTAGTTTCTTTAATATCCAATCGTGGCAATTTAATAATTAAAATTAAAAAGTTAAATGATAATTTAATTACCAACAAAAAGTTTATCTTATTAAACTCTCCTAATTTGAATTAATAAAAAATAATTAAATGGTGACCATTTTTTCAGTAAAGATTTCTACTTAAAACTAGTACTTTCACTAATTCATAGTCGAGTTTTTCCAATAAGATTAATAGTAGTTCAATTTAAACTCATTCACTTTGAAAAAAAAAATGGTAAACGAATAAATTAGCGGAATTTAAACTACTTAAATATTAATAAAGCAGAATTTGTAAATACGGTGATTATGCTTTATTTTAATTTGTATTCTCCTACTAATTCATATTTTTAGACCGTTGAAAAATAACCACAATTCTTCAACTTTGAAACAGTCAAAATTTGACTGAATTGTTATCACTGACCTACTTTTCGTTATGTAATCAGTTACTTTTCACTTTGATTATTGATCAAAAATAACTATTTGCATAGCAAGAAATAAATCAATGCTTTAAAATATTGAAAATTTTAAAGTAAATTAAAAGCCAGAATAATTAATTCTAAGATAATTAGCATTGTCATGAAACTTTGAACCATGCTAAAATTTCTATTTTCGTCGATATTTGTTGTATCTGATTAGTTTCTTTAAAAATTAATCATTGATATGTAATTTAATATTAATATCCAATTATGACACTTTAATAATTGAAATTAAAAGGAGGCTTATAATTCCCTCCGTTTTTCCTTTGCATCGTAATTCAAATGACTTACAAGTACTTATACTCATGTAAACATCTTACACACATATGCTTTTACCAGACGGCGTGCTAACTCTCAGGCGAACTTGCAGCATAATTAAAAGTTTCCAGCCGACGTCTAATACGTGATTAAAATGTCGATCTTTTTTAGTAGGAAAGTGCACTTTTAAATTACGCTGATTTAATTACTCCATATCGAACATAATGATACTTAAGTGCACGGACTAAAAAGCACAAATGATACTCTTTGCTATCCTCGGAAAAATAAAATATTCCTTTTTCAAAGAATCTTAAGATCCTAAAATACTTTGCGTTTTAGTAATACCCAGTAAATACCCAATAAACGTAAACAGTTTAACATAACCTAATTTTCTTATTTGATTTACAGTTAATGATACATCACTCTCTTAAATTCAACAAGTTTTTTTTACTACAATTTGGTGACACATTTCCAGGTATCAAACCACACGGAGAAAAATGGATGTTCAACTATGAGACAGCCATCTTATATGTTCAATTGTAATACTAGATGTTCAACTGTAATATCCAAGATATTAATCTCTGCATAATTTAACATCTTAGATATTACAGCTAAATATCAAGTTATTACAACTAAACATATAAAATGGCTGTCCCATAGTTAAGCATCTAGATGTGAATTCTAAACATCCATTTTTCTCTGTGCAGATTATTGACTCAAAATCACTAGGATAACAATAAAAATTGACCAATTTAGTAGCTGAAAAATAGTCACTAAAAAGAATTAGTGACAAAACTACTAACTTTAGAAAAATAATTCAATAATGAAACGCAGAATAATTACGGCTCAAAACATCTGATTGCAAGGCTTGAAATAAATCACTGACTATAATTAGTAAAAAAAACTACTGATCAAAATTACTGATTCAGAGTTTAAACTTTTCTTCAAAGTAAATACCCTCTTTTAATTTAAATTAGAAGTCTTTCCACAAATTTCAATAAGTGACACATTTCCAGGTATCAAACCAGATTATTGACTCAAAATCACTAGAACAATAAAAATTGACTAATTTAGTAGCTGAAAAATAGTCACTAAAAAAAATTAGTGACAAAACTACTGACTTCAGAACAATAATTCAACAATAAAACGCAGAATAATTACGGCTCAAAACATCTGATTGCAAGGCTTGAAATAAATCACTGACTATAATTAGTAAAAAAAACTACTGATCAAAATTACTGATTCAGAGTTTAAACTTTTCTTCAAAGTAAATACCCTCTTTTAATTTAAATTAGAAGTCTTTCCACAAATTTCAATAAGTGACACATTTCCAGGTATCAAACCAGATTATTGACTCAAAATCACTAGAACAATAAAAATTGACTAATTTAGTAGCTGAAAAATAGTCACTAAAAAAAATTAGTGACAAAACTACTGACTTCAGAACAATAATTCAACAATAAAACGCAGAATAATTGCGGCTCAAAACATCTTATTACAAGGCTTGAAATAAATCACTGACCATAATTAGTAGAAAAAACTACTGTTCAAAATTACTGATTCAGAGTTTAAACTTTTCTTCAAAGTAAATACCCTCTCTTAATTTAAATTAGTATTGTAGTTTTTTCACTAATTTCAATAATAAAGGACTCATTTTTAGGTATAAATTCAGATTTTTTGAGTCATATTTATAAAAAGAAGTCTAAATTAACTAATTTAATGCTATAATTGAGTCACTAGTTCTAATTAATAAAAAATTAACGATTGCAACTGAAATAGTAAAAATTGTCAAATTTTACTCAATGAGAAGTGAGTTGCATAATGCTCTCCAGATAGTTTTTTGTTTTAAGTATAGATCCCCATAATTATCAATGCATTCAGTCACATCAGTGAATTGCGGCACACTATGCGAGTAATAATGACGTATAAACGTGTATAACCCTTGAACGCGCAAGACACGACATATTAGATCTGTCTTGCAGTGCTAATGTATCATAACGTAACGTAAATTCTGTGTGAAATTAGATACTCGTTGGTACGTAGGTCGTGTAATAAACAATACTACACCGCGACGTATTCACTTGTCACGTAGATTATGAACATAATTCCGTATCGTAACTCATCGAATTCATGCGACGTCACCAGTTAGATCGTTGACATGCGATACAACTACAGGATAAAGAGCATTTTTCTACAAAGGTTCTTTTTACAGAAAAATATCATTTGCAAGCTCACGTTGCATTGCAACGCTCCAATAAAACGACAAGGTGTGTCTGCAAAGAAAAAGCAGAATATTACATTTTCGTAACGAAAATTATCAATTGGAATAGCATCACCGACTGAGAGCATTTTAGGAAAAATTCCTTTTACAAGCAATTATCCAATAAAATAAAAAGTCTAGTGGTTGTTAGTTCAATTGTATTCACAGTTTTAAAGCGTCAATTAGATGAAGTTTGATGATCATAAGTTTTCGTTGCACTCAAATAATTACTAATAATTAATTGACAATTTTAAAGCAATAAAAAAACAATATTTTTTGACAATTTTGAAATATTGTGTTGTTTTAATCCATGGATTAGTTTTAACAGTTGAATCACAGAGTATCTTGTTTATTCAATTTTTATGCAATTATATAGCTATCGAGAAGTTTTGAGGTTGCTATTCAAATTTGGAGTAGAAAGAATTAAATTCAAAATAACAATTGTTAAAATGCATGAATATAATAAACATTTGATTGCATTTTTTGACGGAATTGTGTAATTAACGCGAAATGTAGTTTTTGGAGGTTTTTACGCTCTCCTCGTTCCAAACTAATCTAAAAAATTTCAAACTCAACATGACAGATATAATACGACAGAAACTGAAAAGAATTCAAAAGGAATATTTGATACGTATATTCTACAGAGCTTTTTTATCCCTGGATCACCGAGTTGAATCCGATGTTTTTATATAAAAATTTCGTAATTCAGAGACCAAAATTGAAATGGTAATCCCCTTTCGATGTCACGTCACACCTCTTAATTTTATAAAACATTTTTCGTTAACGCGTACAAAATCCAGTAAAAAATTTCGTGGGTACACATTTAATGTGTGACGTAACGCGGAGGGCAGACCCCCCCTCCCAACATGTCACACCACGTCACAATTTGCAGACCCCCCCGTCCCATAAACTGTGTGACGTATTATGTGAACGCTCCCTAGTGTCAAAATCTCATGATCATCAGAAAAATTTTAATTAAATTTTATCAACATAATTATAACAGTTATGATATAATTCGTATAACTTGTAAAACTATAACTTTATTTAAACCTATTAATCTATAATTTCATGGTCACAAAGGTTAAATGATAATTTAATTACCCACAATAATGTTTATGTTATTAAACTCTCCTAATCTGAATGAGTAGAAAATAATTAAATAGTGATAATTTTTTCAGTAAAGATTTCTACTTAAAACTACTCTCTAAATTTGAATTAGTCAAAATCTACTGATTATCAGTGAAATTTGACTGATTCAAATAGCTAAAAAGAGGTTACTGTAAATCAGTCAAATTTCACTGATTATTTCACTGAAAATTGACTGATTTGAAGGTGAAAATATTTTTTTCACTGATGAATCAGTAAAAATTAACTGATTTAATAGTGAAAAATATTTTTTCACTGATGAATCAGTGAAAAGGAAAATCACGGATTCAATCAGTGAAAATTAACTGATTCAAATTTAGAAGTAGTACTTTCACTAATTCATAGTCGAGTTTTTCCAATAAGATTAATAGTATTGTAGTTCAATTTAAACTCATTCACTTTGAAAAAAAATGGTAAACGAATAAATTAGCGGAATTTAAACTACTTAAATATTAATAAAACAGAATTAGTAGATACGGTGATTATGCTTTATTTCAATTTGTATTTTGCTACTAATGCATATTTTTAGACTCTTGAAAACTGACCACAGCTCTTCAATTCTGAAACAGTCAAAATTTGACTGAATTATTGTCACTGACCCACTTTTCGTTGTGCAATTAGTCACTTTTCACTTTGATTATTGATCAAGAATAACTAATTGTATAGCAAAAATAAGTCAATGCTATAAAATATTAAAAATTATAACGTAAATTAAAAGCCAGAATAATTAATTCTAAAATAATTAGCATTGCCATGGAACTTTGAATCCCGCTAAAATTTCTATTTTTGCCCAACTTTCGTTATATTTGATTAGTTTCTCTAAAACTTAATAATTGATATATAATTTAATATTAATATCCAATTATGACACTCAATTAAAAGGTCAAATGTTAATTCAATTATCCACAATAATATTTATGTTAATAAACTCTCCTAATCTGAATTAGTAGAAAATAATTAAATAGTTACCATTTTTCAGTAAAGATTTCTTCTTAACACTAGTACTTTAATTGATAATCGAGTTCTTCCAATAAGATTAATAGTAGTTCAATTTAAACTCATTCACTTCATAAAAAAATGATAAATGAATAAATTAATGAAATTTGAACTACTTAAATATTGATAAAGCAGAATTAGTACTACAATTATCACCATAATTTATGATATATTTATAATGATTAATTTCAGCCAGAACAATTATAATCTCAATTGAATACCAATACTGGCCCAGTATATACCCGAGATACAATTAGCCAATGAGATGGATTGTGGTCGAGCTTGAACAAATGATTTTCCAATCCACTCAATTGAGACTCGAACAAGTATCATTCATCGGCTTACTTACCGATAATGCACACAAGTGCATAAAATTGATATTAAACGGAACATCTTCATTGATAACGAACAAAGATATAAATAATTTGGTCAGGGCGAAAATGCTTGACGTCCTTGGCACAGAAATTGAAAAATGCGATAAGCCTTGGTAAAAAGCCGTGTCATATCTACTTTACCCCACTGCAGGGGAATTTTCAGAGTTATTATTTATGTGCTTCGCAAAGCCAACTTTACACCATCCTTCATGTGCAATTTTTTATTACCTTTAAAAGTAATATTCGATTTGACGGAACGACCGCCAAGACACTGCCGTGAAGGCTTTAATGTATGCTGGCCGCTATAATTCAATAACTTCACCCTGATAAAGTCAAGGCCGTTACGCACCAGGAGACGTTTATTGATACGATGCATAAGACAAAAAAAATCGAGCGGCGAGATGCTTTTTTAACGCCTTATAATAATTAATTGATAATGGCAGTTATATAACTTTATCGACTTTTAACACCGTGCAGCTTTAACGATGTCCTCGAATATTGAATATAATGTGTTAATACATAAAGCTATGTATGGTTGGATTTTATTTCCTGTATCTTTTTTATTTTTCTATGGATGCAACTGAACATTTCACACCTCATTTTCTTTAATTGGTCTCCAGTCTTGAACATTAACTTAGTATACTTGTTAGTGAGTATATTGCGCAGTATTTTTCAAGATAATAATATTATAAAATAGGCTGAGTCTTAATGCGCAAAAATTTTGCTATGGCTCATATCAGGCTCTGAACTGGCAATTTCAGGATTGGCAAAAACTGTTGTGCCAGGTCTGGGCCTTTTTTTCGAGAAGAATTATTGTTGGAACACCATCTTCCGAATTTTAAATTTACCTAACCGGGCCCGAGGTGGGTTCTCCGTTCATGCCGGGTCTTAACCCGTGCAAAAGTTGCCCAACTTGTTCCCAAGTTCCGATCCGGACCCGATCGGATTATCCACATGTGGCCGCAGGGGGGAACAAGGTGGCCCGGGTCGGAACCACATCGGATTATGATAGACAAGATTATTTTCAAATTTTTTGTTGCGGTCGTGATATTGTATTGACTATATTGAAATTAAAATGTCAAAAGCAAAAAGTACATGGCGAGTTCGGAAGCACAGAATCGTTGGTGAAATTTCTTATATCCGTATTATAGATCAAGCTAAGTTAATTCACTAGATTCATTACATAAATCCTAACATTGTAATGAATTAGATAATTACTTGAAATATTTTTTTATTTTATTTTATCTTTTATTTCCAAAGTGAATTTTTTAGAAAGAAAATTATTAATAATGTAATTTATTTTTAAATTCAGAAGTATCGAATAGTTCTACAGGCTACGAAGATGGGTTTGAAGATTATACTGTTTGTATACTTTTGATTATACTTTTGCATCACTCATTTTAATTTAAGAAATACATTTTTTTGAACCAACTATTTATTGTTATTAAACGAAAAGCTTTTAAATTTTACTATTTGTAGAAATACAAAATTAGAAGGGGCCAAATTTGGGCCCCCAATTTTCAGGCCCAGATATGGGCCCGATCAGGTTGGGCGTTTCATTACTGGTCTGGCGCTAGACAGATTACCCTATCGGGACCACATTCTTCCCGATCGGGGCCCTATCGGCGCCCCACCAAAATTTCTGCACGGGAAGGTAGTTTATCCACAAAAATTAGGCCTCAGGCAAAAATAGATAATTTTGCTTTCAAGAATAGCAACATTGTTATTGAAAGGCTATTTTTAAAGGAAATAGATTATTTTCCATGAAAAAGATTTGAAATGCAGAAAAATAATGTAGTTAACCAATTTTATTTCGCCTAAACTTTTTTCCTTAGAATTTTTATAACTTTACCGTTCCCAAATTTCGGAAATAAATTCTTTAATGGCTAGAACCATTTAAAATCAATTTTCCAAAACAAAATTCTTATAAACAAATTGCTGAATTTGGCAGTAATTTATTCTTTTTAGAAAATTGGTAACGGTTAAGTTGTAGAGAATTTTCCTGAAAAAATTATCCGCAATTTATTAGAATCCCATCATTTTTCAACATTTAGTATGAAGCAATAAGAAAAAAAGTTCGGGTAAAAATAAAATTTGTTAAATGCATTACTTTATGTTTCAAATGTTTTTTTGATAAATAATCTTTTCTCTTTCAAATTAGCCCTTCAATAGTAATCTTGCTATTCTTTAAAGCAAAATCATATATTTTTGCCTGAGGTGTAATTTTTGTGGATGAACTACCTTAACCAGATCATAGAATTTCTTTACGGATACAATTATTAACCTGTTTTTCGCTAAGATTCTGATTTTAATATATAGTAAAGAAAGAAAGGTCAAGATGATATTGATTTATTGTTTTCTCTTAAGAGTATATTTACAATAGTAAAACTTTGATCTTCAAAGGAGCTTTTATCATATGACAAGTAAATCGAAAATAAAAGTTTTGCCCCCTTTTACTAAAAAATATAAAAGTAAATCAAAAATGAAAGAGCTGCGGTCGCTTTTACTGTAAGATAACAAGCATTCAACTTTTCTGACTCCAATCCACTTTTTATTGTTTAAAAAGTTTGGATCTGGGTTTTGTAAGTTGCGATCTCAAGTACGTAATTACCTCCCGTTCTACAGAAAATAGATATGTCTGCAAATTAAAAATAAAAGTGGATGAACACAATGATGTATTTCATTTGGATTTGTCATTTTTCCTTTCGGTCAACAAAATTTGTTATTAGCACGAACTCTAAAAAGTAAAGCCTTCTAATTATCCAGAGTAATCAGACAATAATTAGCTGCAATTATGAGTACATTCTAGGTTTAAAGGCACAATCGTAACTTCTTTCTTAATGTTTCGGATAGTAATTGAAATAATAATATTTAATCGTTATTTTGAACGTGTGTTCGATTTTAAAGCACAACAATTGAAAAGATTGCACAAGGGCAAGATTTTGTGAAAAGATGTAAACCGATTAACAAGATTGGTTAACCCCTGAGATAGAATATATATTTTTAATCAAATTAAATTCAAAATGTTATTTTTTCCAAGCCTTAAAAATTCGTGATTATTTTTCCTGCTTACGGGGGCATTCTGGTGAAATGTTTTGGAAAAATCGATTTTTCAAAAATCGTGAAAAAATTTCAAATACCCGCTATTTTGTTTTTTTGGTTAAAAATGTCTGATTCTAGTACGGGCCATAGCCAAAACTATACAAATTTAAAATCTGTTTTACTTTCTGATTTCAGGTCATCTGTATTTAATTTTTCATTAACGCAACGAAAAAGAGGTCATTTTTCACGCCGCTATTCTGACTATAAAAAAAGTCAAATAAAAATATTTCTATCAATTTAAAATGTTTACTTTAACATATAAAAATTTTGGAATAAAAATATTTTTTGTACTACACAATAAAACTGTTTTAAAAAAGTGTTAATTTCACCAAAGTTTTCCCTTAAAATATTATCACAATAAATTTTTAAAAATTTTAATACTTTAAAGTAAAATGCGTTCTAGAATTATTGCTCAATTCAAAAAACTTATGGTAAACATGTAAGGTTATTTGAAGTGAAAGTATAAATTTTAAGTAAAATGCTTCAAGTTCATTTTTGTATTCAATTAATTAATATTAATGTTTTATAATTCGATATTTCCAATATTTTAAATAAGAGAAAATTACGTAAGAAAGACTTTAGAACCTCCTTCTCTATGTACAGATTCCAAAGATTTTTCTGACCCCTTTCTCTCCTCAGAAAGCCTTACCTGAAAAAAATCAAATTTATCGGATCTATTTTTTTTCTTATACTCATAAAAATAATGTGTGACATATCCAAAATTAAGTAATTTTGCCTGTATAAGGGTCAAGTAATCTCACAATGAGTCTATTTTGCATTTCGTAATTATAATATTTTTTGCTAAATTGTGGTTACAAGTAATACGTGCACCTCGTCTACTTATGTTCTATTTCGTGCCCCATTGACTACTGGATAGTAAAGATCTTCAGTATAGTGCTAGAAGAGCATCGTAACGCAATATTGTAATCTTTACCCACCCCTAAAGACCCCTAAATGTTCCCTGAAAGAGGAATCGGTGACGCAATGGCCTTGCTCGTGATGTTACATATCGGAGAATGGAGGATGATCCTCGCTCTCGCGAAAGTATAAAACCCGTCCAAAGCTCTTGCTACCTCGCACTCAGCACCATAGTCATCTCCCATAAACACTCGCGAGTCACACATCCGCGTTGGTGAAGCGTGAACACGCGTCCATTTACGAATCGATCACGAAATCGGCGCTTGATAGTAATCAATATGAGGGTAAGTATCAGCGGTCTCTTTCCTTAAGGTACACGCAGAAAAAAGATCAGTAAAGTTTACAGGAAGTTCGGTACTTATTTGGACAACATGACTTTTTAGTAAGTAATTTTACAAGAAGTTGAGTTAAATCAACAGATTTTCTGTACAATTCACTTAGCGTACAGTACAATCAACTTAACTCGGATTTTTTCGTATTCAGTAGATTTTACTGGACGCTGAGTGAAACGCACAGAAAATCTGTTAATTGAACTCAACTTCTGGTAAAATTTACTGAAAAGTCATGTTGTCCAAATAAGTACCGAACTTCCTGTAAATTTTACTGATCTTTTCTCTGCGTGTAGTCGATCCACGAAAATTAGACCTCAGGCAAAAATAGATCATTTTGCTTACAAGAATAGCAATATTATTATTGAAGGGCTATTTTACAAGAGAAAAGATTTGAAATTTGAAATATAGAAAAATAATTTTATTAATAAATTTTATTTCTGCCCCAATTTTTTTTCTTATCGCTTCTTACCAAATTTTAAAACATTATACGATTTTAATAAATTACAAATCACTTTTTCAAGAAAACGATCACCTACAACTGGACCATTTCCAATTTTCGAAAATGAATAAATTATTATCAAATTCAGCAATTTGTTTATAAAAATTTCGTTTTGGAAAATGCTTTTTAATGATTTCAGCCATTAAAGAATGTATTTTTTAAAATCAGAAACGGTGAAGTTGTAGGAAATCTTTTCTCTGAAAAAATGATTCATGATTTATTAGAATCGCATCATTTTTTAAAATTTGGTAAGAAGCGATAAGAAAAAAAATTAGGGCAAAAATAAAATTTATTAATAAAATTATCTTTCTCTGTTTCAAACTTTTTTCATGGAAATTAATCTTTTTTCTTCCAAAATAGCCCTTCAATAATAATATTGCTATTCTTGAAAGCAAAATTATCTATTTTTGCCTGAGGTCTAATTTTCGTGGATGGAAACTACCTTAAAGGGATATGATACTTGAGAAAAGTAACAAGTTCATATGAACCATTTGGTCCAGTTTCTATATGTTTGTATCAAAAATACTCAAAATGTTCTTTCTAAAATTTGAGAAATGGCAGAGAAGATAAAAACGGACGTAGATAGACTACTTTTGTTTTTTATAATGAAAAAAAAATTTCCGAAATATTTTGCTAAAATTTGAGTTTTTTAAATTTCGAAACCAAAAGTAGTCTATTTACGTCCATTTTTATCTTCTCTACCATTTCCCAAATTTTGAAAAGAAAATTTTATATACTTTAAACACAAATATCTAGAAATCTGAAATCAATCAAATTTGTTTATTTCCTGAGTATCACATGCCCTTAATAGTAAAAGATAAGATTGAAGGGCTTCGAAACAAAAAGAAAACAAGTTCTTTCCACAATTCTCATTCAAACTTTGAATTACAATTAAAGGAGGGAAAATAAAACTGAAGGATTTTTCCTTATTTCATAAAGCAACACTCACGACTCTGATTAATCTACAAATCATTCAAAACACTCAAGTAAAAATTTTACAATTCATACCAATAGACAAATTCTATCAGACTTTAAAAAAATCTTCAATAAGATAATTTTCTACTTTGAATGAAAAAATTTTTTCTTGATTCAAACAAATTTTGTCCAATTTAAGCAAATATATTTCTTTAGATTGAAGAAATTCCCTTTAAATCAACAAAACTTTCTTCAACTGAAAGACATTTGTTTTCTCCATAATAATTTAAAAAACGATTTCTTACTCAAATATTCAAATTCGTCATTGAAAATAGATAAAACTAATTATTCGTCATGGGAATTTTAATAGAGATCCAGAGGCATATTTGTTGCAAAACGTATAAACAAGAATATCATTTATCTTAAAGGGTATTTTTCATTAGATGGTTGATAGCCTAATAACAAAATTTGAATTTTATCTGAAAATCCATGTCTGGCGGTGATTTATAAGCGAATGTTGCATTCCATATCCATTTATGGTTGAATATAAATGCAACCGAAATTGCATGGGAATTAGGAAATGGATGATAAAGATTGGAAGAGTTATATTTACCTTAAAAGCAAATTTTTTCGGGCTTAACGTATCGTTGAAAATAAAGTCACAAAATTATTCGGATTTATGTACGAGATCATAATACCCTCCACTTTCACGACTTTTATCTCGTGTCTATATGATTGGTGTGACCGTAAATCATTGCCGTGTTCACTTCTTTTGCGAAAGAGTAGTGCATCACGCGTACGTGCATATTCTCTGAAGATTAGTGTAGTGTACGGCCTTGATGCAAAACTTCGAGTTCGAGTAATAGTTTGAAGATGCGTAGCACCTCATTGCATAAATCACTTGTAATAATTCAAAGAAACTATTCGGAACGAGAGATTCCATGAATTTCGAAATCCAACCCCTTACACAAACTCTCTAATTCTAAATTGATAAAATTTGACACATAAAGTTTAAAATCGTATTCTACCAATTAGATTAGTAAAAATGTTAAATTGCTCTCAGTTGAATTTAACCGATTTTTATAATATTTTAAATTATTATTAAATTCAACGCCACTAGTAAAAATTATCTACTAAAATAAAACTAAAACTTGAATAAAATTGAATTAAAATATTGTCTCGCTGTGCGAGACTGTTTCCACTTGATATGAGATAATAGTCGAATTTATCGAATAAGTAGAAAAATCATTTCTTGTCAAGACATAGATTTTTATTTTAGAAAAATATTTTCTACATTTTTTAATAACATTTAAATTTCCAGATAGCAATACTTAGTTTCAAATTTATAATTTCATAGATAATAATATTAATTATTATTGACAGTATTTATTTAGTGTCGCTGACGGTACACTTTAAAAACAAGTGTGTTACTTCTACACGTGAAATACGATAGTAAATTTTTAGGCATTTGAAGTGTGTATTTTTAATACACATTACAAACGTAAAGTTTAATTTTAAAACACTTTAACGTTTTGTACCCAAAATGTGTGTTAAAAATACACACTTCAAATGCCTAAAAAGTTACTATCGTGATTCACGTGTAAAAGTAACACACTTGTTTTTAGAGTGTAGTTTGATAAAATCATGTTCAAGGTGATAAATTCCACATTCGAAAAGTCTCTCCTAGAGATTCCCTCATAGTAAATAGAAAATCGCTTCTTGGTGGATGCATTGTTAAGTAATTGCGTAAATGATGCCCTTAGCACAAAGATGCTCTTAGACTGATGATATTCTTAGCGCTTAATCTGTTGTCTATTACGAAGCTGGATCAACGACATTATACAGATACAATTTTACATACGTGAAATGTGCATTAAGCCCCCCATTGAAACGGGAAAGTTAATTATTATTGAACAGGCCGCAATGGCGGTAAGCACTCACGATGCTGCGTTAACCTGATTTCAAGCATCAAGTGTCATCTACATTATGTGAACATTATATAGATGAAGTGTATTCAGATACCTATTACCGATTTCTCTCTGCACTGATTCACTCACAAATTCCATACTTCCGTTCAAATACTTGTAAACATAGAAGTTGTCTAAAGAATTCACTTTTATTGTTTGCAAAAGCTCTTAACGTAATTCTGAAGAAGGAAGGAAAATTTTATAAGTATTTGTAACTTTTATCTTAAAAATAATTATAATTCAAGGCATATATATATTTATATTTTTATATATTAACAAAAGGAATTAATGCAGGGTACGAAAATTTGAATATGTCATTAAAAACATCTAATGGACAAATTATTCAAAATAACCATTAGTCAGTATAGTTCAATATATATTAATTCCTTTTGTTAATATATCTATATCTATATATATAAGAACGAAGTAAAATTTTTATACGTATTTGTAACATATATTTCAAAAATAATCATAATTTAATATATATTCAATTGAACTTAAAAAATTTCCCTTCATTCTTATATATATATAGATATAAATATATTAACAAAAAGAATTAATGTACAGTACGAAAATTTGAATATGTCATTAAAAACATCTAATGAACAAATTATCCAAAATAAACTTTAGTTTATCAGAATCACAATCAGAACAAAGTAAAGTACCTTAAGGGCATGTGATACTTTGTCAACTTTTCAAATTTTTACCTCCATTCATGAAATAATTTAAAGTTGGAAAATAATTCAATTTATTTGAATGATTCTGAAATATAAGTAGAAAAATGTAATCTAAATGTTTTTAAACGCAAGTTTGAATTTCTATCAGTGAAATAAATAAAAAATTTCAAAAAGTCATTTTATTACCGAAAAATAAGGTATGCCAAGTTACAGCCAGTTCCGTTACAAAATGAAGATTTTTAACTAAAATGGCTTGGAAATATTTACTTGTCTTTATCTTTCCCAATAAAATTTGGCTTATTTTGCGTTTTAGTGCGTGTGAATATCGTCTTGCTATTTTGAACATTATTAAAAGAAAATCTGTAACTAGAAATAACATAACTATTAAGAAATTCCCAAAAGAGAATTTACTAATTATTGCTTACTTGCAGGTGTTGATAGTAGCGACGGCTATAACATTCCTGGCAGCAGGAACCGCAGCCTGGCCAGAACCGCCAGTTAGTTCATACTTACCACCAAATCAACTTTATGGTCCACCACAGAATCCTGGTATTCCGACAGGCCTAGGTGGTCCGATTGCTTCTCCTGCTAATTCCGGAATCAATCAATATTTACCTCCTAACCAACAGTATGGACCACCTGGTGCTGGTGGCGGTATAAATGGTGGATATGGAGATGGTTCAAATGTAAGTTCACAAAAACAAAACTACAAATATAATACTCAATTTCATTCAAAATTCACAAGAATCTCGATTTTTTAATTATTTTAGAAAAATTTCGGAAATTTTTTGGCCTGGCTCAAGCCTGGAAAGACACACCAAACCAGACCTGAGCCTGGTCAAGTATAAGATTAAAAATCCGGAAGATCGCGTTACAATTGTCCATACGCTAGATCATCTTTGGTTAAATAAAACAAATTTTTTGGTAGACTCAACTAAACATTTTGTAGGCTATATGAAAACAAAATTCTTTGCTTAAACTAACAATCTAAACCAAATATTTTTCTGAATGTTCAAACGTTCGTTTATGTATGAAACTTGAAAGTGTCTTTTACCTAAGAATAAAACATAATGTGTTTAAAACGTAATAGAAAAGGTGAAAATAATAAAAGTAATTACAAGATGAGGAATATAATAATGAAACAATTGCAAGAGATATTAAAACAATTAGAAACTATAAATGCATTATGCCGCATTGTTTGAATAATGTTACATAAAATATCATGCATTTTCGGAAAACAGAAGAAAATTTCTGACTTTAAAGAATTTGAAATCTCCCTTTGGAAAAAGAGATGCTTTTGACTGTGCCGGGATTCGAGCCCGGGTCTTTCAATTGCCGGTCGACAGCTCTAACCAAAAAAATTTCGAACACAACCATCTAATTAAAAATTTCTAACACTGTATTTGTGAGAATTTCGTCATCTCATACAATTTGAAAATCATTTGCATGTGTATGGAAATTTTTCTCCAAACCTTTGAATTCGGAAATTGTTATTGGTGTAATATTTCACAAAAGAATTTCTTAGATTTTTCATAGAATATAGCTTATTATGAAAGTGTATGAAATTATGTTTTATATATAGAGAGGCCTGCGTTTACAATTTTCACTGTACCACGTTTCAATTTAGGGAATGTGTGTCATAAAAATTTTAACAGTGGAACACAATAAATTATTAGATAATTTAGTTTAAAACTTCTGTCTAGAAGTATTAAACTTTAGCAAAACAACTGAGATTTTTATAAAGATTACAGCAAATTTTACTGTGAGCTACGATAAAGTCACAATTGTTTTTCAAAATTTCCCCTACGTCTCCCAAGATCGTGATAAAAAATGATATTAATTAATGAAATAGTTATTACCACACTTTAAAAACCATCCATAGTTTTCTCACGAATTTCGTAAGCAAAATTCTCTATTTTGTGAAAAAATTATTTTCCATATATAGTTGAAATTTTTTTCAATTATAGAAAAAATATGTAAATTTACCAAATTTTTTCTGAAAAAATTATTCAAACCTATATGTTCATTCCGTCCCTATTCTCTAAATCTGAATCAGTTAAGTTTTTACTGATTGAATCAGTGATTTGCCTTTTCACTGATTCACCAGTTAAAAATATATTTCACTGTTAAATCAGTTGATTATCACTAATTGAATCAGTGGAAAATATATTTTCACTGTTAAATCAGTTAATTTTCACTGAAGCAATCAATGGAATTTGACTGATTTCCAGTAACCCTTTTTTAGCTATTTGAATCAGTCAAATTTCACTGATAATCAGTAGATTTTAACTGATTCATATTTAGAGAGTAATATTTTTAGAAAGTTCCTAAAACTTCTCACAAAAGGTAGACAGAGTTTTTCATAAAAAACGCAAGAACTAGAACATATAATTCCAGACACTTTCACTGAAAGTTATCTTCAATGAGAAACGTGAAGGTTTCTTCTCACATACTTGTTTCTATACTTATTTAAATAACATGAATTAATTTCAGGGTCCAGCGAAGTACGATTTTGAGTACATGGTCTATGACCAGCCGTCAGGTAACGACTTTGGTCAAAAGGAAAGCCGCGATGGAGATGTGACCCGAGGAATGTATTACGTTTTACTTCCGGATGGACGTCGTCAAAGAGTGGAATATGAGGCAGATCAAAACGGATACAGACCAAAAGTAACGTACGTCCAAGAAGGCACTGGAATCGGAGGTGGTTATCCTGGAAGCAGTGGTGGTAGTTATCCTGGAGGCAGTGGAGGTGGTTATCCTGGTGCAATCGATGGCGGCTATCCTGGCACTGGCTACCGTTACTAGTTTTCCATAAGTAGCCTCTATACCAGGCACGACGGAAAAACAATCAGAAAAAAGTAAAGTACCTTAAGGGCATGTGATACTTTGTCAACTTTTCAAATTTTTACCTCCAAAATAATTAAAATTATCAAATCAAAATTTAAGAAAAGCCAAGATATATTTAAATGGAAATTGATATTCTATTTTTAGCTTCAATAAAAAATGAGTTATTTTATCACATGCCCTTAAGGTCCCAGAAACCCTTGAAAAGCAACTCAGAAATCACAATGAAAATTTGGATATTTTCACTCTACTCTCTAAATTTGAATCAGTCAAAATCTACTGATTATCAGTGAAATTTGACTAATTCAAATAGCTAAAAAGAGGTTACTATAAATCAGTCAAATTTCACTGATCATTTCAGTGAAAATTGACTGATTTGACAGTGAGAAATATTTTTTTCACTGGTGAATCAGTGAAAATTAACTGAATTAACAGTGAGAAGGCAAATCACTGATTCAATCAGTGAAAATTTGACTGATTCAGATTTAGAGAGTAATATTTAAAAGCTACAGAGTTAATATATTTATCATTATATGGAAAGAAAAATTTCTAAATAAATACCTTACACTGATTAATGATGCATAAATAATGATGATATAAAATAAATCATAAATATAATGAATATGCATATCAATTATAATGTTAGTGATAAACACTTAAGCTTGTTGTTGATAAAGCAATTTTTAGTGTAAGGAGTTTACGATAAAATCTTTATGAAATTTTAAAACTCTAGGGAAATTTTTCTTTCCGGGTGATTATTAGATTCTAGTCCTTTTGCAGCCAGAGGGTTTGCTGGTCTATAAAAAGTCTTACTACTTCTGGTTGAAATCAAATTGGAGCAACCCCACCTGTAGGAAATAAGCAGAGCATTGTACAGTCCGGCAGAAGCCTCAAGCTACTTTTCCGCCCTCTAATTGTTTTATAAACTAAGTCTGAGAACTTAATGATTTTGTATTCTTTTCATAAAATTTTAAAGGATAGGTTAATAAACAATCATAATAAACTTCTTATAAAAGTATATATTGAAATCGAACTCATTAAATTCCAGAAATAAGGGTAAATAATGGCAACATTTAATCCGACCCACTGGTTTTGAATGGTAAATTGCATTTTGAACATTGAAATTAATTGTTACTCTTCAATTCTGAAGTAGATAATATTAACTAATTCAGATCAAAATTCGCAAATGAATTAGTGTGAAGGCCTCTACTTTCAGTTATTAAGGAATTTTCTCTATAAATTAGTTTAAATTTTGCCATTAATTTTATTAGACTCATTAATTAGTACATTTTCTCACTAATTGGAAGGTAAACAAATTCCCACTGATTCAAAATTTAAAAAGCATTTTTATAATTACTAATTTAATAAGTGAAAGAATTTAATAACTAAAACACAATTTTATCAATTAATAGAAGTTTGCAAAATTAACTCCGATAAATTTTGATCTGTTTAAAGAAATCTTGGGCCTGGTCTGGATTGAAACACCGAACCAGGTGGTCAGATAGTTTAAAAATCCGAAAGATGGCGTTGCAATAAGTCGATCCGCTGACCAGGGCTAAGCCCAAGTCGGCGTTTAATATCAAGCCAGGGCTTGCCCAGCTTGGGCCTCGTCTGCAAAGTTTCTGTATAGGACTGATTCATAATAATTTCAACTGACATTCGTTGCTTTTAATTAAATGCGTTTTATTTTTTTGCGTGGCTTAAACCGCATCACGTCTCACCAAATTGGCTGACGCACTGTCTTCTTTGTAAAATAGTTCATTAATTTCATTATATGATCGAAAGAAACATTACTAATATATACTCGAATAGATCTGTATACGTCCCATCAACTACTCATCTAAGCTAGGGATTACTAGATCTTACTATGTTTATGTAATATAATGATTTATAACAAAGTACAGCTGCATGAAAATTAGTGCCAACAATAATCCTTACAATTCCGAACGCTTAATCTACTCTTAATTGCAGCATACGTTCCACAATACGTGTGTTCGTACATATAAATATATATATATATATATATGCGAATGCTTCTTCGACTTGAATCTTGAGCCATCGCTTTATCCTCTGAATGTGAGACTGGATTATAAAGAGAACGTTCGTGACTTCCTGCGACTTGCTGAAAATCAAGAAACTGTTTTGATTACAGATTTATACATTAAATGGCGAAAGCGGAAAATTGGTGTTGAAACTACAATTTTATAATAAAGCCTATCTAATAATAACTTGACTTCAGTGATACAATACCTGAGTTATTTGCATGCTTTCGTAATTTTAATATATTACAGCGCTTGATACGTAATAATCACAGAAAAAACTAGAGGTTCCCAAGTGGAAATTTTGTCATGGCGCTAGCCAGGCCCCAACCAGGCAAAACCGGGCCCCGACAGCAAATAAAACGCCTAAACCGATCAGAACCTAACTCATGTCCTGTTTTGGCCCAAACTTGGCATCTTTCACTTTGTGAGTCTCAGCCATATTAAATTAGTGCCTCAGCCCTATTAAATTTTTTTTAATGCCTTCATTTAATCCTTCTAGAATAATTTTCGAGATTTAAAATGTAGTCCAAGTCATATATTTTAATATTATTAACAAATATTTTGAATTGAATTGAATTGGATTTTGAGATTACGCAGAAACCAAGTATGAACTTTAAAAAAAAACTCACCACTTTCTAATAAATAAAGAAAAATATATAAAATAAGCGCATACACTAAATTCTAAATATTTTAGGCTTTTTAGGCAGATTTTAAAATTCCATGACAGTTGAAATTGTACTTTTTGAATATCTCTACAATCATACAGCTTTAGTAAGTTTTAATAAATAATTTCATTAAAAATTCGTCTAATTAGAATTTCGCAATTTGAATCAGTTTTTGACTCAATGACAAATATAAACATTTTAATTTTTCTACAAAAATCTAGATATACACACTAAAAAAAGTCCAGTTAAAACAACCGAAATTACGGTTAGGACATATTCAACATTATTTTCTAGTCATTTCAACCAGAATTCTAGTTATTTCGAAGATATTTCCTAGTAATTCCTAAAAATTCTGGTAAAAATTACCTGAATATTTAGTTATTTTAAGCAGAAAATAATGTTAAATATGATCTTACCGAAATTCCGGTTGTTTTAACTGGACTTTTTTTTTAGTGTATCCTATTTAAGGAAGAATTGGACAAATAATATTTTTCATCAATTTTTCAATATTTTCAATATTGAAAATAAGAAATTTGAATCTGCACTGAGAAAAAAGATTTGATTGAATCAAAGAAAATAATTTGTTTGAACGACTTTCTTTGATTTAAAGAAATGACTTGTTCAAATGAAATAAAATTTTTTTGAAACACACAAAATATCTTTGAACCAAATAAATATTTGTTTGAATCAAATTAATTTTTCTTTAAAACAAAGAAATTAATGCATTGATATATGGTCAAAGATATAATTTGTTTGATTTAAGGCAGAAATTTATTTGATTCGAACAAATATTTATTTGGTCCAATGATATTTTTTTTGTATCAAACAAATTTTGTTTCATTTAAACAAATCATTTCTTTAAATCAAAGAAAGTCGTTCAAACAAATTATTTTGTTTGATTCAATCAAATCTTTTTTCTCAGTGTGCTGAATCTGACGATTAAGGTTGTATAAAATTTATCTCAAAAATGTATATGAAAAAAACTCAGGAAATAGTTCAACTCATTTTTTTCCGACTGTCTATCCAATTCTTTTTTAAAAACTCCCCACTTTCTAATAAATAAAGAAAAATATAAAATATGCGTATACACTAAATTCTAGATATTTTAGGCTTTTTAGGCAGATTTTAAAATTCCATGACAGTTGAAATTGTACTTTTTGAATATCTCTACAATCATCCAGCTTTAGTAAGTTTTAATAAATAATTTTATTAAAAATTCGTCTAATTAGAATTTTGCAATTTGAATCAGTTTTTGTCTCACTGACAAATATAAAAATTTTAATTTTTCTACAAAATTCTAGATATACACACTAAAAAAATTCCAGTTAAAACAACCGGAATTCCGGTTAGGACATATTCAGCATTATTTTCTAGTTATTTCAACCAGAATTTAAGTTATTTCAAAAAGATTTTCTACACTGAGAAAACAGTTTTGTCAAATCAACAAAAATATTTGGTTAATATTTAGCTAACAAAATTCTTTTGTTGTGCCAACAAAACATTTTGCTATATCAAACAAATTTTGTTACTTAAACAAAATGTTTTGTTGGGACAACAAAATATATTGTCAGGATAACAAAAAAAGTTTTGTTGGATAAATTTTTTCTCAGTGTAGTAATTCCTAAAAATTCTGGAAAAATTACCTGAATTTCTAGTTATTTTAACCTGAAAATAATGTTAAATATGATCTAACCGAAATTCCGGTTGTTTTAAAATTTTCCATCAATTTTTATTTAACGAAAATGTTCTTTTGCGTAAGTGACTGAATTCCACACTTTCTTTTTTATTGCAGCTTCATTGGACCCAAAAAGTCGATTTTAATTAACATTCTGATTTTTCCTTTGATCAATGCAATTAATTTATTGGAGTACTCTTAAGGAAATTATTGAAATTAAAAATTATTCAGTGACCTATAATTTGCTGCTCAACTTAAATTCTTTGATAATAAAAATAGGTCATGTTTGCCAGCAAAATAATTACACTATATGTAACGTAACATTTGACTTACATTGTTCTTGCACTGTTATTAAATCTGGATGCTACTCATCTGTCCATTATACAAAGGATAATGATATTGTGAATTATATTAATCACACACTTCGACTGCCTTGATCTTTTCAAAGATGAATTCAAAGCATCTTTTATAGATTCTGATAGATATAACAGATAGATCATTATGCCAGAAGATAGAAAAATAGGACATTTAAATGACGGATCGAACAAATAGCAGATTTGAAGCCTTTCCGATTTCTGTATGTCATATTATTTTAAATGGTTTGCGTGATAAGAAATTTGCATTCAATATCAAAATTTATAATTCAGAATGATAAATCGAATAAAGTGATCAAAATTTCTTTTCATAAATTTGAAAGTTTGTTAAATTTTTGTAAAAAATTATAAACTTGGAATAAAAAAGTTCCAATGTAGGTCCAATTGTTGAGAAAATAAAGGAAAACAAAATTTCTAACAAATATATTTTTAGGAACTTAACAAATTCTTCATTATTTTTATGTAATTTATAAACTATTTCGATGCAGTTTAAAGAATTTTTAGTGTACAGAAAACATTATTTCTGACAAATGTAATTTTATTTAATTTAATCTGACAAGTGACATTTTTCTCATTTCCAGACTAAATGACATTCAATACTCCTTTTCGATATTCGATGAAACATTTTCTATTATTTTGAAAAGCAGAAAATTTCAAGTTTTGATATTCTAAAAAATTCTAGTTAAAAATTAGAATGTCAATTACAATAATTATGTCACTATAATGTATCATGATAGAATATTCAATCTAATTTGATGCAATATTTAGAACAAACTTTGAAGACTACTTAATATTAAGTCTAATAAATATTCTTGGCCGACGTTACTTAGATAGATTCTACTTAAGTGTGATAAATTGTGTCGCTAGGTGTAACAGAAATCTGATTAAGCCCTTTTATCTGATCTTTTACCGAAAAGTGCCTTTTGCTATGCTACAATGAACTAATTAATTATACTCGTGGCAACTCTGCTCAACGAGTTAGCGACAAAGTTCACAGGAAGCAGCGACACTAATGAAAGTGCAAAAGGTACACCGAAGGCGGCACTTCCCCAGTAAAGTTAACGGAAGTCGTGTACTCTTTTAAACTAATAATAAAATGTTTTCATTTCAACGCTAAATTCTTGATATTTTAGGCTTTTTAGGCAGATTTTAAAATTCCATGACAGTTGAAATTGTACTTTTTGAATATCTCCTCAATCATCCAGCTTTAGTAAGTTTTAATAAATGATTCCATTAAAAATTCGTCTAATTAGAATTTCGCAATTTGAATCAGTTTCCGCCTCACTGCCAAATATAAAAATTTTAATTTTTCTACAAAAAGTCTAGTCTAGTTATTTCAACCAGAAGTCTGGTTATTTCAAACAGATTTTCTACTAATTCCTAAAAATTCTGGTAAAAATTACCTGAATTTCTAGTTATTTTAGCCAGAAAATAATGTTAAATATGATCTAACCGAAATTCCGGTTGTTTTAACTGGACTTTTTTTTTGTGTATCCTATTTAAGGAAGAATTGGACAAATAATATTTTCCATAAATTTTTTTTTAACGAGAATGTGAAAATTTTTATCTTTAATGAAATGAGACATGAAAATTTTCAATCTTACTTTCCCTGGTAAAAGTATCGGATTGAAATTCATTCCGAGCAAATCAGAGTTATTCCGAGCCATTCCGGAATCTGTTTCTGAACCATTCCGAGTCATTCCGAACCAATCCGAAAAACGCTTTGTATCTCGTTTGATGAAAAACGGCCAAAAATCAATTCGACTTAACCTGATTCAATTCGAGTTCGGATTCATTCGGATTGATGCCTCGAATTGAATCAGATTATGTCGAATTTATCTTTGGCCGTTTTTCATCAAACGAGATACAAAACGTTTTTCGGAATGACTCGGAATGGTTCGGAAACAGATTCCGGAATGGCTCGGAATAACTCTGATTGGCTCGGAATAAATTTCAATCTGATACTTTCGCCAGGGTTTAGTTATTTCAGTGTTATTTGTTATATTAAATTTTAGTTGTTTTTACCTTTTTACAATGGTATCTTTCTACCAATAAAAAATCTATATTTTTTGTCTAATTCGAATGTTTTATGACCCATTTTTCCACACTTTCACTAAAAAACTTGACAAAAGAACATTTTAAAATAAAAAAACTCAGGAAATAGTTCAACTCTTTTTGTCTGACTCCCTATCCAATTCTTTTTCAACAACTCACCACTTTCTAATAAATAAAGAAAAATATAAAATATGCGCATATATAATCTTCAGTAAAATTCTTTTAAAAGATTATCATATCATTTTGAAATCATCATAATTTATTTTTCGATCAAATAATAATTCTAGTTGATTGCTATGTGTAAACTACAAAAATAGTAGCCACCTGTTTAATAAAACAACACAGATTTGATTTCACAATACACAATACCGTAACTGGGACCAGCGATACGTATAAAACGATTCATTGTGGCATACTAGGAAACAATGATATATCTTTACTCGCCTTATTCTTTTAAGAACCTCATGTAGTCCAAGGTCAAGTCTCGAAGGGAATCACGCAATTCAACATGACCAATTAAGGACATCCTAATCTCACCGCCTCTCTGATTTAATTCTGACGTCTGTGCTTTGCTCTAATACTTAAAAAGTAATGAGACTACATATCGCGTCCTCAAACCCGAATTAAATAACAGCTATAGAAAGGATGAACGTGAACTAATTGCGATGCTTTCATTGCATTTCCTGTCTGTTGAGATTAATTATTAAAATGTCATTTCTGGTTCAGATGTTACTTTATTTCGCATCAAAACAGTACACAAAAATAATTTATAAAAACGAAAATTTGCATTACCTTACAAACTAGGTCGATCTCTTATTAAAAATACAAATACTTTAATAAATTGCGAAATGGCGCAATCAATTAATTATCTGTGAATATTTAATTATTATTTTAAAGAATAATATTTTTTTCTCTAACAAAAAATTGATGGATTCAATATGAGGTAAAGGAACCGAATTTTTCTTCGATAAGTATCGCAATTATTTTATATATTTTTATTGCCAATGATCCATCATGTATGACACTAAACATTTACCATTTCAAATTAAAACTAATTTCGATATTTATAGAAGAAAAAACACTGATCTACATTTGGTTCCTTCACCTTATTTAGCCTTCTTTCAAATTTAAAAATGTCCAATTATTATATAAATTAAGAATTAAATGATTTATGTACAAAATTTTTTTAGCAATTAGGTCCAAAAAGATAATGACCAGATGAAACTATAAATTAATAAGTACGAGTATCTGATATAACAAAGTTGAATGCAGAACATAAAATTTAAAATTTTTTTTAAATTTACTAGAAAACATTTTTTTTTGTATCAAATACAATTTTTTATTTAAGTCAACAACATTTTTTAAATCGAAAAAATGATGTTGATTTTTCAAAATTTAGTCAAAAAATTATTTTCTGAGTGAAAAAATCCTTTCTTCAATGAATTTTAAATATTTCCCATGGTCATGTATTTTAATAACTTGCAATTAATCAATAATACTTTTAATATCAGATGCGTTTCGTAAGTACAATTAATTACTCCTTGGAAGATCTTATCCCTTTTTATGAGACTAGTATGGCCCTTCAGGCTGATATCCCTGGTTTGCGTTACGATCGTATCCAATGGATCCTGACCTCGTAAGACCTGTCTCTTCATACGAGATTCTTGGCCGGAAGCCGTTCTGATCCGCCTGATAGTGGACAATTTGCTTTCGTCCGTCGGGTAAAAGAACTGTATATACACCTTCAGTGACATCGCCACTGCGTCTTTCTTTGTGCCCAAAGTCGTTTCCGTATTCGTCGTTAACGCTGTACTCGAAATCGTATTTCGCTGGTGTCTGAAGAAAAGAAAAATAAGGTTTTACTATTTTTTTTTCTCGCTTCTAGAATACTTTTAAGGACAGAAATCCCTCTGAAATCCTGGATTAGAGGTGCAAATTGCAGGATTTGAACCAATTATTTCAAACGAGCTTCAATTTTAAACACTGATAGAATTTTTTAAATGTGTATATATCAAATGCGTAATTAACTTTCTACATTTTAACTATTTAAATTCAGAATAATTAGTCAATTCAGAAGTTTGAAATTTCAGTAAAGTTGTCAATTAAGGTAGTTGATCCACGAAAATTATACCTCAGGAAAAAATAGATAATTTTACTTTCATCAACAGCAATATTATTATTGAAGAGATAATTTGAAAACAAAGATTATTTTTTATGAAAAATATTTGAAATGCAGAAAAATAAGGCATTTATCAAATTTTATTTTTAGCCGAACTTTTTTTCTTATCGTTTCATACCAAATTTTGAAAAATGATGTGATTCTAATAAATTGCGGAGCATTTTTTCAGGAAAAAGATTCTCTACAACTTAACCGTTACCAACTTTTGAAAATTAATAAATTATTATCAAATTTACAAAAATTTCGTTTTGTAAAATGTTTTTTTAATGGTTTCATCCATTAAAGAATTTATTTTTAAAAATCAAAAACTTTGAAGTTGTGGGAAATCTTTCCTCTGAAAAAATTATTCACGATTTATTAGAATCGCATAATTTTTTAAAATTTGGTAAGAAGAGATAAGAAAAAAAGTTGGGTCAAAAATAAAATTATTTTTCTGTGTTTCAAATTTTTTTCACGTAAAATAATCTTTTCTCTTTCAAAATAGCCCTTCAATAATAATATTGCTATTCTTGAAAGCAAAATTATCTATTTTTGCCTGAGGTCTAATTTTCGTGGATGAAAACTACTTTAAGAATTGTTGAATTTTGATGGAGATTTTAACCAATTCAAACCACAAATTATTTCGTTTTCGCTAAATAGTAAAAGTAAAATTTAACTATAAAAGTGACTTATTATTAGTCAGATTTCATTGATTTATATGCAGAGTGAAAATTAATTATTTATGTGAAACAATTTTTGAGTACAGTGTTTTAAGATTAAATCTATTATCTATTTCTTTTGAACTCAATCAGTAATCTTTTGATAAATTTACTACTAATTACTTTAGAAAAATTTTATTATGAATCGATTTCACACTATTTAAGTTGAAATTTTTACTATGTATTAGTAATTTTCTACTAGAGTCCAAAAAATATTTGGTTACTGCAACCCAAATTTAGTTGGATCATCGAAACAATTTATTTATTATTTGGTTGACCAAATTTTTAGTTGAATCAACCAAAGAATATGTTTTATGTCATCAAAGATGGATTGTTTTGATAAGATTTGATTAAATCAAACAAATATTCTATTATGAAAAAAAAATTTCTGAAAAAAGAACGCTTCCATGATAAAGAAATGATAAAATAAAATTTAATAATTAGTTCATGAAATATTTTATTAGATTTAACCACAGATTTAAGTTCATTTAACACAATGATTTAATTAGATCAGGTACATTTTTTCTGGATTTAATTTTAATAGTACCCACCAATAAACTTTTTGAAAATTAATGAGTAAAAAATAACTGGTTATTAGTGGAAATTTTTACTAAAGTGAATAAGTAGCCTACTTTCTACCAATTCAAATTTAGAGAAAAGTTTTTAAATAATCATTAATTTATAAATTGAATTTGTTAATATTTTTACTTCCTCTTGCTTTTTATGGTATATGCTTCAGATATTATAATTAGAAATGATGGATGTAGACACATATTGTCAACGTGGTATAATGAAAGAAAAACAGGAGCGCTCTTTACATCTCATGTGGGATATTGTCTGCTACAGACCATTAATCACAAATCTCAGGACGTTGTGCAAGTCACTACTGACTAACCGGCTGACCAAACACGCTCGTAACTACTGTCTTTTCTAAGTGCAATTTATACTTTATATTTTTAAAACTTCCTAAGGCCATTGATCAATCGGACCACGTAAACAAATTACACATTAATTCTTTCTTAAAAATTTCTCTTAAAATTCGGAAAACATAATAAAAGACAAGAAACCACGTGTGTTAACTACTTTTTAGCAAAAATTTTGGAAAAAATTCGAATACTTATCGACAATTACAGTTAACTGTAAAAATATTTGAAAAATTTTCACTCAAACGAAGTTAAAAGGCGTTCTTTATTGTCTTCTGTTATGTTTTCGAAATTTTCAAAAAGATATTTTGGAAAATAAAGAAATTATCTTGCATTAACTTTTACAGGAATTTGGTCACGTGGTCTGGTTAATTCATGGCCTTAAGAAATGTTTAATGAAGTAAAGCGTTTAATTGATTGCTGAATATTAGGATAAAGAGTAAAATAAATAACCATTTTTCACACATTTCAGTCACTCAATATTTTCTAAAACTCTTTGAAATTAGTAAAAAATGACAAAATTATTTGCAAAAAGATATAATTTATGCTAAAATTAAAGGAGAGTTATAAAAGTTAATAAATAGTTAATATTATGACATTTTTATGCATATAATTACTACTTTGATTTTCGTAACTTATTGACTTTTTAGTCAAAATGCTTTTTTACTGGGTTAAAAAATTATCATTTAAAAAAAATAGTGTCAAATATTAGTTAAATTGGCAACAATTAGAAGTGGTAATTTTTGCTCAGAAAGAGTTATGCAGATGGAAAAAGTATTTCAATTGGAAAAAGCAAGACAATTAAAAGATACATATCTCAGGTATTTTAAATTTTTCCAATATTTTACTTTGGACTCAACCTTAGTCTATACTTTCTCAATAAGTGCTGATTGAAATGTAAAAAGAATCAGTCGTATTTATCATTCTGTAGATTATTCAAGAAAATTTAATTTACTCACACTTTAATTTTTACAATTGTATTTAATTATTTCTTCACTAACGAAGTAGTTTACTATTTTATTACCAAATGAATTAGTATAAAGCTACTAATTATTGGTAAAAATGTCTATCAAAACAATTGATGAACAATCTCACATTATTTTAATCAATAATTTTTCACCAATTCAGATTCAGAGAGAACATTTCATAATATATAAGACGGAAAAAATTAGTTGTCGGAACATTTTTGACTGTCAACGACTTTTGAATGAAACTGAAGTTATAAAAAAATCCTCTAACCATTTTAATAATTCCATATACTTTATACAACCTTTCATCAAAAAATATAAGGAACTATTGAAAACGTTGATGGTATTTTTACGTGACCAAATTCCTGTAAAAGTTAATGCAAAATAACTTCTTTATTTTCCAAAATATTTTTCTGAAAATTTCGAAGACGTAACAGAAGACAATAAAGAACGTCTGTCAACTTCGTTTGAGTGAAAATTTTGCAAACATTTTTACAGTTAACCGTAATTGTCGATAAGTATTCGAATTTTCCTATCCAAAAGTCGTCAGTTGAATAAAGTTTCGACATATAATTTTATCCGTGTATTTTTTAAAAGATTTTCATGAAATTGGTGGAAATTCGTCACTACACCGAAAAAAATAGTTTAATTAAGTTTATAGAACTGTTCAAGAGATGGATATACAGGCATATACGGAATAGAATTTTGGAAAATTCATAGAACTTTTCAAAATAAAATGCGAGACATGCAGGGAAAATTATTCAATGTCCCGTATTTTATTTTAAAAAGTTCTGTAAATTTTCCAAAACTCTGTTTCGTATATGTCTGTATCCCCATCTCTTGAGCAGTTCTATAAACTGAATTAAACTATTTTTTCGGTGTAGTTGCAAATTTTCACCAGTTTCATGACAATCTTTTAAAATAATACACAGAAATTTGTTTGACGTGACTCTCTTTGACTGTCAATGACTTTTGGATGGAACTCAAGTTGCAAGAAAATCCTTTGGTCATTTTAATAATTCCATATAGTTTTCAAAAACTTTCATCGAAAAATATAAGGAACTATTGAAATCGTCGATCGATTTTTTACAACTTCAGTCTTATCCAAAAGTCGTCAGTTAAAGACAGTTTCAACAAATAATTTTTTCCATGTATTTTTTAAAAGATTGTCATGAAACTGATGAAAATTTGCAACTACACCGAAAAAATAGTTTAATTAAGGTAGTTTTCATTGACAAAAATTAGACCTCATTGGACAAAATAGATGATTTTGCTTTCAAGAATTGCAATATTATTATTGAAGGGCTATTTTGAATGAGAAAAGATTATTTTCTATGGAAAAATTTGAAACACAGGAAAATAATTTCATTAATAAATTTTATTTTTGACCCAACTTTTTTTCTTATCGTTTCTTACCAAATTTTTAAAAATTATGCGATTCTAATAAATCATGAATCATTTTTTCAGAGAAAATAAATATAAAATAAAATAAAAAAAATAAATTATTTAATGGCTGAAACCATAAAAAAATATTTTCCAAAACGAAATTTTTATAAACAAATTGCTGAATTTGATAATAATTTATTCATTTTCGAAAGTTGGAAATCGTTAAGTTGTAGGGAATCTTTTTCTTGAAAAAGTGATTTGTAATTTATTAAAATCGCATAATTTTTTAAAATTTGCTAGAAGCAATCAAAAAAAAAGTTGGGGCAAAAATAAAATTCATTAATAAAATTATTTTTTGTATTTCAAATTTTTTTCATGGAAATAAATCTTTTCTCTTCCAAAATAACCCTTCAATATTAATATTACTATTCTTGAAAGCAAAATTATCTATTTTTTCCTCAGGTCTAATTTTCGTGGATCAACTACCTTAAGTTTATAGAACTGTTCAAAAGGATGAGGATACAGAATTTTGGAAAATTCACAGAACTTTTCAAAATAAAATGCGAAAAATTCAGGACAAATTCTTCAATATTCCGCATTTTATTCTGAAAAGTTCTGTAAATTTTCCATAACTCTCTTACATAACCCCATCTTTTGAACAGTTCTCTAAACTTTATTAAACTAATTTTTTCTATTTACATTCAATTATATTGATTAATGTATATTTAAAAATCCATTACTCACATTGACATTTATTGCATTATACTCATATCCAGAGTTTGCGGAACTGCCAAAGTGATTCGGTGAAAGGTACTGACTAGTTGGTCCTTTTGCAATCGGAGATTCCAGAGAAGGAGTTGGTCCTGCGTAGGATTTGCCAAAGGACAAAGTGCTTTGCTTAAATCCAGAAGAATGATCTCCTGGCAAGTAGATATTTGATGGAGTAGAAACACCGTGACTCAAACTTTGACTCCGACTTCCTGAAGAAAAGCGATTCAACGTTGGAGAAAACGGAGCCGGTGTCTGCAGATTTGGTGGAAGGTAGTTTGTAGTTGGAAGGGTTGGAAAGATGCTTTGGCGACTAGGAATGTAGGTGTTTGTTGGAATAGAGGGAATAACACTTTGACGCACTGATGGTAGATATCGGCTGTTTGGAATCACATTTTGAGGAGCTGTGTACTGATTAGCAGGCAAGTATCGGCTCGACGGAAATGCACTCGGGGCAGTTAATTCACTCGGAGGTAAATAATTAGATGAAAGAGATGAACCTGGTGATCTGTAACCGGTGGGCTCCAAACTTGCGAAAGCCGCAGCTACAAGGGAACAAATGACGAGGACCTGAAATTTAACATAACTCTTTTATTGGAGACTAATTTATATTTCATTACTGCCAATTTCTTGTTTTATTAATTTGAGTATTTGGAAATTTTGATGAAAATTAAATAGGCTGATATATCCCCTTGGTGGGAATATATTTTTATAAGAAAATATAATAAATTGCAAGAAACTACAATAATTCGATAATTGCTATTTACTGTCTGAAAATTGTTCAAATTGTAAAGAATTGTAGTTTTTTCTAAACTTGTAAAAAATTCTAAAAAGTACTGTCAGTCAGAGAGTAGTTGAAAATTTAAAAAAGTTATTAAAATTATTTACAATTGTCCAATTATTTTGTATTTGAAAAATAGTTTGTTCATCCTCCTTTAATTTGAAATAAAAATTTATTAATGCTACAAAACATACGATTTTAAAAAACTTTTGCTGAACAAAAGTGTTTTGTGAAATTCAAAACTCATTTTTTAAACACAATAAAGATTTTTTTAATTTAAAAAAGAAAGCCAACTACAAATTTCTTTCAATCAAGGAAAAGTTTTTTGGACCCAAAGCAATACACAGATTCGATTGATTTAAAAAATGTTTGAATATAATTTCTTTTCTGAATGTAAGAACAAATTCTCAGTTCTAGCACTTGAAGTAATTTGAATATTGTTCTTAACTAATGAAGACTTGGAATTTTAAAAAGTTTTGTGCAACACACAGGACCACTGATAAAAATTAGTTAAAAGTATTAGTAAGATATGAATTCACTGTATTATCACGAAAGAAGGTACATTAGGTGTCCTCACCTTCATGTTTCTTCCGCGGGTTCACAAAAAGGTTTGATTTAACATACGAGGGTCCTTTCTTTTTATAGTTAGTAGTGGGCCTTTGGTTAGCCATAGACATAGCAACGCACGCGGCGTAAAAGTGAATGCTCCCCAACCTGGGAATCCTCTAGTCGACGCACTTGAGACGTTATTCATCTTCCGTTAATGAGTAATGATCTCAAAAACGAGTATGTCTAGTAATTTCGCAATACTAAGTATAACATTGAGAGCAAGGCCGATAAACGTAACGCAACCAAAACATCTAGGCCTACTCCTCTTCAACATTTTGTACATCCTGATTGTCCTGTTACCTATCATCGTATCATCCTTGATTCCATAATTTCACTTCAAGGCCTTTCACTATTGGTCTCCGCTAGAGCGATACGATCGATCGCGAGTCAAGTACTTCCTGACGGTTAAATTCTATGGATCAGCTCCTTAAGTGCTTTTCACGCTAATTAGACAACATTTTTGCCGATGGGATTAAGAAGTGCAAGGTTGAACAAAAGTAATTAATACTTATGGACCTTTGCAAATTCTTAAGCGAGCGATTTGACCGGAGGGCGTCACCCATCTTCTTCAAGTTGCTCTAAACATTTCCTTTAAATTACTTTTCATAACATGCTTGTGCAATACATCAAACTTACATGCGTGTTACTGGCCTTATTTTTGAGATGCTCGTTAGTGAAAATTTAGATGTATGTTTGAGATGTAATGCATGCCTCGTTTTATGCAAATTACGAAAAAGGAAATTAACATGATAAAAGGAATGAAGAAGCTACATTGAGGAAAGTGTTTCCTTATTCGGCCAGATTAATTTATTTCTTTTAGTTGAAAATGTATACTTCATTCGTTAAATAGATGGTTTACGAAAATTATACCTCAGGAAAAAATAAATAATTTTACTTTCAACAACAGCAAGATTATTATTGAAGAGATAATTTGAAAAAAAAAGATTATTTTTTATGAAAAATATTTGAAATGCAGAAAAATAAGGCATTTATCAAATTTTATTTTTAGCCGAACTTTTTTTCTTATCGCTTCATACCAAATTTTGAAAAATTTTGCGATTCTAATAAATCACGATTCATTTTTTCAGGAAAAAGAATCTTCACAACTTTACCGTTACCAATTTTCTAAAAAGAATAAATTATTACCAAATTCAGCAATTTGTTTATAAGAATTTTGTTTTGGAAAATTGATTTTAAATGGTTCCAGCCATTAAAAAATTTATTTCCGAAAATTGGGAACCATAAAGTTATAAAGATTCTTATTCCTGAAGAAAATGATTCGTGATTTATGAGAATCACATTATTTTTTAAAATTCGGTATGAAGCGATAAGAAAAAAAGTTCGGTTAAAAATAATTTTTGTTAATTGCATTATTTTCTTATGCTTCAAATCTTAATCTTGGGAATTAATCTCTTTTGTTTCAAATGATCCCTTTAATAATAATATTGCTATTCTTAAAAGTGAAATTATCTATTTTTGCCTGAGGTTTAAATTTCGCGGACAAACTACCTTAATGAGTACTCAATTTAATTACTTGGATAATTAATCATAATTTTATAAACAAATGTTGCATTTCAATTTTATATATTCTTTCAATGAAAAAAAAAATAGTGCGGAGAAAGTCGTAGTCTTGCAAAGATTTATGCAAATATTTCTGACGTAAACACCTCAAAGTGAAGAAAATAGTGAAAAATTGATCAATGGTTATGTTTGAGAAAGACTAATTAGCAGATTACGAAATATGTGTTCATTCGCTATCTAAATAATCATTTCTTTTTGGTCCCGTTTAAAAATTTCCTTCCGGAGTTCAGAAATGTAACGTAAAATTTCATGTTAATAATGTGTAGAAACTATATGCCTTGTAGAAGAACTAATTGAAATACGAGATTTAATTGTGGATAAAAATTGCCAAATAAAATCCAGATTATAATCTGAATGCTAACCACTTTCTTCCGTAGAAGTTTTTAAATATAATTTAATCAAACAAAATTTATTTAAATAAAAAATGTTCATATCTAAATAAAAAACGTTCTTGTCTAAAATAAAAAATAAAAAAAATAAATTAAAAATATCTTAACTTCATTACATGTATGCTAAACAAAATAATTATTCACTTAAAACAGGAAGAAATTTGCATTATTTTATTACAAATACGTGACTTGAGATGTTTTGACATTATGTATTTCTTTTCTTTATATACGACTTATAAAACATTAATTTTTTATCTACTATTACTATGAGACTAATAAAATGCTTAGAGTAAAAAAAATGTTATTCTCCTTCTTTCATCATTTATTTTATCACACAGAACTATTAAAAGTAATTAAAAAGTCATCACAGTTACTAAGAATTTTTTTAACACACAAACAAAGGGTTTTTTCTCTGAGAAATCCGAGAGTTAGGCATTTAGTGAAATTCCCTCCATTTACTACAAAGATTATTTTCCGAAATCCGCGTGCAAAAATGTATCCTCTATGAGAATAATTGTGGGAATAAAATAATTTTGGAGAAACTATTAAGTATGAAATTCTAATTTGTATCAACATAATGAGTGCGTAATCTATACAAACGGAAGAATTATATAACGTCAAACTATTTTTATTTATATGTATGTATCTTATGATTTCCACTATTGTATTGTAGTTATTCCGCAGTCAAAATTATACACGAAACAATAAAAGGTATATTTAATGCATGCGATATATAACAGACATCGAATACAGAAGATCTTAAATTATGTGAAAATAGCCATGAAAATGACCATCAGACCATTCACATATGGTGCAACAATTTAGGTATAGTTTGGTATATTGGTGTCTCTCTCATTTTTACGGGATCTAAGAGAAACACTAGTATACAAAACCATGACTGGAAGTGTCCAGTAATATATTTAAACGCTCTCCATTATACTCGTAGGATAAAGCACGCATGAATTTCTAGTTCACGAGTATAATTGAGCAATCTGAAATTTATGTAAAGCAGCAATGTAACTGATATTTCCGTAATTTGAGTAACCAGACAGAAATTAATTGTCTATTGTACTTTGGTCTCATTTTTAATTCAGTCTCTCAATACTATTTCCAAAATTATAACTCATGGTGCCATATTATATAAATTAGTACAAGAGAATCAAAAATCTTTCTTGAATTTTCTTTCATTTAGAATATTACAAATATTCAATTAAATATGAATTGTATTTTTTATTGCATTAGTTATGTGAAAATCGTTCGCTATCTTTTATTTCCATAGAAATTCTATATTCTCGCAAATGAATTCGTTTATTTTTATAATACTAATACGATTGATTACTTTAAAAAATAATAAAAATAATTCTGCTCTTCAAGTGATTTTGTTTTCAATTGAATTGATGAATAGATAATGAAGATTAATTAACTGAGTAAGGCTTTCTCAAGTGAACCCCGATTTTGCAAAGTTTTCTATTTTTCGTTGATATTTGGCTTAAACTGAGTTTCATGTGTAAAAAGTACATCCTGATAATTTCGTTGTAAAATTCCAGTTTGTACATTTTTTATAAACAATCAAAGTTTTTTGTAGTGTTTTGGGAATTAATTTTTTTTCTAGGAAGTAAGTACCCGATTTGAATGATTTTTTAATTGCAGGTCGATAAGACATGACACAACAAAACAGTATTTTTTTCGTTACAAAAATCTCAATTTCAATATTTATTGAAAACATTTTTTATAAACAAATAAAAATTATTTCTGCTACTCTGGGATCAAGATTAACAACAACAACTTATGTAATAAACATTTGTGCATATATTCCTAAAAATTTTTTAAATAAATAATTATTTCAAAAAAAGTGTATCACCTAAGTCCCGCACTTTAACGAGCTGTTTATTCTAAATCCGTCCATATTGTTTTTTTAATGAAAGAATAATGCTACAGAGGCAAGAAACTTTATTTTAGTCCTTAATAAATATATATATACTTGATTATATTATATTATAATATTAGCATCATACGGATCTTTAGTTATTAAATATTTTTAATTTTTTTCGCAAAGAGTAACAATCACAACTTTTGTTGTGCAAGAAGAATAAGAAGTCATATATCTCTATACATTAATATATGAACGGGATAAATAATTTATGTTATAAAAAGCGTTTATACATAAGCGTCTACATAATCTTTACTTCTTCTTGAACATGAGTTTTTGGAATATTTTACATTACAGGAATGACTTTAGATTTGCCATGAGCCAAAAATATTCTGAATACAATCGCATTTTTATTTTTTGGAACAAAACAGTGGTTTTGTCGCGTGTTTTTTAGAGTTTTTGCTTCTGAGTAACGCTTTTCTAAATTTGCAGAATGGGTTTTATGTTCGTTTTTGTCACAATAATCAAAATCAATTGATTGAAAATTAACTTTATCTCAATCATACACACTTTTGGGTCATGTCATTATTGTCTGATTTTTATTTTGTAAAAGTTTACAAAATAAAAATCAGAGAAAAATAAAGAATTTTTATTTTGATTGATTATTTTTATTTTGTAAATACACTTATGACATAAATTGTTTATCCAATCATGTATTAATATGACTTCTTATTCGTCTTGCAAAACAAAATTTGTGATTGTTACTCTTTGCGAAAGTGATTAATAATTACCCTATAAGTGTATTCCTCTAAGAATCATGAAAAATTGTGTAATTTACCAAAAGAACTTGCTAAAATAAATCAAATTCGAAGACATTAACTAAGGACATTATTTTGAATGACTATTAAAATGCTCTTGAGATAAGAATTTTATATTAAGGGGGAAGTCCACTCTCTAAATCTGAATCAGTATAATTTTCACTGATTGAATCAGTAATTTGCCTTTTCACTGATTCATCAGTGAACAAAATATTTCTCACTGTCAAATCAGTCAATTTTCAGTGAAATAATCAGTGAAATTTGACTGATTTACAGTAACCTTTTTTTAGCTATTTGAATCAGTCAAATTTCACTGATAATCAGTAGATTTTGACTGATTCAAATTTAGAGAGTATGTAAACTCCTCAAAATCAGTCATATTTTTAAAATGTTTTTGAAGGTGATAAAATAATTTTATTGTTTTAAATTTTGAACATAACTTTATTTAACCTTTCTAAAGTATAAACATTTTTTTTTCCTTCCAAAATGGCGGCTCAGGATCATTTTTCTTCTGTCGTCTTCGGCACGAGGTCCAAAAGTGCTCTATTTATCACACATTAACCATTGATCTGAAACAAAAAAATTAAATTTCTTCCTTTTTATAACGTATTAACGCGAAGGATAAACCTATAACACTAAAAAAAAAAACATAAAATTCAATATGAAATAAGCCTTTGAAAAATAAGTGAGAATTTTAGACTATTTTTTCAACATTTTTGACCCCCAAAAAGTATTTTATTAACGCAAAATATCTAAAATTTTAGGTTTATCCTTCCGATAATAATGTAGAGAAAAGCCTCTCAAAACTTCAGACAAATCGGTCAATAACTTTTTGAGTTAGAACACGAGCAGTTTTTAAAAATACAGTTTCGAGATAATCGTGTTTAAAGTTTTAGTACAGTATAACGGCCAGTTCTAGTTACTTACCGATTAATCTGCAATCCCAGGTCCATACAATAGTCCTTCTGAGTCTTCAAAAAACTGATTTCAATTCAGATTATAGAAAAAAAATCGATTTTTTGAAATTTTTACATGCATTTCCCCCCTTAATTAATCATGTTGTGAAAGTAGCTATATTAACTATTTTCACTGGTATTTTTTACTATTACATTTTACAAAGCTTTAGCTATGGCGATATGTATATCTTTAATGATAACAAAGAAATATGACATTTTCCACGGAAAAAATAACAACATCCCTGATTCTGAGAAATATTTTTCGTATTATATTACTTAATATTTAATGCATACTATATTACACACTGTTAAAAATTTCTGTATTTAAACTTCCAGTACATGTTATAGAAGTTTTTTTCAGTAACGTATATTAAATTTAAAATATTTTCATCTTCGCACTCGGTCTTGTGCTCTTTGCATACATTTAAGTTTATTTATTATAATTTGATACTGAAAAACTCAAACCAATTTTATAATAATATTACAGATGATGTGAATTACACAATTTCTCAAAGTCACTCAATTTATTTTTGAATTTAAGTGAAACAGGAAATTCAATTTACTTAAGGCTCTATCAGCCTTAAGGAACACATTCTCATCATGACGCTCGCGCTTCGCGCTCGATTTTCTGTATACATTTCAGTAACTTTTTAATAAATTACATGATTAAAATAATTTATTTTCTTCAAAATCGTAAATTTATGAAAAAATGTAATTATTTAAATACTTAATATATTTAATAAAACAAACAATCGTAGACTTTATTTAAGGAAACGATTTTGCAGAACAACGCTTATTTCGTATCTCACATATTTTGGTGAAAAAAATCGAATTTTTTTAATATTAAAAATCAAAACAAAATATAAATCCTGTCCCGGAATGTCTTAATTAGAATTTGTAGACCTCATTTAGGCAAACAATTTTCCATCTAAACGTTTTTTTTTGTATCTCACATATTTTGTCAAAAAATGGAATTTTTAAATTTTAATCGTATTTTCTGGAATTGACACGAAAAATATATGTTTTATGAGAAACTGTGTGAGACAAAATTTTTAGATCTTTTTGAAACGAACAACTTTGTATTCTTACGTTTTTTTGGTATTTCCAATATTATTGTTAAAAAATTGAATTTTGGATTTTCAATAGTTTTTTTTTAATTAAAAAGAAAAATGTTCATCTTATGAAAAAATGTTACAATTCAAATTTGTAGGTCTTTATGTAGAAAATAATATTGTATCATAACGTTTTTAAGTATCTCGTATAATTTAACTGGAAAATGGAATTTTGATATTAACTTTTTTCGAATTTGAATATGCTGTAACATTTCTAATTTTGATTTAATCAAAAAATGTTATTGGGATAATTTGTAGAGATTTATGAACACTATCAAAAACCAGTATTGAAATTTTTGATTTTTTCAAAAACACAAAAGTAGTGCTCAATCCCTCAATTTTGATTGGATGTAGCTGGTTAACGAACTTGTCCTTACTTTTTCGGCTCCGATAAAGTGTGCCAAAGCTTAATTCAATCTGATAATTCTATCGAGAGTTATGCCGCACACGACCTACTACAGACAGACAGACAGACAGACACTTTCGTAAACACCCTTTTTTCTGACTCAGGGGGTCTCAAAACGTAATGATTTGATGAAAATTTCGAAAGTCATTTTTCACATAAAACCAATACCTTCTCATCCATGATGAGAATGTAAAAATACAAACTTTTATTTGAATTTTAATACACATGTGTATATATTTTAATATATTTTTATCAAAAAGTTATTAAATTTAATATAAATTTATATTAATTTTACATAATATAAAAATCTGTTAATTTTAATTTACCACTTGTATTAACAGTGTAATTTAGATTAACCCTCCATTACCAAACTTAAAAATTGTTACACGGTCACCTTTGGTTTTGAAAAGTAATTATTGAATGAGTATTCTATTTGAACATTTTTTATTGCTACAAAAAGCTTCAGGAATAATTCATGGAAAGGTATTCAAACGGACCAGACTGTGTGAAGCGTAAATTAGAAGTTATTTCGAAAAAACTGACCCCACTGAGGGAATCCCTAATATGTTTGGTAACGGAGGGTTAAAAGGAATTTGTTACTTTTGAGAATAATTTAATTAAATAAGAAATTTTCAGTTATTAATATATATTTTCTTTCTAATATAAAAGGAAAAAATGTGAATAATTTCATAAATTTTAACTTATAAAGAAACATTTCATCTTGAAAGATAATAAAAACTTGCAACTATTTTTCATGTTATTTTTGAAGAATTTATGTGTAAATTTACCATCATGAATATACGAAGAATGCGTTATAAGTCTTAAAAAATATGAAAAGGAAGATTCATAGTAGAAAATTTTTTATTCGGAGATAGAAATAATTTACTAGCAGTTACATTTTATGATACTTTTAGTCTCATTTTGTTTTAGTAAGGACCCGCTTGATGGTCCCTGCCATTGCCATTCTTGAATGCATCTCCAACCTCCTCGTAAGAGATTCTGGGTTTGAATCCTTCCTCGTCCGCCTCATATTGGACAATCTGCTTACGACCATCAGGCAAAAGGACGCTGTAAACTCCATACGACTTCTCATCCTGATGACTCTCCATGTGGCTAAAGTCGTTTCCATAGTCGTCATTTACTCGGTACTCAAAATTGTAATTTGCTGGTTCCTAGACAGATAGAAGCACATTTACAGTGAACAATCTATGCTCATTTTATTTTCTTCTCTCATTAATTCTGAATTTCCCTTCAGCATTGAAAACAAGTAAATTTACCACTATTTCCACATGAATAGTAATTTGCAATAAAACTGTTTCCCGTGAAACGAAAAACCACTCTTAGACAAAAACCCAATCAAATGATACTTTAATGGTTTGCCTGTAAAAAGAAAACTTCTACAGAAGAATATGACGATCGAAACACTTGCAGTGTTCTTTTTCTTAAATATTTATTATTCAGAAACGACGAAAAGATCTTTTAAACGAGTTAATTAAATCAGGCAAAGAACAGCTGCTCTCTGCTTGTAGAAAAGGCATCTTGAATTCAGTAAATTTTCAACCGAGAAATATTACATAATATTTGCTACGAAAAGGACTTATACTTCCAAGAATAAATAAAAAGTGAGTTTAAAAGGACGGTTTCTACTAAGAGGGTACAAAGAATAAAAAAACTCACCGACTCTTCGAGAGCTTGGTAGTCGCGTCCATTCGAGTAAGAATTAGTATTCGACAAAAATCCCTGATTGTGAACTGATGAAGTTTCAGCAGCATTTCTGAATCCTGTTGCTGGGGCTCCATAGAGTCCTGATGGAGTTTGGGAGTTTGAAATTCGTTGAGATCCCGTTGCTGGAACTCCATAAAGTCCTGATGAAGTTTGGGAGCTGGAAATTCGTTGAGATCCCGTTGCTGGAGCTCCATAGAGTCCTGATGGAGTTTGGTAACTGGAAGTACGTTGAGATTCTATTCCTGAAGCTTCATAGAGTCCTGATGAAGTTTTGGAGCTAGAAATTCGTTGAGATCCAGTTGCTGGAGCTCCATAGAGTTCGGATGGACTTTGGTAGTTGGAAATACGATGAGATCCCGTTGCTGGAGCTCCATAGAGTTCCGATGGACTTTGGTAGTTAGAAGTACGTTGAGATCCTGTTGCTGGAGCTCCATAAAGTCCTGATGGACTTTGGTAGTTAGAAATACGTTGAGATCCTGTTGCTGGAGCTCCATAAAGTCCTGATGGTGTTTGCGAGCTAGATATACGTTGAGATCCCGTTGCTGGAGCTCGATAGAGTTCTGATGGACTTTGGTAGTTGGAAATACGTTGAGATTCCGTTGCTGGAGCTTTATAGAGTTCTGATGGACTTTGGTAGTTGGAAATACGTTGAGATCCTGTTGCTGGAGCTCCATAGAGTTCTGATGGAGTTTGGGAGCTGGAAATTCGTTGAGATCCCGTTGCTGGAGCTCTATAGAGTTCTGATGGAGTTTGGAAGCTGGAGGTATGTTGAGATTTTATTCCTGGAGCTTCATAGAGTCCTGATGGACTTTGAGTGCTAGAAATACGTTGAGATCCTGTTGCTGGGGCTCCATAGAACGCTGAAGGAGACGAGAAGCTTCGTGAGGAAGAATCAGAAGAAGAGGAGAAAGAAGATACAGAGGAGGATGAAGGTTGCGAGGAGGAAGATGAAACGGAGCGATCCTCGACAGAAGGTAAGTATAGCTTTTGTCTATTAGCAGGAAGATAACGAGTTGCAGGAGGTTGATAATTAGCTGGCTCCAAACTTCCAAGGGCGCCTGCTACAAGACAAAGAACTACGAAATCCTGGAATTTAATTGAAGAACGTTAATATGAAATTATCTATTATGAGCAGAATATTATATTCATGCTCATTTTGACTTTCAAAAAATAAAGAATGATGACACTAAAATGTAAAGATCTAATAATGAAAGAATGTTTAATAATCAAGTGTAATCTATTTCAGAATGTAAGGTTTGAGAAACTAAAATTAAACCTGTATCTTAACCGAGATCAAGTATCAAATGGAGGTATTGCACAGAAATAGATGAGTATGAATACAATGAGGAGTCTATATGGAAATGTATTACCTTCATATTGATGGGAGAAGAGTCGATGAAGATGTAATACTGATCAGTGAAGCGAAGGGTACTTTTATACCTAAAATACGAATCCCCACCAGGACAAAAATTCTCCTTCTGAATTAAGTGTTGATTTGCGCAATAATCGTGAAAATATAACAACCAGATCTTTATTTGAGGCCAAGATGACCACAACCCAGAATTATTTCAGCCCCTCTATCTCACCTGAGGCACTTACTTTCATGAAGATCCCATATGATGTACCTTGTAACACTGCCTAATTTGATTGATGAAGAAATCGATTTCGAGATTTTTGCGTTTCGTTCCATCCCGTTCATTAATTTCATTTAGAAGTCTAGTATTGTATCAAAACATTAAATCACTTGCATAATTGTCTTAATTAGTCCAGTTTTAAACGAAACCCAGGTTTCATCAGTAAACTTATAATTATTCATTATTGATTCAAATGTTTTAATTATAATGGTGATAAAGACTCGCTAAAAATAAAAATACCTTGCGATATATTTGTATAGAAGTTAAATTGCTTTCAACCTACCTCGTAATTAAATCACATCAGTTCTTATATAATCGATCAAACTTTTTTATATACCTATTTTCTGCTTTATGACAGGTGAACTTATCATATTAATAGCACAAAACTAAAAATAGTTATCAGAAAAATAATATTTTCGAAATGCTTAAAAGATTTTATAGTTACAGTTATAAACTATCCTTTAATTAAATGTAAGAAATATATCCCTAATAAAAATCTAATCTGTACTGCCTAGGGACTTATCACTTTTTAAATGAATTTTTTGTGTCTGAAATGGAATTCCCTTGATAAGATTTATTTTTTTGCTCACTACCTTGTATTTTATATTATCGTATGACGAATGGAACTCATTTTTATAAATTATATCATAAATATAACTTTCATCTGCTTTTTTGTTCGTTCAGAAATTCAGTATAAATAAAGCTCATAAAGATGAAATGATATCAAAAAGGCTTTATTTATACAAACATCGCACAAATATTACTTTTTATTGAACAAGAATAAGGGTAGCTTTGAACTTAATAGAGACTTTTTACTTATGAATGTTTCTATGAGAAATATGTAATTTCGGAATTGATATCGATAAAGCGAGCATGCAAAATGTGTTCAGTTGCACGTAAGCCTATTAGCATTTGTGCATACAGAGCATTGTGCGGACCGCATTAACATAGATACGTAGGTCAAGATTGCTCTTACTCTGGTTTACCACGCAAAGCTTACGAGTCGATCGCGTGATGACGCCATATATGACGTCTCTCTTCAAGCAACCTACATGACGTCTTCGATTAACTGAAACAAAGAATTTTAATCTTTGAATCGAATTTTCACAACGATAAATTATCATTTCTCTCGAAGAAAAATTGGAATGAATAATAAAATCTGTGATGAAAGATACAGTGGGTGGTCAAATTATTATGATCACTTACAAAATCTACACTAAAAAAAAGTATATTGATAGTGAAAATACATTCCTTTCAGAATGCATCCATTGAAATTAAGCAGATTTCTTTTATCTATCAACAGAATCGTTTCACTGTTAAAAAATTCATCTGGAAAGTGCAAAACAAAAATAGTTTTACCGATAAACGATTTCTTTTGACTCTGAAAATAAATCCTTTAACTAATAATGGATTGGACTTGTAGGCAAGCAGATGAAGTGCGCCTGCGTATCAGTGAGTGTACATCGTCTAGTGTTTAACAGTGCAATATGCGCGAGTAATTTTTGTGTTGTGCGATATATTATTTTATTATCGCGATTATTTAACGTGGATGCGTCAAGGAAATGGATTTCTTTAAAATATTAGGAATTCCAGAGTGCGACGTAAAAATTTTGGAATGTACATATACCAAAATAAACCATTTTTATCCGCATAACCTCATTTTTCATTGCTTCTGACAATCGAAACATTATAAATTTTTTAATTTTTAATGCTTTTAACCATCGAAGGGTTAACAGTCGTCTTTTTCAAAAATGATTTTGTAAAATGTGCTTGAATTTCAATGAATATTATGGTTTTCGTCAAAGATGCATCTTAAAACTTCTTTAAGCGGAAATCTAAGACAGGTCGTTATTATAGTATTGAAAATGATCGATTTAATATTCGCATTTGTAAAAGTTGGGCTTGTGTATATTTCTTATTAGGTTATATTATACAATTTATTTTCTTTTATCCTCGAAATTATATTTCCTTTGTCCGACTACATATTTTATTTCCAGACCAAAGGAAATACTTTCACGGTAAAAAGGACAGCATTTAAAACGACAATCCTTTAACTGTTAAAGGATTTTCTCTCATGTCAATATTGAATAGAAAATCCTTTAATAGTGAAAGGAATCATTTGCAGTCAGTAGTCTGTTTTTAGAGAGTATAGGAATTAATTTTCACGCGTACACTCTTAGGAATTTCTATCGGAATTTCCCGCAATACGAACTCCAGTTTTATACAGTTAAAATTCTGTAAAATTAGAGTAAAATTTAAAAAATTCAGTTACTTCGTAGTAAATATAAATTTATTAAATTAAAATTAATTGACCTGTTATTCTGATACTTGTATTGTTAAAAATTTCGGAAATTTACAAAATTTTCAGTTAAATGTAACTGTATAAAACTTTAGTTACCCAAAACGTAAAATTATTCCTTTTACAAGCTTCAGAGTTTCAAGATACAAGTATCAGAATATTCAACACTTTGTAACTGAAAATTAGGAAATTGTTTCTTATTACTAAAAAGTAACTGAATTTTCTAAAATTCTATCTTAATTTTACGAAACTATAACTAAATAATACTCCAGTCACGTGTTTCGGGAAATCACGGTAGAAATTTCTAACAGTGTATACAAATTTTTTATTTATTATGAAAACTTATTTCCATTTTCATTCATTTTTATTTAGTAGGAGAAATTTTGGCAATTGAAGTCATCTTCTTTCAATTATAAGATACGTTTACTCAAAAGTATTGTAAATTTCATATTTATTTATGTAACTTGATAATGCTCAAACTTTTCTGATTTTTCGTGTCATGTCAAAAATTGGTGAAGAAAACTTCCCGGACGCGGAACATTTTAAGTAAACAGAGGCTTCTTTTGCTCAAATTTATCGGCACTACTTTCTTTAAAAAAAATTTACAATAAAGATCTTCAAACATAGTTTGTATTCTACTTACCATATTATTCTCATAAGAAATTTTGAGTCGCGACTCGCTCGCGCGTTAAAATACGTTCCGCACGTGATACGAACGATATTTTTTGTTCGCTGTATACCAAAAGTTAGCCGAATCGGTGTTGTTTTTTCACATTCAAAGTGAACGAATTATTTGTCTGAATCAAGTATGTAAAAAATTTGCATATATTCAAATCAAGCCGATTTTTTGTTCATTGTAAAAGAAAATTTTTTTCTTCAACCAATGTACATTCAAGCAAATTTATTTGTTTGAATTATAGTTTTATCGATGTTAAATACTCATTCAATTTATGTATTTAAAATAATTCATATCTATTGATGAGTTTTGACATCTCTCATCATGAGTGTGGATCGCAAGGGCATCACTCAATCATTATCTGCACGAATTTCGTATACGAATCTTCAAAAACCAGTTCAGTGCGATAAAATAACACACGTGAGAATTACTGAGTAATCGTGGAGCAAGGTTGTCCAGATACATACATTAAATTCTGAAGCTAAGATGAGCGTGCGAAAAATGTTGTCCTGAAAAAGTTGAAATCTCTTATTTTCATACGATATTCTGGAAAGTTTTAAAAAAAGACGCAAGCATTAAATAAGAAATAGAAACCTCTAGAACTTTCAAAAAATCAAAAATTTTTTTTTTGCTCAAATCGATTGAAAAACTATTCACAAATATAATCCCAAAGTTCTATTGGTCTACTCCAAATACATTCATGACCCGTAAGTTGAATGGAACATATTTTTTCATGTACAAAAACTTTGAAGCTCGTTTTCTCGAAACTAACTTTTTTTATCCGGCCGTCAAGATTGCGAGCAAACTATACAACCGATTTACTTGAATGAAACGGTATTTTATAGATAATTCTATATTCAAGTGCGTGGTAGGGCGCTTTTTCGAGAAAAATAGTATTTCTACAGTTGTTTAACTATTTTCATGCCAAAAAACACGGGTAATAATGGCACTTTTTCACGAAACGCATGAAAATATACCCAATTTTTCGAAATTCTCAAAACCCCCCTTCTATGCACTCGATAAAAGCTTCCCGATTTATAAACAATTTTCTTTTATCGTTTCAGATGAAAAACCTAGCCAGGAAGTTGACGGCCGCAAAAAATGTTAGCAGCGACGCTATCGACGGGATCCGTCATATTTCCGCCATTTTGTATTTTTCTATCATGAAAAAATTGATTTTTGAAGTTAAATAATGCCTTCTAATATATGAAAAAAATCCGGACTTGCTTCGTTTTCATTCTCCCAGAATAAAATTGAAAAAAACTGATTTTTTTAAGGGTTCTAGAGGTATTTCCCCCCTTAAGGTAGTTGATCCACGAAAATTAGACCTCAGGCCAAAATAGAAAATTTTGCTTTCAAGAATAGCAATATTATTATTGAAGGGCTATTTTGGAAGAGAAAAGATTAATTTCCATGAAAAAAATTTGAAATACAGAAAAATAATTTTATTAATAAATTTTATTTTTGCCCCAACTTTTTTCTTATCGCTCCTTACCAAATTTTAAAAAATTATGCGATTTAAATAAATTACAAATCACTTTTTGAAGAAAAAGGTTTCCTACAACTTAAACATTTCCAATTTCCGAAAAAGAATAAATTATTATCAAATTCAGCAATTTTTTTATAAAACTTTCGATTTGGAAAAATTTTTTTAATGGTTTCAGCCATTAAAAAATTTATTTTTAAAAATCAGAAACGGTGAAGTTGTGGGAAATATTTTCTCTGAAAAAATGATTCATGATTTATTAGAATCGCATAATTTTTTAAAATTTGGAAAGAAGCGATAAGAAAAAAAAATGGGTCAAAAATAAAATTTATAAATAAAATTATTTTTCTGTGTTTCAAATTTTTTTCATGCAAAATAATCTTTTCTCTTTCAAAATAACCCTTCAATAATAATATTGCTATTCTTGAAAGCAAAATTATCTATTTTTGCCAGAGGTCTAATTTCCGTGCATGAAAACTACTTTAATATTAGTTGCATTAATGGTATGATACTTTAAAAAATATTTATAAAGAATAAACAAAATACGAAAGTGGGATTTTGATAAGACATAATTCTAAAACAGTGCGCAAATAAAAACATGTTTAAATTTCATTCTATGAAGATAGAATTGCAATATCCAGAAAATTATGGTGACAGATTAAACAATTAATTTCCAAGCTTTGGTAAATGTTGACGTAACGCTTTACAAAGTTCTTAGTGCGGGATTCTATAAATGCCAACTTTGCAGTTTGCCTTTCAATTTGTCGGTTTTACTGGTCGGAAATAAGCGATTAAAACTTTTTGTGAAGCCACGAGAACTTTCAATGAAAGTTCATGTTCCTCTTGAAATTGTATTTTCTGACTCTCATCGAACAATTTTTTTTATCGTTTTATTATAAAATAAATCATTTCCATAATATATTTTCTGATTAGGTCAACAGACAAAGAACAGTAACAATATTATCTTGACATTGATGATAACAGGCGGATCTAAAATATCATAAACTCACCTGACATGAACGGAAAATTAGTAAAGTTACTGGAGGGAGACAAAAAAATTGCACATCTAAACCGAAAAATATAGACATTATTTTCTTATATGCTAAATTAAAAAGTCAATTTTGACTGAAAAGATCCCCGAGTCGAAATATAAGTTCTTTTTTGATCCTCCATAATGCTTAATGAATCCTTCTTTAAATCTGCTTAGTCCTTAATATCCTCGTTAGATTCTCTCATCATCTATTTAGTCCGCTTTTAATTCACGGTTAGTTTCTTCACAATTTTTATAGTATTTTTCAAGTCTTCATTTACACTTCTACAATTCTCTTCAATGTTTTAAGTCTGATTTTGATCCTCTGTAACCTCTGGAATAATGTAGAGTCTTGCTGAGTTTAAAATTATTTTAAATAATATTTAATGCTGAAGGGGCATACTCAGTGAGGAAGGCAAAAAAATAGGATTTTTCTCAAATTTGATATAAAAAAATGAATGAATATATTGATTAACAAACTTTTGCATGTCATTAAGGTAGTTGATCCACGAAAATTAGACCTCAGGCAAAAATAGATAATTTTGCTTTCAAGAATAGCAATATTATTATTGAGGGGCTATTTTGGAAGAAAAAAGATTAGTTTTCATGAAAAAAATTTTAAATATAGAAAAATAATCTTATTAATAAATTTTATTCATGCCCCAATTTTTATTCTTATCGCTTCTCACCAAATTTTAAAAAATCATGCGTTTTTAATAAATTACAAATCACTTTTTCAAGAAAAAGATTCCCTACAACTTGACCATTTCCAATTTACGAAAATGAATAAATTATTATCAAATTCAGCAATATGTTTATAAAAATTTCATTTTGGAAAAATTTTTTTTAACGGTTTCAGCCATTAAAGAATTTATTATTAAAAATCAGAAACGGTGAAGTTGTGGGAAATCTTTTCTCTGAAAAAATGATTCATGATTTATTAGAATCGCATAATTTTTTAAAATTTGGAAAGAAGCGATAAGAAAGAAAGTTGGGTCAAAAATAAAATAAATTAACAAAATTTTTTTTCTGTTTTTCAAATTTTTTTCATGTAAAATAATCTTTTCTCTTTCAAAATAGCCCTTCAATAATAATATTGCTATTCTTGAAAGCAAAATTATCTATTTTTGCCTGAGGTCTAATTTCCGTGGATGAAAAATACCTTAACTAACATTTGAAGAACATGTATTTTTTCTTTAAACGAAAAAAATAATTATAATAGTAATGTATATTTTACAAAGGCTCTTTAGAAAAAAGTGTCTTTCTCGTGGACATATCTTGAGACTGGATCATCTAAAATCGAAAAAACAAAAAGATTTCGTTAGATGACTTTGTCTAGTACTTGAACAACGGATTTTGAAAAAAATTGAATTTTTGGAGAACTTTTTAAGTGGAAATAACGATTTTTATTTCAAAAAATCGATCATTTTATATTTTAAAACGAGTTATAATCATTTTTTTTAAATCTTTTGTTCACGGACGAGTTAAATGTGTATAAAATAAGTCTGGAAAATTGCAAACGGATCGGTGCAATAGTTTTTGAGAAATCGTATCCACCGTCTCCGAAAATGTAGTTTTGAAATAACCGTGTTTAAAATTTTCGAGCATCTCTCGGACAGTCGGATGGGTTGGGATTCGAAACGCTTTAGCTTTTTCAATTTTGCTCCAATCGTCTTGAAACTTTAAGACATTTTGAAGATGTTCTACTTTAATATATAAAATTATTGAAAAAATGCATTTTTCAAAATTTCTGGCTGAGTATGCCCTCTTAACTAATATATTAACCTCATTAACTATTTTGCTTTCTCATAATGGAAGTTCTGTTTTAATATTCAATTTCAATACACGTTACTAATTTTATGTAATTGAAAAATTGTTACTTCAATTTTAAATAGCAAATGAAAGGTTATTATAAAATGAGTCCAAACACTTTATGTTCGAGCAGTACCAAAAGTACTGCGTTTTGTGAATAAAATTTACAGGAAAAAAATTATTTAATTTCCATTATAATATTATTAGAATATTTATAGTTTTGAAAATAATTAAGCGTAATTTTTAAAATAGCAAAAATTTCAATTCAAATGTTTTTAATAAATAATCACTATTAAGTATGCAGAAATTTAACATCAATCTACCTTCTTACTTAACGAATCAATAATAAACTTATTATTGATAATTCGTTGAAGATATCAAATTTATAATCTAATATAAATTTCTTATATTCAATAAATTTGCAATATAATTATATTAAGCATTTGTTATAAGTAAGGAGGTAGATTGAGGTTGAATTTTTGCATAGTTAGTAGTGATTATTTATTAAGGGGTTACACCACTTTGCTCGCTTCAAAAAATCGAATTTTTTTGTTTGTTCTTAAAGTACTCTCTATATATACGTGAATGATATGCCGTTAGTTACAAATCGATATTGGAAGTAAAAAGGCAATTTGCGAAGTTTAGAAGTAGAGGCGCGCATTAGTGCGCTAACATTTTCGAAACTTAAAACGCGTTTTTCTCGAAACTGCATTTTCAAAGTCGGTGGCCACTCTAGCTTTGTCAATTTTCAATCAATCGACTTAAATCTTATTTTAATGGAATTTTTTTTCTGGTGAAATACGTAGGATTTTTTTAAAAATTGATATTTGCATTTTTATGCAACTTTGAGTAATAAAATTTAGGACTAAATATGTATCTTCTACTTTAAATCGATGCCATTTTATTAAAAATGTATATTTTCAAAAACGGCTATTTTCAAAAACGGCTACGTATTTCGCTAGAAAAGCATCTAATAATTCCATTAAAAAAAGATTTAAGTCGATTGATTGAAAATTGGCAATGCTAGAGTGCCCATCGTACGACCATTTATTTTTACAGCACTCCAGTACACTGTAAACAAATTTTCGCTAATTTTCCCGAAAATAGTCGGACAGCTTAAAATACAAATGGGTCGTAAATTTTCCCAAAGATATAGTCGAAAATATTTCCGACATAGAACTGGAAATAGTTTCTACTGTTTAGTCCGAGAAATATCCAGTTTATTAGGAAAAATATATATATTTCATAATTTAAGTGGAAAAAAATCCAAAAAAAGTGAACAAAATTCCGTTTTTGTGGAATAATTTCCGTTTTTCATGGAAAAAACCTACAACTCAGGAGATTTGTGAAATGGTCTCACCTTTTTGAAATATTTCCTAATATTTCGGAAATAAGTCCGAAAATTCGGTCAATTTACCTCAAATCTATAAAATATTTCCACTTTCTGTAGGAAAATCTATGGTTTCTAAGGATTTAGGTAAAATTTCCTAGTATATAGTAGGAAAATTTACCGATATTTTTTACAGTATACATTGCCCGTTAATACGCTATTTTTGCAACAACAAAAAAATCATTTTCTAGTTTATTAGTAGTATAATACATGAATGTACTTCAATTTGAATATAAACGTTTTATTACTTCAATAAATATTCTTGAAAAGGCATAATATTTTGGTGGGGCAAAGTGGTGCAATCCCTTAAGAACATTTAAATTGGAATTTTTACTATTTCAAAAAAAGGCGCGCCAAACCACGCATGTGCAATAGAAATGGAAATTTCCGCAAATTTCGAGTACTTAAATAGGACTTGGATTATATTGAAACAAGCCCTCATTTGATCTTCATAAATTCTCTGATTTCTTTGATACAAAAAAATAGATTTGTCTATATTAAATAAAAATTTAATCAACAAAACTGTCTTCAATTCAAAGAAATTTTTCCTTTGACCATATATCAAAGAAATGTTTCTTTGATTCAAAGGAACTGTTTTTGGGTGTTTCAACGGAAAAATAGATTACCCCATAACTTAAATTTGAGTGAATAAAAATATAAAATAGGCAAACTGTTCATCAAAAGATCAACCCAGACACATTAATTATTTGTTTTATAAATTTGGCATTTTCGTCAGTTCATCCGTGATGCACTCAAATCACTTCGGCGATTTGAAAGCAATCCATTTACATAACAAAATACCTCTGAGTTTACTCTAGCGAACATCAGATGATATAGATCTGACGCAAGCCAAAATATCGATATACTTCACGGCTAAAACCTCCGTGAAGAATAAATATTAAGAAGAATAAGGATCGATCTTGGAATCAATTTCGTAATAAATTCAAATCACCTGAATGATTCTAACCACGATTACACAAAACTACTTTCCTGTCCATGATTGAACTAACAATGAACCCACAGACAATGAGTTCGCCAAGATGGAACGTCATCGGTGACCTTGCTCGAAATGTTGCGGCATTAACCAGACTCCCCCGGATTCTCATGCTTAGCCATGGACCCTGACTGCTTTTAAATGTCTACTTAGGCAGCATTAACCGAATCTGAAAGGTGCTTCGAACTGCTTCGAACTCTTTCCATCGCAAAGACTTGCCATGCCGAGATACTGAAGACAGTACGATGGAGCATGATTATTGAAGGATAGAATCTTGTCACGTTCGTAGCTATTGTGCCTGAGTTACTATTGCTTCTGGGTGGTAGAAAATGGAATATTCAGAATGTAAAGACACCTAGCTTAACAAGAGAAGTCGAGAGGTAATTTGGTAATGTAACTCACATAATGCTCTCAGTTGACGCGATATTATTGCTTCGAATCTATTCATATTCCCTAGCTAGTTAGAATCAATTCTATTGCTTCTCTGGCAATAGGACCATTTATAGCAAAGGACCATCTTAGTTCAGGAGAGATCTTATTCTGAACTATAAATCATCTCCAGAACGTGACCAAATATGTATACTGTTGGAAATATTCTTTAATTTTATGTACATTGTTAGAAATGTTCGAAAATTTACCAAACTTTTATGTTACAAGGGTAACGTAAAACTTTACGATATTTATGATGTTTTTGAGTAAGGTTATCTTGAAATTGCGAAAATTGTACTGAAATTTCATAAAATTCATCTTGAAATTACGAAACTGTAACGAACTTTACAGTTACATGTAATTGCATAAAACATCAGTTGCCCTAAACAGTGGAAAACTACTGCTTCGAATGTTAAAAGTCTTCCACATAGAATCAGTTTAATTTACAATAATTGATATCACTAGGGAAACTCACTGGTTGACCAGCGAAATTCACTGTTGACCAGTATATTCCACTGATTAACCAGTACGTTTTCCTGGTGGAATCAGGTAAATTCCACTGATTTCTATGTGGAAGACTTATCACATTCGAAGCAGTGGTTTGTCATTGTGAATCAGTGAGTTTTTACTATTTTGGATTTAAGGGGCAAGTCTGATAGTAAATTACCGTCATGTACACTGATAGAAACATTCGAAAATTTACCAAATTTTAAGTTACAAGGGTAACGTAAAATTTTACGATATTTATGATGTTTTTGAGTAAGGTTTTCTTGAATTTGCGAAAATTGTACTGAATTTTCATAAAATTCATCTTAACATTACGAAACTGTAACGAACTTCACAGTTACATGTAACTGCATAAAACTTCAGTTACCTTAAACAGTGGAAAACTACTGTTTTGAATGATAAAAGTCTTCCACATGAAGTCAATTTAATTGATATCACTAGTGAAACTCACTGGTTGACCAGCGAAATTCACTGTTGACCGGTATATTTCACTGATTAACCATTATGTTTCCCTGGCGGAATCAGGTAAATCCCACTGATTTCTATGTGGAAGACTTATAAAATTCGAAGCAGTGGTTTGTCATTGTGAATCAGTGAGTTTTTACTATTTTGGATTTAAGGGGCAAGTCTGATAGTAAATTACCGTCATGTACACTGATAGAAACATTCGAAAATTTACCAAATTTTAAGTTACAAGGGTAACGTAAAATTTTACGATATTTATGATGTTTTTGAGTAAGGTTATCTCAAAATTGCGAAAATTGTACTGAATTTTCTGAAATTTTTCTTTATATTATGAAACTCAACTGAATTTCCATAAATGTATCTTTAAATTACCAAACTGCAACAGAATTTTTATCAAATTTATCATAAAATCACGAATTTCTAACAAAATTTTCAGATACATATAGCTGCATGAAACTTCTGTTACCCAAAACGTAAAATTACTTCTGTTAAAAGTTTCAGAGTTTCCAGATTAAAATTAGGAAATTGTTTCTTAAATTTACTAAAAAGTAACTGAATTTCCATAAATGTGTCTTTAAATTATCAAACTGTAACAGAATTTTTATCAAATTTATCATAAAATCACGAATTTCTAACAAAATTTTCAGATACATATAGCTGCATGAAACTTCTGTTACCCAAAACGTAAAATTACTTCTGTTAAAAGTTTCAGAGTTTCCAGATTAAAATTAGGAAATTGTTTCTTAAATTTACTAAAAAGTAACTGAATTTCCATAAATGTATCTTTAAATTACCAAACTGCAACAGAATTTTTATCAAATTTATCATAAAATCACGAATTTCTAACAAAATTTTCACATACATGTAGCTGCATGAAACTTCAGTTACCCAAAACGTAAAATTATTTCTGTTAAATGTTTCAGAGTTCCAGATATCAGAATATTCAACACTTTGTAACTGAGAACTATGAAATTGTTTTCTGAATTTACTACAAAGTAACTGAGTTTTCAAAAATTCTATCTTAATTTGACGAAACTGTAACTATATCTTTGGTCACAAGTTTCGGGAAATTAGGGTACAGATTTCTAACAGTGTATATTTGTATTTGAAATTTGATATCTCTGTATATTACACGGAAAAAATAGTTTAGTAAAGTTTATAGAACTATTTAAGAGTTTGGGATACAGGCATTTGTGGAACAGAGTTCTGAAAAATCTGTGATACAATATATACTATTGTATTCAATTTAATATACTGAGGTATTAAATTTAATGTAGAAAAATTAACAACGCACATAATTTGATTTCACGTAATTATAAAGTTATTTGTGCAGTGAATCTATAATGTAAATAATAAAGTAGATTATTTTCTTTCATATAGATACAAATTCATTTTTAAATTATTTAATACATCCAAGTATTTGAAAAATGAGTTTGTTTAACCTGAAAGAATTTAAGGGGACTTTTACTTTCTATATTTTCAAAAATCTATATTTTTTTACCTTAAATATGTTCCTTAGTATCATAGAAATACTGCCCTCAAATTTTATTAAGAAATTCGAAATAGAAAGAATGTAATTATGACCCTTTTATTGAATAAAATTATAGTAAAAAAAACTTTAAACGCGTTTTTCTTGAAATCACATTTTTCAAATCTGGGAGACGTTTTTCTCAAAATCTACTAAACCAATCTCAGTAAACCAAAATTTTTTTGATACTTTATACGAGCCACTAGTAAATAAACCTCTAAAAAGTTAAAAAAACGACCCCATCTTTTTAGTACAGGGGTAAATTCATCCCCAAAACAGGCGTTTTTTCGAACTTTTTATAAAATCGCGTATAAAGGCCATAAACCTTTAAAAAATTAACTTTTTAAAGGTTTATTGTTCAGTTTCAAGTCTCATGAATTGAAGCGCGTTGCAATTTTAAATAAATTTGTTACAGGAAGGCAGAAAAGTGTCCCGCAAATTAAAATGCATCTTTTGGAAGATGCTCTCTGCAGTGGTAAAAAGTAATTAAAAATGCCCAAAAAAAGTTTTTTGTACACCTTAAAACATTGTTAACAACGTATGAAAAACATTATAATTATAAATAAAATAGTTTTCTTTAAATATTTAAATATTGTCTTTTTTTCAATTGAGAAAGTAAAAGTACCCTTAAACACGTCATAAACACGTAGTTTCTGACAAAATTTAGCAATATTGGTTATTAAATTGATTTAAATATACTATCAACCAGTTATAATGATTTACGAGTTATCAAGGATAATTTCATATACTGTGCATGCCAATGACTTCATATACTTCTATATTAAATTTAAATTTCTAAAACTAATGTTATTATCAACATTCTCCTTGTAAGCGCAACTTATAATTTACAATAATAAAATAATTTATTCCTAGGTATAAAAAATACATTTAATTATGGATTTCGTTTTTACACGGAGAAACTTTTTGTATCTATTTTTACTATAGTTCATATTAAAGTTTTATATCATTATTTAAAGTTTAGTATTTTTACTAACAAAAATTCTCAAAGTGATACGTTTTTCCCTCAATTGAAAAATACTACAGTAAAAATTGATATAAAAAGTTTCTCCGTGTACCAATCAAAAAAATAGTATGTAGTGTATTAATAAATTTGTATAGGCAAATAAATGATACACCCAGAAAGAAGGTTCTTTAATTAAAACAAAAAATTCTTTGAATCAAACAAATTTGTATATTGCTATAAGGTCAAAGAAAAGTTTCTTTGGTTCAAATAAATTTCTTGATTGTTTTTATTCTTTTGAATTTAAGAAATGAATGTCTGCGCAGTTACATAAGTACATGTGTAATGTGATGGACAAAAATATTTTCTTTAATATGAAAAAAACGATTTCTTAAATTTAAATAAATTTTTTTTCGAGGTGTACGATTTAGTTAATTGCATTTTAGTGCATAAAAAAATTATTATAAAGATATTTTGTGAAGATAATTATTATTTACTTCCCCGCGAGAAATATTATGTTTAAGCAACTAAAATATTTAAACTTCACACTTCTCTAAGCAGAAGATATAATTTTTCAAATTAAATTTAAAGTATATTTCTAATTTATACTAAGGGAAAGGAATCAAATGTAGATCAGCCTTTTTTCTCCTATAAATATCGAAATTATTAATCATTTTAAACTATAAATATTTAGTGTAATATATAATGAATCATTAGCAATAAAAATATAATAAATAATTTTGATATTTATAGAAGAAAAAACACTGCTCTACTTTTGAAATCCCGATCCACATTTGGTTCCTTTATCTTGCATAGTGAAGCATTTTATTAAGAATATTTGTACTTAATTAAATGACATCCCCAAAGTTGTATAATTTAATATCAAACCAAACGTTTTAAATATAAACTTTCAGCGAAATACCTCAGTTTTTTGTAACTTTGAAGTTTTGAACGTAAGATTCTAAAATACAGTCGGGACTCGTTTATCGGGACATTAGAGACTCATCTATCGAGATGCTCGATCGTTCCCCTTACCCCCACTATTGAAAAGCCACGCGACGCGTCAACCAATTGCAATGACACAGCGGTGACCGTGGTTGAGTCGACGGAACAATCAAACACTTCCCCTCAAACGAGCCCCATTAGGAGAGAGCCCCTACCACGTCCTGATAAACGAGACCCATTCGATTCGGGGTCGTCCCGATAAACGAGTCCCGACTGTAAATATGAATCAGCGATAAGTATACCACTGATTACAATCAGCGTAATGGTCATGGGTCATTCCATAGCCAGGTGTTTTCTGAACATTAAAAAAAAAAAAGTAGGCAAATCGGCCAAGTAGACGGGCCGGAATCGTGGGCACCAGTTCAAAAAACACAGTTTTGAGAAAAACGGAGTTAAAGATTTTGCAAAAAATTATCACTATGATCATCATATGAATGGTGATAAAAATTATTTTTTCACAACTTGAATATCGCATTATATGTTTTTTGGGTCGCTGATCACGAATCTGCTATCAAATTTATAAAATTAATTTGTTTAAACAATTTTTATAAATAAATTTTCTCAAGTATTGAAACATTTTTCAAGTTGCATATGCTTTATCCGCGCGCTCGACCCCTTGCGGCATATCTCATTTTTTATCACTTTTCGATATCATCTGAAGTACAGGGAGGTTTATACATTATACTTTAGGGTTTAAAGTAACTGAAACTGCAAAAAAAAAAATTTCGATTTTTTGAGAAAAGATACATACTTCTTATGGGCGAATACAATACCCTGGCAAAAATTTAGTAACATAATTTAATCCGAACGAATCCAAATCATTCTGAATTCTGTTTCCAAACCAACCCTAAAAACATTTTTTATCTCCTTCGATGAAAATCGGTCAAAACTCCGACTTAATCCGATTCATTCCGCTTCAATCCAAGACATCAATCCGGATTCATTCAAGCCAAGTTTTTAATCCAATTTAATCAGATCAAGTCAGATTGATTTTTGGCCGTTTTTTATCAAACGAGTTAAAAAAATTTTTTCAGGTTAGTTTGGAAAAAATGTCAGCATGGCTTGGAATAACTCTGATTCGCTCGGATTTAATTCCAATCCGAAACTTTCGCCAGAATACTTTCAGCGCGAAATTAGTATAAATATTTGTAATTTATTATTTTTCTGCTGTAATTATTGCAATTGATATTATAATGCAAGACAGATATGATAAGCACAGGGTGTGACGAGTATAAAATAAGTTGAAAGTCATACCTTCCACTTTCTTGGACCATGGCCAAGTGGATAGTTAATGGCGCAGCTATAGTTCAGCGCACACACACTAATACCAATCAATATGGCGGTCAATCAATGCACTATTCAGCAGGGCACGGATATCCGTACCCGGATACGATCGTAAGTGTTCCTAGCACGCACATTAGCTACTCGGACGCTCGAGTCGCTTGATGTGCACATCCGGTCCAGACAAACTAACCAAAATATTAAATCCGACAAATAAACCATGAGATCTACCTGTCAATAACACTAGACAATTCGATTGCTTGTAACCGGACACAAAAAGAACATGAGAGACGTACTCATTGCAAAAGAATTCACGATGAGAAGACAAAAACAATTCATGACGAATATTAACAGGAATGAATTGCCAGGTCTTGTAACTCACTTTTTGTCATGATTTTCAACTAATAAGTATTTCATTTTATATGGATGATTATTGAAATACTAAACAGCGTGCATGTCAAACCCACGACTTTTTTAGTACTTTGAACAAGAGCCGATTTGAAATATTTTAAGAACTGCCTACTCTCTAAATCTGAATCAGTCAAAATCTACTGATTATCAGTGAAATTTGACTGATTCAAATAGCTAAAAAGAGATTACTGTGGATCAGTCAAATTTCACTGATTACTTCAATGAAAATTAACTGATTCAACAGTGAAAAATATTTTATCCACCGATAAATCAGTCAAAATTAACTGATTTAGCAGTTGAAAATATCCTTTTCACTGGTGCATCAGTGAAAATGCAAATCACTGATTCAATTAGTGAAAATTTGACTAATTCAAATTTAGAGAGTACCTAAATTTTAAAAGTTATTCGGAAGACAAGATCTAACTTCCTTGTTATAAATAATCGATTGGACGTGATTTAAAACGATTGGGAACTATCCAAAGTTGAATCATTCTAAATTGTTATCAATCAGTACCAGCACCATAGCTAAATATAAATTGTTCCCAATCCGATTGAATTGAGTAAATGCAAATGCGACTTTAAATGAAATTCGTACAGAAAAAGTTTTCAATAGCTTTTGACGAAAATTGGCTGAAAATCAATCCGAATGAATCCGAAGTTTTTAATCCAACTCAGTCCGAGGTCGGAAGGTTTCGTATTGAGTCGAATCGAAAAATGTATTCTGATCGATTTGGATTCCTCGGATTGTGATCGAGAGATTGAATCAAATTAATTTTAAACCTATTTGCATCGAATCAGATTGGATTTTTTTCGGATTTACGCAGAATAGGACAGAATACAGGGTTTAGTGGCCTGGAAGTTAATTAAAAAATTAAATACCGGTAACATCAACCACACAAAAGATTTATCTGGCCTAAAACCTCTACACAACATCAAAGTAGAAGTTAATATGCGTTACAGAGTATTATTGGCTGAGTTCATTAACTTATGAATATGAGAAATTTAGTAACTAATCTTCGATTAATTCTTCGATATCTTTAATCGGATCACTGGACAATACCATTCATTGAATGCAGCGAAAGTTCAGAATAAAATCAGACTACTACTATTGAGAAATGTTAGAATTTACTCACTCCAAAACAAAATAGAGACAGTCAAGATTGGGAATTTGATACGTTCCTTTTGTACAACATTTCTAATAAAATTTTACCCCTAATAATAACTTTTTGCAATTGAAGTGGGGAGATAGTAAATTTTTATCATAGAACGACCTTAATTTTCTTCAGGTATATTTTGATACAGAAAAATAGGTAAAAATTTATTTATTTTCCAGAAATTTTTTCTCGGACAAAATAAAAATGAATGAAGTTTGACTAAAATGGCCCAGTCAAAACGGAAATAAGTTTTCATAATAAATAAAAAATTTATATACACTGTTAGAAATTTGTACCCTAATTTCCCGAAACTTGTGACTGAAGTTTTATGCAGTTACAGTTTCGTAAAATTAAGATAGAATTTCAGAAAATTCAGTTACTTTTTAGCAAATTTAAAAAACAATTTCGTAATTTTCAATTACAAAGTGTTGAATATTCTGAAATCTGAAAACTCTGAAACTTATAACAGGAATAATTTTACGCTTTCAGTAACTGAAGTTTTATGCAGATATATATGTCTGAAAATTTTGTTACAAATTTGTAATTTTATGATAAATTTTATAAAAATTCTGTTATAGTTTGGTAATTTTAGGATATATTTATGAAAATTTAGTAGAGTTTCATAATATGAGGAAAAAATTCAGAAAATTCAATACAATTTTCGCAATTTTAAAATAACTTTACTCAAAAACATCATAAATATCGTAAAAATTTACGTTACCCTTGTAGCATAAAATTTGGTAATTTTCCAAACATTTCTATCAGTGTACGTAAATGCGGTTTACTATCAGACTTACTCCCTAAGTCCAAAATAGTAAAACTCACTGATTGACAATGACAAACCACTGTTTCGAATGTTATAATTCTTCCACATAGAAATCAGTGATTTTACCTGATTCCACCAGGGAAACGTACTGGTTAATCAGTGAAATATACTGGTCAACAGTGAATTTCGCTGGTCAACCAGTGAGTTTCCCTAGTGATATCAATTATTGTAAATTAAACTGATTCTATGTGGAAGACTTTTAACATTCGAAGCAGTAGTTTTCCACTGTTTAGGGCAACTGATGTTTTATGCAATTACATGTAACTGTAAAGTTCGTTACAGTTTCGTAATTTTAAGATGAATTTTATGAAAATTCTGTTACAGTTTGGTAATTTTAAGATACATTTATGAAAAATCAGTTCAGTTTCATAATATAAAGAAAAATTACAGTTTCGTAATTTTTAGATGAATTTTATGAAAATTCTTTTACAGTTTGGTAATTATAAGATATATTTATGAAAAATCAGTTCAGTTTCATAATATAAAGAAAAATTTCTGAAAATTCAGTTACTTTTTAGTAAATCTAAGAAACAATTTCCTAATTTTAATCTGGAAAATCTGAAACTTATATGTAACAGAAATAATTTTACGCTTTGGGTAAGTGAAGTTTTATGCAGCTACATATATCTGAAAATTTTGTTACAAATTCGTAATTTTACGATAAATTTTATAAAAATTTTGTTACAGTTTGGTAATTCTAGGATATATTTATGAAAATTCAGTTGAGTTTCATAATATAAAGAAAAATTCCAGAAAATTCAGTATAATTTTCACAACTTTTACATTTTTAACAGTGAGTTTTCCTAGTGATATCAGTTAAATTTAACTGATTCTATGTAGAAGACTTATAACAAACGAAACAGTGGTTTTCCACTGTTTCGGATTTTGAGAGTGAATTTGAGTACTAATTTACAAATAAAATGATTAAATTTAATAAAATTGCTACGCAAACCACAAGCCGGGATACATATTGGGGGAATTTCTGCACAGGACTTGAATTTAATTCATTAATTAATTTAATGAAAAATATCCTGTGAAGCTTTAAGAGTCTCGACCCAGAAAAGTTCATTATGAAGATTTTATAAAAATGGAGCATCATACTTGTATTTTAGAGCTCTTATTGCATTGAAAGAACTCTATGCAAAAAACCATATACACTTTTCCAAGCGAGTAAGCCAAACTGGCATTTATATTCATTCGCAAGCATATCCTCTCCAGTTAAACTCTCGTAAAAAGATACATTGATCACGAATATAATGAGTAAAAACAAGGGGCATGTGTAAAACACTGCGTTGTGTATAATTATCGAGTTCATTATAATTCATGGGCTAAAACGTGCAAAATGTATTTTAGAATTATACGAAATGCAGGAAAATTGTGGTGAAAAAGTGTTTAAACAGGTATATTTATGAACTGAGTTATGCTTTTAAAATTATCATACATTTTAAATTCTCAATTGTGAAAGTAAATGAAAATCTTCGAATGCGATGCAAGATGATTAATTTTACCTATACATAACTCAAATTAATCCACTCTAGCAAAAGTTTCAGATTTTAACTCAATCCGATCGAATCAGAGACATTCCAAACCAATCCGAACGAATCGGAACCAGGTTTTTAATCTGAATCAATCCGAGCTCAGAATGATTGGATTTATCGTATTAATAATAATAACTTATGGTTAAATTCTGCTCATTCATTTTATTTGAGATACTAAATTTGACTCTAGTCGTCAAATTTTGTATTAAAGTGAATTAGTTGAATTTTTCTAAAAACTGATATTGTTTTACTAGACAGTGTTATAGTTAAGATTTTATTAAAATAAACCTATCGATATAAGCTATCTTTCCTCTAAATCCAAATAAATTAAATCTCGATTGATGCAAAATCTGTGATGAACAATTTTATTTTTAAATTTTTATCAACTTTCAAGAAAATCTACATAGTATTTTCAGATTTCATTCAAATCTTTTGTCTACCGAGAACAGAAAACTTGTAAAAGCTAAAAAAAGACAATGTAACATAAAAATTATCACTGATTTCAATTCTATCAATTTTTGTCTGATTCAGATTTAATGATTTGACTTTTAAATACACGACCAGAAAACAATAAAACAATAAAAAATTTGAAAATTATGATTTTTACCATACTTTATCTTTTTTTAACATTCACAAAAATGTTCTGTCCTCGTTAGGCAAAAGATTTGAATGAAATCTGAAAATGCTATGTAGGTTTCCACGCAAGTTAAGGCCGTGGATGAACCAGATCACGTGTCCAATTTCCTGTAAAAGTTCGTGTAAGATAACTTTCTTATTTTACAAAATGTCTTCCTAGAAATTTGGAAAATACAACAGAAGAGGATAAAGAACATCTGTCAACGTCGTTTAAGCGAACATTTTGCAAAAAATTTTACAGTTAACTGTAATTGTCGATAAGTTTTCGAATTTAAAAAAAAAGAAAGATTTCAAATTCTTTAAATTTAAAAAAAAGTTTTACTAAAACGAAGTTAACAGACGTGCTTTATTGTCTTTTGTTACGTTTTCCAAATTTTCAAAAAGATACTTTGTAAATTAAAAAGTTATCTTACATGAATGAATGAATGTAGAATTTAGTCACCTGGTCTGATTGATCTATGGTCTTAATTAAAAATTTTACATAAGGTAAAAGCACCAATAGCCGGACTTCTAAGGAAATGTCATTCAATTTTTTGTATTTATCGTTCTAAATGTGATGCGGAATCACGAATTGCCGCGATTATTTTGATGTATGTGTCCTCCCTACTATAACAAAAAGTCCAGGGTTGTGTTAAATCTGAATAATCCATTTTAATAATTCTCTTCATTAAATAATGCTCTGGAGCCAATTGCCGGACGGGTAAAGTGAATTGATCCAATAGCCGGACAGCGCTGCACCAATAGTCGGACAAGAGTATATTATAATTTGATTGATATGGATTTGATATCTTTTAAGCAGAAAAAACACTGGGAAATATTTACGGAAACATTTTTTAGGTCTACGCTTATAAAAAAAAAATATTGAAAAGATTTTACAAATGGAATATATTATATTTAGAGCTTGCAGCACTAATTGTCAATCGTTTTTGCCTTATATCCTCAATCGCATTAATAATATCCGTTTTGGTATAAAGATTTTTAATCTTTTTTTCTGATACTTTTAATATACTATATATATTATATACTATAATAAAAACACCAAATACGTAAAACCCAGAAAATACATACGTTAAAATGAAAATACTTTCTCAAAATATCAGATTTTCAGCAAATCCATAGTTCAAACATTATTTCTTTAAAAAATTATTAATTATTAACCATAGTTTATCATTATTATTGGAAATTATCATTCAAAAAGATCAAAAAGTGGGGAAATTTCACTCTGAAATCCATATTTTCATTGTTCTCAATGTAAAGTCAACAAAAAAATAAACGTCAAATGTCAATTAAGGTTGGATTTCATATTTGACTAATTAAAATATGTTTAAAGTAATTTGCCTAATATTTTATTAGATAGATATTTTCTATGAATTTGAAACAATCAAATACTTACCACATTTCTTGAAAATATCAACAGCACTTTTTAAAATTCGCATTCGTTTTTGCCATAAACTTTTCGTCTGGCGACTAGAGCGAAAACAAAATCAGTGCAATGTAACTCCGGACACGCATTCGGTTATTAGGCAAAACGAATATTCATTGACCTAATAACCGGATTTAAAATATTTAATCAAAGGAAAATTTTTTTTTAATTTTAAAAAATATTATGGTTTAGATAAAGCATTTGACTTTAGTGTAACACGTATTGAAATGAAAAATGAAGGTAAATGTAAATGTTATTTGCTTAACAACAACAACGTGTCAGTTAGTTTATAGAGCAGATTTCGCTACATTTCGACCAGCCTTGTGCTTCAGTAGAGAAATTTTTTTTTCTTGGCGAAGTTTTAATTTCTAATTCAACAAATTTTTCACTTTTTTAAAGTGTACGTTTCGAGGTTTGTATACGGTACACCAAAATAGCGATAAGTGATTCATAAATCTTTAATTTTTAGGAAAATTCATGGCTCTGTCCGGCTATTGGGTACTGTCCGGCTATTATATTGGTGCTTTTACCTTAAAGCTGTTCGTCACTGATTTCAATTCAATCGAAATTTAATTTATTTGGATTCAGAGATAAGATAGTTTGTATCAGCAGGTTTAGTAGAATCTTCACTATAACACTTTCTAGTAGAACTTCACTAGTTTTATTATTATTATTAGTACGATAAATTTAATCAATCAAACCTGAATCCGTAAAAGTTTGACAGATTTAAAATCAGTGACCTTCTATTTTATATGCAATCAGTTATTTTTAAATAATTTTACTATATACTATATACTATCTGTAATTTACGACTGTAAAATACCAGCGTATATGTACAACGTTGGGTGTACAACAGGCCCAACCTTCTTCCGACTGTGGAAAAAGTTATTTTCCGACAGTGGATGTACAAGGTCTACCCAGTGTCTATTCAGCCCCGGTAGTCGAATGTAAAATACCAGCGTTTGTACTACGTTGGGTTTACAACAGGCCCAACCTTCTTCCGACTGTGGAAAAAGTTATTTTCCGACAGTGGATATTTTTTCTAAAATTTTTTCCAAAATTCTATTTTCTGATTTTTCCAAATCATTTCAGTCGATTATGTCGATCATTAGAAGAGTGTATCACTATCAGTGATAACGGAACTCTACTATATCGACCTTAACAACCTATGATTTAGAATTAATTTAACGTTATTTAAAACAAGATGGAATTTTTCAATATAAATTGAAGAAATTTTCTGTGAAAAAGATGCTCAGATGATAGAGCATTCGACCGGCAATCGAAAGGTCCTGGGCTCGATATCCAGCCGAGTGGAAGCGTTCCTTTTTTCACAGAAAATTTCTCCAATTTATATTGAAAAATTCCATCTTGTTTTAAATAACTTTAAGTTAATTCTAAATCATAGGTTGAGAAGGTCGATATAGTAGAGTTCCGTTTTCACTGATAGTGATACACTCTTCTAATGATCGACATGATCGACTGAAGTGATTTGGAAAAATCAGACAATAGTTCCCGGTTTATCCGTAGCCACATGAGGCGCAAATAGATTTTGTGAGAAAAGTTGTGTGAAACCTCCGTAGCTCAGATGATAGAGCATTCGACCGGCAATCGAAAGGTCCTGGGTTCGATACCCAGCGGAGTGGAAGCGTTCCTTTTTCACAGAAAATTTCTCCAATTCCAAAATTCTAATAATTTTGGAATTATTATTATAGGGTAAAATATATCCATCCAAAAAATGTCCCCCTGTATTTACAATACTTATTTCCGAATTACGTTACAAAAAAAAAATTGTTTTTAGAACTCAGACGTCTCAAAGCAATTAAATAATCTTTTTAAATGACCCAATTAAATATGGCCACAGTGTCGACTATCAAAAATATGTTTTAGGAATTTTATGATTACTGATAAATTATTCCAGATTTTTCTCGAAACTTAAAACTGTGACATAAAAATTAACGGTGGACATAGGAGTGAAGCTTAATTTCCTACTCCACATTAAACTCAATTCAAACATTATGGCATGTCGGGCAACAAGAGTTAAGATAATCATGACTTTGGTAATCCCAGATAATCTCCCGTGTAATTTCCGGATTAAACCGCGTTCGTAGATCGCGAGTTGTCACATCAGAACTTTGATTGGTATCCGAATACCTTCGTGTGCGACAAAATGCGGTTCGCATGACACGTGAGAGAGTTCTCGATTGGTACAGTTGATTGGTTTTAAACCATATGTGATTGAATATCAAAATGCATTTCGTTTGGAACGACTAGAAAATGCACAATCATTTTCGAATATCAAACATTTAATTACATCTAGTTTTATCAAATTGCAGCTTTGTTAGATTCGAAAATTGCATGAATATGATAAATGAATATAAATCACAAAAATCACTACCTTCAGGGTATATATCAATGGAATCACGTGATTGAAAAACGTCTTCTATTTTACACGAGTTTTTCCTACACTAATCGTGTGACTACGCGGAAAAAATTATTCCATTAAAATTTCATAACTTTTTAGAAAACTTCGGTAGAAAATAGTCAACTATTCAGAGGATACTTCAGGATTCCTGAGCAGTCAGAGAATTTTCCCTGGACATGTCATTAGGTAACATTTTGCATTCGAAAATTTATCTTGAAAATTTGTGCTTGCGGGTTTTGATGGTCTGTGAATAAGAATTTACAGTCAGAAAATTGACATTTCCATTTCTAAGATGGCGGATTCAAAATGGCGGATCGAAATTTACGAAATTAAACGATTTCGCTCTCTAATGTCAATTTTCTGACTGTAAATTCTTATTCACAGACAATCAAAACCCGAAAGCACAAATTTTCAAGATAAATTTTCGAATGCAGAATGGTATGCACCAAAGAGTCAATGTGAATGCTCATAAGGTTATTCGGATAAATGTCAAAACTTGATATGGCCGTATCTTTGTGAAAAAAAATCGCTCGTGGCTGTTTTATAGCTCATTTTGAAGGAAAAGAATAGTGCTAAATGATGAAATTTGAGAAAAAAAACCAAAAAAATTTCTTGCGCGCTGTGCATAACCTTAAAAGTAGCGAAAAATCCCATTTTTCGAGCACATAACGTCAAATATCTCAAAATCCTGACGTGATAGGCTGATTCTGATTCCGGATTCGGATTCTACGTCAAAAATTACTCCGGAAACGACCCATAGTTTTTCAACAACAAAACCTTGCAGACCTGTGTAACGTATTTAATAAATTTTATTTTGAAGTGTATTTTTTATATCGCTTCTTACCAAATTTTTAAAAATGGTGCGATTTTGATAAATCATGGATCATTTTTTCAGGGAGAAGATTTTTTACAATTTAACTATTTCCAATTTTTTAAAATAAATTCTCTAATGGCTGAAACAATTAAAAAACAATTTTTCAAAACAAAATTTTTATAAACAAATTGTTGAATTTGATAATAATTGATTCATTTAAAAAATTGGAAACAGTCAAGTTGTAGAGAATCTTTTCTCTGAAAAAATGATCCATAATTTATCAAAATCGCACCATTTTTTAAAATTTTGTAAGAAGCGATATAAAAAAAAAGCACTTGAAAATAAAATTTGTTAAATACATTATTTGTTATCTTTCAAATCATTTTTAGAATAGTATATTTCGTATCAAGTGCGAAGTTGCTTTTTCCGCACTAGTACGGTAAAATTTTAACTTTGTTTCAATTTTCCGCACATTTAAAATTTTACCGTACTAGTTCGGGAGAATCAACTTTCCGCACGCAAAACGATATCAACAAGGCTAACTTTCGGTGTACGGCGGACAACAAATAATTTTTTCTCTTTTAAATAATCCCTTTAAGGGGGTCTTCTACCTTGTGGCCGCGTTTTTTATACTGTTTTTTGAGAATGTATTGTAGGGAAACAAATAATGCAACCGAGGTGCGGTTTTTTGCATTTAACTTATTTATTTATATACTTTTAACAAAAATTTTACTAAAATTTTACTGCCTTCAATTTGACCGTGATTTGACCTTAAAATATCCCTTACGAAAAATGTATACCAAAACGGTTGACACGATTTAGCTCATGAAAGTCGTCTGAAACAAAAAAACCAAAATGATTCAGTTTTTTTATGCCTTTGGCTATCTTTTGACACAAGGAATTTGCAAAATTTGAAAATTTCAGGAAATAGTGAATAAATAAGAAAAAAAAAAGTTCTATGTTTTCAAGGTCAAGAACAGCTGTAAAAATTCTTGAAATAGAAAAAATTCAAAAAGCTCGTGTCAGACGATAGCGACATGTTTTTCACAAATTTTGATATATGACTTTAATTAATTGATCAATAACTTTTCGAGATATCATGTCAACCAGTTGCAAAAACGCAACTTTTGGAAAATCGCATTTAAAGATATTCATGCATGAATCGCGGAGCGGAGCTATATTTGACGGCTCTGGAAACCCCGAAATAATAAGATTTCGGTTATACCCTTTTAAGATTATATTTCTAGCACCTTCTAGGCCACAAAAATGTAAAAAAAATCGATTTTTTTGAACCAACAAGGTAGAAGACCCCCTTAATAACAATATTGGCGTTTTTTAAAACATAATTATGTATTTTTGCCTGAGGCCTAATTTTTCCTGGCTGAACTACCTTAAAGTTTACAATAAGAATAAAACCTTGATAACATTTTTTTTCAACTCACATTGAATCATCAATTTTGCTAAAATCTTGAAATTTTGAGACATTTTCTACTTTAATATATAAAATTATTGGAAAAATGCATTTTTCAAAATTTCTGACCTTAATGTTAATGCCAACTATGCAAGTGAATTATAACTGATGATATTTTAATTGTAATTCTTACAATTAGTACTATCAGATGCCAACAAGTTTCCATGCATTTGATTAACCTTCAAGACTAATAGAATCAATCTTGTAAGAAATGAAAATTGTTTGTCGCACTTGTGGAAACGGAGGTCATAGTTTCCGCATATTTTATCTACTACATACGTATAATGAGAAAACTAGGACTTGTACTCACTATTAAACTTGTCATGTGTGGGAATTGTGATTCAGTCGGTGCATGTGCACTGAAGTTGTTTTGACAGAGACAAGTAGACAAGTGTTCATGACAGTCAATACATTGCAGTGACGCTATAATAATTTACATTTTGTTTTATATTTTAAAAATATTACAAGACGGTGTCGTTTTCCAGTGATAATTGTGAAGTGATAAGGATTATTGATAGTTTATGTGTTAGCCTGCAGATACTGAAAATTCTTCCCAAGGTATAAATTACTTTATTATTTGTAATTGAAAATCTATTCCAACCTACCAGGATTCCTAAAACTTGAGCAAGTTTATATTATATAATTACTTTTAAAAATTACTACAATATTGAACATAATTTATATAACGGTTATACGTTTTAAAACAAATTTTATTGCTCTTCTTATCTTTGAATCTGAATACAATAACTACATTTTTAAAAATATTATGATAAAAATAGCCATACTTTCTATTTATATGATTTTAATTGTTACTGCATTTACATTTACGGGCCGTTTTCAATAAATTGTAAAATTTGAGCTCCATTAGTATAAATATAATATATATAAACATCGTGTATTTTAGAACACTCTGTATTTTTATTTCTCAGGATCATAATTCCCAAATTTTTAAAACTTCATCAAGTATGCATTCTCGTCTTGTGGTAAATAATTTTAAAAAGTGGACAAATGTTGGACCTAAATACCGTTCAATGACTAGTAGTGCAATTACACTTAATGAACGGGAAGTAGATGACAAGTGGCAAATGGCCCGTCCATACGAAGAAATTCCTGGACCAAAGCCATTGCCTCTCATTGGAAATATTTTTAGATATCTTCCACATATTGGTATGAATCGTAATTATTATTCTTTTAAAATTTCAATCCTTTAATCTAATTCATTGTCAATCATTTTTTTAAAAGATAATATTTAAACGATTATTCTGCATGGATTAAATAATTTTGAAGTTTTATGTATTTTTAATTTACATACCTAATCATGATTTATTGACTCAAAATTCAGGAGAGTTTCATGATGTTCCGTTTTACAAACAAATGCGCTTACTTCGAGAGAAATACGGGGACATAGTCAAACTTGAAGGGCTGATTTTTCGTCCCTCAATGATTTTTTTATTCAACCCAGAGTTTTGTGAAAGAATGTATCGTTTGGAAGGACCTCAACCACACAGAGTGGCCATGGATGCTCTACATAACTATAGACAAATGAATAAACAATTATTTAAACAGCCAGGATTAGCAACGAGGTTTGTGAAAAAATCCCCTGCAAGTAAAAAACTGCGTTAAGTAGAAATAAAAATTTACTAAAATATTAAAAACGAATTTTAAAGCCAAGGACAGGAATGGTACGAATTTCGCTCAAAAGTGAATCAACCAATGATGCAGCCTAGAACTATCAAACCTCATGTGTCCCAAATTAACGAAGTTACTTGCGAGTTCATCGAAAGAATACGAGAACTTAGAGATCCCCAATCACTCGAGCTTCCTCCTGATTTTAATAACGAAATGAACAAATGGTCCTTAGAATGTGTGTATTGATTTTTTGAATATTAATTATTTTTTTAAGACCGTGTGATACTTGAGAAATTAGCTTATTTGATTGATTTTCGGTTTCTACATGCTTGTCTCCAAAATACATAAGATTTAATTTTCAAAATATGGAAAACGTTAGAGAAAATAAAAACAACGTAGCTAGACAACTTTTTGATTGGAAAGTAAAAAAAGTTCAATTTTAGAAAAATCCAGAAGGGATTTTTTATTTATTATCAAAACTAAAATTAATCTATCTGCGTTCGTTTTTATTTTCTCTGCAATTTTTTTAATTTCTGGAACAATATTTTATTTAGTTTGAACAACAAAATTTAAAAAGTGGACCATTTTGTTCACATGAACTTACTACTTTCCTCAAGTATCACATGTCCTTAATTAAAGTAAATTTTATTCACTTCTATAGTTAATTCGAAATCATCAGATTCTACAAATGAACTACTACTGACTATTGTAAATTTATAGCAATTTGTGCCATTGCATTGGACCACCGAATGGGACTTTTGAAAAGTAACTTAAAACCGAATTCAGAACCACAACAAATGATTCAAGCAGTGCACGATATGTTTGATCTCATGTATGAATTAGAAATTCTTCCCTCTCCTTGGAAGTACTACAAGACGAAAAAGCTTAAAAGATTTCATCAAGTTCTAGATTCTCTCTATGGGTACGTACAATCCTAATATAACAATATTTTTTCAACTGAATAATAAGCGTTAAAAATATTATACAGTCGAGACTCGTTTCTCGAGAACACGTTTATCGGGACGTTAGAGACCCGTTTATCGAGACGCTCAATCGCTCCCCTTACCCCCACTATTGAAAAGCTACGCGACGCGTCAACCAATTGCGATGACTCAGCGGTGACCGCGGTTGACTAGACGGACCAATCAAACGCTTCTCCTCAAATGAGCCCCATTAGGTGGGAGCCTCTACCGCGTCCGGATAAACGAGTCCCGACTGTAATATTAATGAAGAGAAATTGCTTTTTCCAATTTTCAGCAGTCAAGGGCCTAAAACCATGTATCATTTATCAGTTTCTATTTTACCGACATTCATTTTTCATTCCTAAAATATTATAATTAGTAACAAATTTCTTTTATACAAATATTTTTTTCGTAATTATAAACAACACGTAGTAAGAAGATCTTTCTAATTTCTTTTTATTTCTTTTCACAAGTTTTAATTCGACATTATATTTTACATGGACTTAAGGTCATGAATCAATCAGACCACGTGACTAAATATAAATTTGGTAAATGTATCGGAAGATAAGAAGGAACGTCTGTTAACTTTGTTTTAGTACACAGAGAGAAATAAGTCGTGGTTACATTAACCAGAAAAATCTGGTTGAATTGAATATGGTCACCAGTACTACAAAGTACAGTCTGGGTGACAATCGATCCCGTAACAATAACCTGAAAACTGGTTGCAATAACCAGATTCAATACGATTTTCTATTTCTGATTACAGTAACCACAAGTCACAGTTGAAAATGTCTTTAAGCACAATTTCAAGTTATATCTGTTAATGATTTCTGGTTACAGGAACCTGAAAATTTAGTGGCTTCGAGGCAGTAAGGTTCGATTTATCTCGATTTATCACGCGCTAGTCTGCAGCTAACTTCATATTAAGTGCAGTTGTCAATGGTTGTTTTGTATCAATGTAAAATCATAGTTCATACTGCTTATTTCACTACATTTTCTACAACGGGAGAGAATAATTCTGGCACAAAAAAAATACTATGAAGCATGTATCATCACCTTTTCAAGAATTTTTTCAATTTCTTCCTTCATCTCTAAATCTGCGTTGTATATTATGTTGACACCACAATTATTCTTTTCCGTTGTAAAACAAATAGTGAAATAAGCAGTATGAGTTTCTTGAATAAAAAAAGAAGTATTTTAAACTACATTTATTCTACAAAAATTATTATACAAAATTTAATGAAATATTTTTTATTAATTATATTTTTAATTATAAAATATTTATTTATTTAATAATCTATAACACACACGAACAAGCTAATTTAAGGTTATTGAAACCAGAAAATATGGTTTTCGTAAATAGAAAATGTGGTTATTGGAACCAGAAAAAAAAGAATCATTTAACGCATTGACTAACTCACAGGTCACTGTGATTAATAATTCTGGTTCCTGTAACCAGAAAAATTGGACACCAGTACAACTCTTCCAAACTCAGTTCTGACCTGAAAATGTGGTCAAAGACAAATTTAACAGTATTCATCAGGTTAATGTAACCAGGAATTTCTCTCTGTGTAATAATTCTGAAAGTTTTTTTATTCTTAAATATAAAACTGAAGTGTTATCGTCAATTACAGTTCTGTAACTACATTTCCACGGAGAATGCAAATATACCAGGTCTAGAAGTATGAAACCGGAATTTTTTTATAAAAATTACATGTCTGTTGCATGAAAATGATCAAAAATATTTTATTCAAAGTAATCTCCATTGCTATTTACACATTTTTCCCATCTCTCCGGAAGGTGATGAATGCCACGCCAATAAAACTGTTCGTCTTTTAAATCAAACCAGTTATCAAGCCATTCTCGTACATTTTCGTACGAAGTGAAGCGTTGTTCAGCGAGAGCGTGGCCCAGTGATGCGAACAGATGGTAATTCGACGGAGCCAAGTCTGGAGAATAAGCGGCATGTGCCAGTATTTCCTAACTGAACGTCTCGATCGTTTTCTTGACCCGTTTCGCTGTGTGTGATGGGGCCTTATCGTGAAGAAAAATGACTTTGTGTTGCCTTCTTCGATAATCCGGTCGTTTTTCTTGTAATGCTCGCTTTAAATCGATCATTTGCTGTTGGTAGCGATTCGTGTTGACAGTTTCGCCAGGTTTTAGCATCTCATAATAGATAACACCCTTCTGATCCCACCAAACGCACTTTTTCGGTGGTTTTCCACGATCTTCGTTTCTCACATCAAAATTACCACTTTTGAATTTTTTAAATCACTCGAAACACTGTGTTTTGCCAAGAGCATGTTCACCGTAAGCTTCAACAAGCATTCGATGCGATTCTGCAGCAGTTTTCTTCAAGTAATAACAAAAAACCAGTGCTGTCCGCAAATCGTAGTTCGTAGGCACAAAACTCGACATGTTGATGCTTGTAGTAAATACACTGATATATCGAACTTGGGTTGTTGTCTACTGAAAATCTTTCTCAACTGCTAGAGGGAGAAGATGGCGCTGCAGAAGCGGCTGTACGGTCCTTAAACTGATGGCAAGCACCATCAATAGGGAAATTCCGCTTTCATACTTCTAGACCTGGTAGTCTTGAAATTTTGGGAAATGAATAAAAAATTACTGAGACAGGTCTGTTATGTAATTATGATAAAAATAAGTAATTTTAGCAAATTTGCAGACTATATTACCGACAGTGTTAGACCAGTGCAGCAGAACTCAAGACACTTAGTTAGTATTTATTTTTCACGAGCTATAAAACCATGTTTTTGGTTTTTTCGAATTTCGATTTTTAATTTTTGACTATGACATCACGTTGCGGACAATACTTTTACAGGTTTTCGAGCGCCTGTCGCCTTATGGAATATAACTCCTCAATTATAGTTAACTGTAAACATTTTTGCAAAATTTTCACTGAGACAATGTTGACAGACATTCTTTATCCTCTTATGTTTTATTTTCAAAATTTTCAGCCAGTTATTTTGTAAAATACAAAAATGAGCTCGTATGAACTTTTACAGAAATTTGGTAATGTGGTTCTGGTTGATCCATGGCCTTAAGGCCATATCTTACTTATCCCATCTCTACCTTACCGACACTTTTTTTTTGCCTTTCGCATTTTCATATTGATCGAGATATCGAGTTAAAACTTTGATTAAATGAGTAAAACGCAGTAATGAACGTTAATATGGTCCAAAATTTTTATAATTATAAAAAGAAAATACCTTTGAAATGTTTTTTTCATAATTATAAATATTTAGAAGCAGATAAACGTTCCTTAATGCTTTTTACTTCATTATTCAATGTTTTAACTTCATATCTCAATTAATGTGAAAATGCGAATAACGAAGAAAGTGTCGGTAAGGTAGGAATCGATAAGGGATACAGAGCCTTAATTCGAATATTAAAATTAATCTTCCATTCGACTATTCTATCTCTTTAGGTAAACAGGAGGTAAGATTTAAAATGCTTAAAAACTGCTTAAAATTATAAGTAAAATGTCCCTTTGAAATAATTCGATTTTTCAAAAATAAAATATGAACTAATAATGTGTTATTCTTTAGATTTTCGAAAAAATATATCACCAAAGCGAAGGAAAGATTGGACAAAAAGTCGAATTCACAAGATGAAAGTATGTTACAAAAGCTTCTAAAAATTGATGAAGAAACCGCACAAATTATGGCAATGGATATGCTTGTGGCTGGAATTGATACCGTTAGTAAAATTAGATGATAATGTCAAAAAGCTGATAAATTATCAGATAAAATTAATAATAGATAATATATGTCAGATGATATAATAAATAACACATGGATAACATTATATAATAACTAAAATTAATTGAATATTAATAAATAAATATAACAAATCTTTAACGAGAAAGAGTAATTATGACTGCAGTTGATTCACTCTATAAAACAGTAATATTCACTACTTAATAAGTATTCAAATAAATACATCTTTAAATTCTTATTTTCAGACAGGAAACACAGCCGGTATGTTGCTTTATTATGTCTCAAAATATCCTGAAGTACAAGAAAAATTACGTGCAGAGATAGACCCGATTTTACAGAATAAAAATTCTCCAGTTACTTATGAGTCTTTAAACCAAATACCGTACGTTAAAGCCTGTGTTAAAGAAGTTTTAAGGCTGGCGCCAATCGCGACAGGAAATATGAGAACAATGGTGAAAGATGTTGTAATCGGAGGTTACAAAATACCAAAAGGGGTGAGAAAGAATCTTGTATAAAAAGTATTAATTACGCCCATGTAATAAGTGTGCCACTTTACTAAATTAAAGTTCAATTAAAATTTTTTAATTTCTTTAGTTTTATTTATTTATTCATTTCTTTTTTGGAGAAAATGTTTTTCAAAATTCTTTCTACATAAATGGAGTAACTTATGTTTTAGTCATGTGGTCCACTTGATACATGGCCTTAAAGCCATGTCATAGTCGTGAATTTATCCAATATTTTTTCCTTTTTTAATTCTCAAATTAATAACTCGAATAGATTTTCCATAGGAGATAAACATTAAAAAAATAGAAGCATGTTAATCTGCTATGGAAAATCCATTTGAATTATTAATTCAAGAATGAGAAAGATGAAAAGAATTCGTTAAAGTCGCATCTAGGACATGGCCTTAAGGCTACAGTCTGATCGGAGCACGTGACTAGTTCCCTTCTTTACCGGCATTTCAACTTGCATAACCTCACTTCCATGTAAAATGAGATATAGAGTTTAAAATTTATCAAATTAAATAAAATGCATTGAGGCGGTATTATTTATAAATACAATAATAATTTGAACGAATTTTCCGGAGAAGATAGTAATGCGTTACATTTTCCTGCATTGCTGTTTTCTTCGTAAATTTTTTTAAAATCATTATTTTATTAATAAAGTGGTTGTATATAATTGGTAATGACAGACCTTACCATACGGCCTTGAGATATATATTTTTTTTTAAAGAGTAGTTTCATAATTACAAACATTTATGACTATACGGACCTATTTTAGTGCATTTTATTTAATTTCGCAATTCTTTAACTCGATATCTTATTTTATATGGAAATATGATTACACTAACTGAAATGCCGATATGGTAGAAATCTAATAATCTGCACTGAAAAAAATGCTATTGAATCAAAAGCATTTCTTTTCAAAAGCATCTATATCATGGATTCAAATCAATATGCTATAAAATTAGTAACATATTTATTGGTTCTTGTAGTATATTTTTATGAATTAATAGTATACATGCTTTTAGAAAGAAATGCTATTGACTCAATAGCATTTTTTCCTCAGTGTGGCCCGGTTGGTTCATGGCCTTAAGGACATGTATGACTTATCCAATGTCTACCTTACTAACACCCTTTTTTTGTCCCCTGCATTCCCACAATAATTGAGATATCGAGTTGAAACTTTGAGTAATTGAATAAAAAGCAGTAAAGGACATTTATCTGGTCCTAAATTTTTATAATTCTAAAATAAAAATTTTTTGGAAATTTTTTTTTTTTTCATAATTATAAATATTTAGGAGCAGGCAAACTTTCCTTAGTGCTTTTTACCTCATTACTCAAAGTTTCAAATTAATATCTCAATTAATGTGTAAATGCGAAGAACGTAAGACAATGTCGATATGCTAGGGATCGGATAAGTCATACATTTTCTCAAGGGGTCAAGCCAATCTAGAGGCAGACAAAAATAGGCATATTTTGTGATTTATTTTCAATGAAACCATGAATTAAATCGAGATTACAAAATAGGGTTTTTATTATAAAATAATATTGTATTAATTTTTATTATACAATAAAATACATGTAATTAACTGTACAAAATAATTTTTTTAAAGCGATAGATGTCAAAATGGCAAAATCACAAAATATGCCTATTTTTGTCTGCCTCTAGAGTAGTCTAACCCCTTAAGAAAGTTCTCAATCAAGATCTTCAACGAGTAAAAATCTTTAAAATTTTTTGACACACAATATGCGATATTAATGGTTCAGACAAACGTATTAGCAACGCATTCAACAATTTCTGAAGATTCCCGGCATTTTCCCCAATCAGAAAAGTTTATACCTGACAGATGGTTGAGAGATAACTCAGGACCACTTTCATCTTCAAATGTCCATCCTTATGCTTACATGCCATTTGGTTTTGGACCTCGAACTTGTATTGGAAGACGAGTCGCTGAACTGGAAATCAACGTTCTCTTGATGAAGGTATGAACAAAAATTTATCATCAGGAGCAAATAGAAATATATGGTCCGATATATTTTACAGTAACAATAAATTTTTTACAGATGATTCAACATTTCAAAATGGAATGGCATCATTCACCAATGCAAAGGAATAGTAAATTTATCAACACTATGGGATCTCCCTTACAAATAAAATTAATCGATCGATGATTTATTGAAGTTTCTACAGAATTTCACTTTTCGCGTATCAAAAATTTAAAAAAAAAGAAATACTATTTCTGCACTTGGAATATACTTAAGCATAATATCCATGCATAAGTAAAATGATCTTGTTGTCTATTTCCTATTATCTTGTCAAAATGTATCCCATTGCACTGAGAAAAAAGGAATAGAAATTATAACGCTTTTAATAATTTGCTATTCCTAACATAGAAAGGGATAGTGGAATTTAACCAAGCCTGCCTATTATCTATCAACTTATACCGTCTGATAAAATTTGACCCGAACTGGTTAAAAAACAACATTTTTATGTACTTTAATACAAATCGTTACTATCGCCTTCAAAATAGGTTCTTTTTGAGCCAATACAAGCATGCCAACGGTTAATCAAATTTTCCATACATTTCTTATAGGCCTCGGCCGGTATGGCCTTTAGATCCTTCAGCGAATTTTTTTTTATGGCCTCAATCGACACGTGGCGCGTTCCCCGGAGCGCATATTTGAGTTTTGGAAACAGGAAAAAGTCACAGGGAGCTAAATCTGGCTAATGCGGTGGCTGAGCAATGACTTCTTTTTCGTGTTTAGCCAAAAGTTCAGTCACAATCAAGCTGGAATGTGACGGAGCATTATCGTCATCTGGCGGCGACGCGCTTCATACCCAAAAAATGAATCACAATGTGTTGAGTCGAAACATAAGAGATGTTGAGAGCCTCTGCTACCTCTCTAATGCCAACACGACGATTTTCGAGGATAATTTTCTTCACTTTTTCGATGCTATCGTCGTTAACAGAGGTGGATGGACGACTCGCATGAGGCAAGTTTTCTACGACCTTACGACCCTCACGGAAAGCTTTATGCCACATAAATACTTGCATTCTCGATACAGTAAACTTGCCAAAACACTTCTGCAACATTTTCAATGATTCTGCAGCCGTAATTCCATTGGAAACACAAAATTTCGAGCAAACTCGTTGTTCATTTATTTTTTTCTTAGTAAAAATCGCCAGACAAACTTTTCGCGTCGTAAACCAATGGCTGCCAAACACACACTAATGGACATCTCCCGTTCAAACTTCACAGGACTGTCAAACAAGGTGTTACCAACCTAGAAAAAAAACTTTTTACAGTTTTCGTTTACGCGCGTGTTTTAACTGGACCAGTCTGTGTCAAATTTGATCAGATGGTATATCTTGGTACTGCTTGCTTATCCGCTCGTATCTTCTTCTATCTTCTATCTAATAAATAAGATATTGAAAGATAGACTACTAGAGGATAAAAGATAGTCAGGCATAAATAATAGAGGATTGAAAATATTTGGAGTAGATGTACCACGGGTGTTAGTTGAAGTTTGCCGGTTTTTTCAATAAAGAAAACACTTAATTCTCAAGGGAATCTCAAAAATTTTTTATTCAAAGTATTGACCATTGGATTCTACACATTTTGCCCATCTTTCAGGCAAATCATGGATACCATTCCAAAAACCTCTTTCTCTTTCAAGGCAAACCATTCGACGAGCCATTTTTCAACTTCTTCAAAATTGGCGAAGCACTGCTCTACGAGTGAGTGTCCCACCGATGCGAAAAGGTGACAGTCGGACGGGGCGAGATCTGGAGAGTACGGCGGGTGCGATAATATTTCCCAATTCAATGCTTTTAATGTGTTCTTCACCACTTTAGCGATATGAGACGGTGCGTTGTCATGTTGTAGGATAACTTTGCCATGTCTTCGGGCCCATTCCGGCCGTTTTTCGATCAACGCATCATTCAAATTGATAATTTGTTGTCGGTAGCGATCCGTATTCACCGTCTCACCAGGTTTTAATAACTCGAAGTACACCACACCACACTGGTCCCAGCAAACACAAAGCATTGTCTTACGGCCATAGCGATTTGGCCTTGGAGTCGATGGGCCGACCTCACCACGTGAAAGTTATGATTTTTTCCGCTTCGGGTTCTCGAAATAAATCCATTTTTCGTCCCCCGTGACAATTCGATGCAGAAAAGATTTCCTTTCGAATCGTTGAAGCAGCATTTCACAAATGGTTTTTCGATTTTCCATTTTTCTATCGTTCAGTTGGTGTGGTACCCATTTTCCATACTTTTGAATTTTCTCATGACGTTTAAACGTTGGCAAATTGCTCCCCGGGTCACATTTAGTGTTTGTGCCAATTGTTGTTGTGATTGGGTTGGGTCTTCATCCAATAACGCCTGCAATTCCTCGTCTTCGAACTTTTTCGCTGCTCCAGGATGTTCATTATCTGTTAAATCGAAATCTCCACTTTTAAATTGACGAAACCATGTCTCACATGTTCTAATCACTGGAGCATGTTCATCATAAGTTTCTACCAGCAATCGATGAGCTTCAACTGCTTTTTTCTTTTAATGAAATAAGAAAAGCAACGAATGCCGCAAATGCGATTTACTTGGAACGAAACTCGACATATTCACTGAGGTAAACAACTATGATGCTATTATTTTGTCAGAATGTAATTGTGTATTTTTGAAGGTTATTGTCAATAGAAAAATATGACATAGATGCCAAATCATAGAAATGTATACATATCTCTAGCGACATCTATGAGTAAAACCGGCAAATTTCAACTAAGACCCCTGGTATATTGATAAAAGGATAGAAATAGATAGATGAAGATAGCCATGGCATAGGAAAGGATATAAAATATGAGATTGAAAGAGATAGACGTCAATATAGATCGACAAAGAAATAAAGAGAAATACACACTTAGACCAAGCAACAGGGAATTTGTTATGAATGATTTATGACATTATTTATTTCAGAAAACGGACTGCGCCATCAAAAGAGAGGTTGGTCATAGAGTAGTTGTGTCATGTTTTGGACAACGAAATATGATTTATAAATTTGTTATTAACATTTAAGACCAAAAAATCGCACTTTTTTTAGTTTTTTGTTTATAACATTAAAGGTAATTATCCAATATTGATGACATTAATTGAAAAGTTGTAGAAAATTGAATTTCGAACAAAATGAGCAGCCGTTCGATCTGATTGGATAATTAGAAGCGGAGAAAATTCGGAAAAATCGGGAAATTGAGCTTTTGTTAAACAAATTAATATCTCAGTTAATTTTTAACTTTTCAGGTTGAGCTTTGGTGGAAAAGTAGCAGACTTTATGCTTTTCAAATGTATAAAAAAAGAACACTTTAAGCTAATATGTTTCTGCGCTACTGACACTTTAATTTATTTCATGCGTTAATTGTAAAATGTCTGCTTGCCGCAGAGGTGGTCCGATTTTTATTTTGAAAACTGCTTTTAAAAATATAAATCAAGCACAACAGAACGTCAATCTTGGTTTTTCGCAAAAATGTTGCAAAGTTTATTAAAAAAAGGTCCAAACATGGCTCTAAACGCTTGAACGCAGCAAAGTGACAGTGGTGGGGGAGACGGCGAGTAGGCTCACTGTGTCACTTTGCTGCGTTCAAGCGTTTAGAGCCATGTTTGGACCTTTTTTTAATAAACTTTGCAACATTTTAGCGAAAAACCAAGATTGACGTTCTGTTGCGCTTGATTTATATTTTTAAAAGTCGTTTTCAAAATAAAAATCGGACCACCTCTGCGGCAAGCAGACATTTTACAATTAACGCATGAAATAAATTAAAGTGTCAATAGCGCGGAAACGTATTATCCAATCAGATCAAGCGACGACTCATATTGTTCGAAATTAAGTTTTCTACAACTCTTCAATTTATGTCCTCAAGATTGGATAATTATCTTTAATGTTATAAACAAAAAACTAAAAAAAGTGCGATTTTTTTGTCTTAAATGTTAATAACAAATTTATAAATGATATTTCGTTGTCCAAAACATGACACAATTACTCTATGACCAACCTCTCTTCTGATGGCGCAGTCTGTTTTCTGAAATAAATAATGTCATAACAAATTCCCTGTTGCTTGGTCTAACTATGATCTCAAAGTATCAGGCACGCGATATTCATTTCCATTGCAAAAGAAAAATTTGAAGGAGATAGATATTACCGTACTAAGGGATAGACTGAGGTATAGGAAAAGATAGATATTCCTATGAATACTATATCAATTGAGAGACTGAAAGGAATAGCTATTCTTAAATTTGTAGATAAACTCGGGGATAGAAAGATATATTGCTTACGGCAATGCATAAGTTCAGAGATAGAAAGAAGATAGCAACAAGATCAAAAGAGTGGATACGACGGGTTAGACGACAAATTTTTTAGTCTACATAAAATTATCTTGCCAAGCGAAAATTTAATGTTTCTATTATTCCCCATAGTTTAAGCAGTAGTTAATTATTAAAAAGATAATGTACATGTGTATATAATAAATGAAAAAATGTAAATGTATATTTTTATCACCCAGCTAGTTATCTATCGTGTTTCACATTAGATACCATATCGATTGAACATAATCGATTTTAAGTAAACATTAATTAAAGATACTTACATAAATGTGATGAAATGTTGTTGCCAAATTTAGAGTAAAGGAAAATGAAACCTTATCTCAATGGATGATTAATAACTTTATAGGAATTGGTATATTAATTGACCTACTATTGCTTGTTTTATCTCATCATGACTAATCAAAAAAGTTTACACTCTATACTAAATCCTACTATGCTTGAAAGCAAGATTGTTTGACGACAATAAATTGGAAGACCGAAGCGGAAAGATAAGTCTTTTGTAGAGAATGCACAATAGGTTGTTCTGTTTATACCCACATAAAATGAACCTGTAATGCTTCAAAAGTACTACAGAATCACGTTGATCAAACAATACATCGATTTAATTATGCAAAACTAATCTACATGTATAACTCATTTGGTTTCATATCTATGTCTATATAAAATTGAGATATCGAATTAAAACTTCAAGTAATTAAGTAAGAAGCAGTAAAGAACGTTTATCTGGTCCTAAATTTTTATAATTCTAAAATAGAAATTTTTTGGAAATTTTTGTTTTCATAATTATAAATATTTAGGAGCCGATAAACGTCCCTTAGCGCTTTTAACTTAATTACTCAGTTTTAATTCGATATCTCAATTAATGTGTAAGTGCGAAGAGCGAAAAAAAAGTGTCGGTAAGGTAGGGATCGGATAACTAAGACATGGCCTTAAGGCCATGTCCTAGGTGGGCCACGTGACCAAGTCAGTCCTCAGATCGATATTTTTTTGTCCATATTTAAAATTTAAAGTTAAAAGAAAGCGAAAAAAAGTTCGGAAAACGTTAATAAAGTATGATTGAAAGTGTAAGTAAAAGCGCACTAGCGCACATGTAGGGGAATCATTGAAATTTTTTTTTACATTTATAAATATTTAGGAGCAGGCAGACGTTCCTTAGTGATTTTAACCTAATTACTCAAAGTTTCAACTCGATATCACAATTAATGTGTAAATGCGACAGACGAAAGTGTCGGTAAGGTAGGAATTTGATAATTCATACATTGTCTTAAGGCCATGGACCAACCGGATCATGTGACTAGATTCCTACCTCACCAGCATTTTCAATTTGTGTAACGCCATTTATGTAACAAATGAGGTAACAAGTTGAAAATTTGTGACCTATCTCATTTCCTATAGAAATGGGGTTATACCAACTAAAATGCCGGTAATGTAGGAATCTAGTCACGTGACCAGGTTGGTCCATGGCCTTAAGAAAGTTCTCAATCAAGATGTTCAACGAGAAAAAAAAATTCGGAATTTTTACCCAAATGAAGCAGATGAGCGTAGTTTATTATTCTCTCTACCATTACTTAAAGTTTTAGAATGGTATTTTCATTACAAAAAAAGTTATATGGGCGAAAAATAAAAAAATTTATTACTTGGTCACGTGGCCTAAGAATAATTTTATATTTTATATGATAATCAGAACTTCAAGTGCATATAACTATATACATTTGTTTAATTATATTTTTGAAAAAATTTGTATTATATTTTGTGGAACGAAATGAAAAACGATAGTCTCAAAGAATATGTATAACAAAAATTGGTTAACAACCTTAACAGAGATGGAAACAAATATTTCCTATTTTTGAAACTTTTCAAAAACCGCAGTTTTTAATGTACTTCAACGCTGTGAAATAAATCCAGGAATATATCAAGATATCAATGCAACTATTCAAAGTTATCGGTTATACAAGAGATTTTAGAGCACAAAGTACAGGACGGGTATTGGTAAATTGTACTAGGTTGGTTTTCAAACCGCCGTCAATCGCTCTGTCATCATCGATCAGCCCCTATCATATTCCCGTCCATTCATATTCTGAACAAATGGAAACCCCTCTAGACTCTATAGATTAGGTACCTTCTGGGAATCGACCTACTTTTTGACACATGTCGACTGACCTGCACTGATAAAAAAAATTTTATGGTTCCAAACGTCACTGCCAATTTTTTTTTCCACTGAGCCAGAGAAAATATCTCCTGGAAAAAGTGAAATGCATGAATTAACAAAAAACAAATACTATCCTTATTATCCATTAAAAATTTTCAATTCTAGTGAAATAATGATTTTTTGACAAATAAAATCATATTTTTAAGAAGAAATTCAAGTTTATGGAATCAAATTTTATTTGCTTGAAAATTCGCAAGTTTCAATACATGATTTTTAATTATATCTGGCCGGTACAATTTCCAGAATGAAAATTGAACTTGATGAATACGAGTATTAATAAAATAGTAATATGACGGTTGTAAAAGTAAGATCGACCTTTAGATATATTATGCAGACTCGAATTACTCGCACAATCAAGACACACATGGTTTGAATCGACTAACTTTCTGCCGACTTCATAGCAGAGATACGTAAGCTGATGGAACCACCAACTTCGAAAGTTCCACTTTAATTCAAAAACGAGTTGATTAAGTGATCTCTGAAGTGGCACACACAAGAAAAGCACAGTTTTCAGTATGAATGTTAATTTTGTCCGCTTCATGAAAAACAAAATATGAACTCACTGTGAGATGTAAAAAATGTTCTAGGGGTGGCAATTCGTGGGTAGGAAAAGGGAAAAAAAACCTAATATACACTACCGGTCAAAATTGTGGGACCACCTGTTTTTTGATGATTGCTTAAATTATCTTAATTTTAATTTTGTGAGTGATAAAAATTGTTCTTTCAATGAATTGAATGCCATTAAAATTCTCCATAAAATGAATCCAGAATGAAGTAATTTCGTTAAATTTTGAAGAAGGTATTGTAAAAATAGTCAAAATTTCAATGTTTTCTTACATTTCAAATAACTTTGGAAATAATCATCATTTTTTAATGTTCTTGGGCTCATTTTAAAGCTAAGATTCTACAAAATCGTAGTAATTTTTCATCATGAATGTATAATTTTTTTCTTGTATAGTGCACTAGGTTAAAGTTCGAATAAAAAAGTTTGAAAAATTCAAATATTGCTTTTGCTGAGAAAAACATTTTTATAAGATATATAAAATATATAATCATGAATTTTCTAAAAAATCCCATTGAAATATATATTTATATGATTTTTATTATGATTTTTCTACAGATGAAATGTTTCCGAATTTTCCCTTCTTTTTTGTTACAATTTTAACTTTTTGCACTATGCAAGAAAAAAATTATACATTTATGATGACAATTTACTGCGATTTTGATGAATCTTAACTTCAAAATAAACCCAAGAACATTAAAAAATGTTGATTATTTCAAAAGTTATTTAAATTTAAGAAAACATTGAAATTTTGACTATTTTTGCAATACCTTCTTCAAAATTTAACGAAATTACTTCATTCTGGATTCGTTTTATAGAGAATTTTTATGGAATTCAATTCATTAAGAGAAAAAATTTTATCAATCACAGAATTAAAATTAAAATAATTTAAGCTATCATCGAAAAACAGGTGGTCCCACAATTTTGACCGATAGTCTATAAAATACGAAAAAAACATAAGAATGCAAAATTGTTCGCTTAAATAAGGTCTTCAAATATTTTCGTTACATGTTTGTGTTTATGTCTTAAGGGGGGAAGTCCATGTAAACGCCTTAAAATCAGTCATATTTTAAAAATGTTTTTGAAGGTGATAAAATAATTTTATTGATTCAAATTTTGAACATAACTTTATTTAACCTTTTTAATGTATAAAAATTTTTTTCTCCTTCCAAAATGGCGGCTCAGGATAATTTTTCGTCTGTCGTCTTCGGCGCGATAAACCTATAACACTAAAATAAAACACAAAAATTCAATATAAAATAAGCCTTTGAAAAATAAGTTAGAATTTTAGGCTATTTTTTCGACATTTTTGACCCCCAAAAAGTATTTTATTAATGCGAAATATCTGAAATTTTAGGTTTATCATTCCGATAATAATGTAGAGAAAAGCCTCTCAAAATTTCAGACAAATCGGTCAATAACTTTTAGAGTTACAACACGAGCAGTTTTTAAAAATACAGTTTCGTGATAATCACGTTTAAAGTTTTAGTACAGTATAAAGACCAGTTTTAGTTATTTACCGATTAATCTGCAATCCCAGGTCCGTGCAATAGTCCTTCTGAGTCTTCAAAAAACTGAGCAGCTTTCAGATTGTAGAAAAAAAAATCGATTTTTTGAAATTTTTACATGGATTTCCCCCCTTAAGTATTATTTCGACCCAAAATTAAATCGTTTTAGTATTTTGTATTGGCATTGGGTCAGCTCATTACCATCAGGAATAAATTATTAAAAGAACATTTCCTAGATATAGAAAACAAGAAGCATGTTGTGCGTATGTGTTCTGTGATGTGCATACTTCTCAAAGGTGTTGTGGGCCTCCCTGATGAATACTGGTGTTTTTCTTTACAAAATTAGTGTTTTAAAGAAATTTTTTATATTAAAATATCATTATTTATACGTGGTTCTTATGTGTGCCTTTGAGGAGAAGCAATTTTGCGGACACACTCTTCACGAATCGGCTAAACAGGAGCCTTTCTTCTCGTTTTTTGAGGACTGTGGTTTGGAGCGGTCTGATTCCAGAACGACTTGGATCTTGCCCCATTGCATAAGTTCCTTGCACGTTTTTTATAAAATATCATACTCAAGAAAACAAAAAGAAAACATAAAAACAAACGAAAAAATCTAGTTGTACTATAAATAATTAATTTCTTGCACACTTACAGCTTAGTCATTTAGTTCAGAAAATTGGCTGTCACTGAAGAGGGCCCCATTTGTGGCCGTTGCCTTTTTTATCTTTTTTAAACATGCTTCTTGTTTTCTATATATAGGACATGTTCTTTTAATAGTTTATTCCTCATGGAAATGAGCTCACCCAATGCCAATACAAAATACTAAAACGATCTACAAATTTTGTGTAATACACTGAGAGAAATTTTTCGTCCAAACAACGAAATAAGTTTCGTTGATTCTCGGGACAACGAAATATGTCTGTTGTATTGACAGAAGTATTAACTTCGTCATATCAAGAGAATTATTCTGTTACTACAACGGAAACTTTTTTGCTGAAGCTACGGAATAAAATTTATTGAATACCAGAAATTAAATTCTTAATTTGTTGCTAATTTTTATTTTCAATGAGAACCAAAATTAAAATTATTTTTTCTGACTCCGATGTCTTTGGTGTTGATCAACAAATGAGAGAATCAGATTTATTTTTAATTTAAGGATTACATTAGGAAGGCACAGCTTCAAAATTAATTATAAACTTCACATTTTTTTCCGTGAATAATGATTTACAAACGCTAGAAATTATTATTTTCGGCTTTAGAATGTTAAAAAAAGTACGACGCAAGTGCAACGTAAGAATGCCGCGCTTATTAGGTAAGGGTTGGCTTACAAATAAAAAACAATGTAAATTATTTATTTATTGGTAAAATGGTGAAAATTTTAGGGCGCAACTGCTTAGAATTCGTAGATGCGTGTATATGTGTAGTCACCAATGCTATGCCAGTGGCAGACTCGTAGATCGTGCAGCGTTGCAATTTAAGGTGATTATATCGTGAAAAGAAATCCATGCTAAAAAGCTGAAATTTTTATTATAGCTTCTTTGATTATTTTAGAATACACCTGCAAAGTTTTAGGTTGCTTGACCGTCTAGTTATAGAGAAATAATTATTCAAAGTTCCACCGTTTGGTCATGAATTGCTATACCGTCAATGGCTATGACAAGTGAACTCAAGTTTCAAATGAGCATTATAATTACAAAATCCATGCTACGTATTCAAAAAACTATACAAATTTTCCGCAAACCTTGAAAAATTCGTCTGCTTTTTGAAAGAATTTTTTACCGTACAATAAGTCTGTATTGTCTTTCCAAAGATTGTAACTCTGTCGACTTTTATCGGCAGCCATAATCGAAGAAGACAGCAGTGAGCACGTGGCAACGTCGCAACGCATGCTCGAGCGTAGACGTAGACGTAGTCAGTAAAGTAGGTTAGATTTCTATACATGTGCACTTAAACATGGCGGACTAGAGGAGTAGAGAGAGTGCGACGTTGCCACATTGCTTCATTCGAAAGTCATATGGTCGTGAATACGCAAACCGTTGAGATATATTTTTTTATTAACTTATTTATTATTGTCATTTACATCGCGGAACGGTCGCAAATGTCAATCTTAATTAATTTTAGGATTTTACAACACAAAAGTTTCGATGCAAATCAAGAATATTTTTTACGTTCTTATGTGACTCACTGAGTCACGATATAACCACCTTAAACGTAAACATTATTGAGCAACTGTGATATGCGTTTGAATAGCTTGATGTCAACGATTATTTTTAAAAGTTAAAAAAATGTCATTGTTGATTTAATAATATTTTTATAAATATCATTCATGGTTTTATACAGCCGACTTAATTTCACGTATGTTTCGAAGCTGGTTGTGTGTGTGTGTGTGTGTTTCAAGTACTTATAGCAGACAAGCTGGAGTAGGGGAACAGTGTTGCCGGATCGCGATACTGTTACGTTTATCCGTTTGAAAGTGACTAAAATTTCAATGTTTTTCATTAGATTATCTATAAAATTATATGGTGGAAAGATTTGATGTTTTTTTCGAAAATTTGTATTTTAAGCAGCACAAATACCGAAATTTTTTTAATTTCTCTACCAGAGCGTTTAATTACTACAAATTAAAATGTGGAGAATGCCTAAGAATTTGCCATGAATTACGTGCATGTTAAAGTAGTCAACTTTGACATTAATTACCTCAGCTTCGTCCGGTTGAAAAATTTGAAATTCATTTAGCATATAAGTAATCATTCCATTTAAATATAAGCTCCTTTTATAAAAAATTCTACCAGGGGTCGATTTTTTTACATACAACCTTAAACAGATTCTACAGTTGTTTTTCCTTATTGAGGTCTTTGGAAGAAAATAAATTATTTTAATCATGTAATTTATTAGAAAGTTACAGAAGTGTATAGAGAAAATTCAGCGCGAAGCGCGAATCTCATACTGAGAATGCGTTCCATAAGGCTGACAGAGTCTTCAGTAAATCGAATTTCCATTTCCATTGGAAATAAAAAACAAATTGACTTGAGCTTCATTATCAAATTACAAGAAATAAACATAAATGTATGCGAAGAATATGAGACCGAGCGCGAAGCGCGAGGTCCAAACAGAACGGAGCGTGACGATCGAGGTAGATTTTTTTATTAGGATTATTAAGATTCTAGGTGAAGTAACAAAGGGGGGGGGGGGGTCAACTTCTTCCTACTTTCTATTGGATCTACACCTGGTTTTATATAACTTATTCAAATCTATTTAAAAAAATATTTTATTCCAGAATTACAATTTCAGATTCTACGTATTATTAAATTTATAATTCAATTTAACAGAGTAAAGCAATTTAATTCCCAGCATCAAATTACCTGAACCTCCCAAATTTTCTAGGATTTTCAAAAGACACGTCTCATCTACCTTTAATGTGAGAATATCTTCAAAGTCATTACTCTCCGCTGGGATCTACATACCTAGGAAGAAGATCTAATAACTTACCCTACCAGGACGACACATATATTCCTCAATTCCTCAATGAAATGATTCATCTCACGTAGTAAACTATTCTCATTTTTTTACTTCTAGTGTCAAATTTTTTTTTGAATAGTTAAAAACTCAAAAATGTAATAATTATATTGTAGCTTACAAATTTCAAAAGGGTTTTCAAATTTTTTACAACAGTTTATGCACTTTTTGGCTTTAATTATCATCTCTTTGTTCAGACTGAAATAATAGTTAGTTTATAAAATGTGGTACTGCTGGTTCATTAACATAGCTGACACAAATATTATTTCTGTTGAATTTACTATCTGCTTTGTAATAGTACTCTTTTAATTTAAAATTCAGTCACTGATTGAAAATATTGGTACAAAAACAACAGCTTGAAATTGAGAGAATAACAGTGTAGATCGTGACCTAAATTAAAAATATGTTTTTGTCGGCCGTACACCGAAATTTAGCCTTGTCCGTGTCGTTTTGCGTGCGAAAAGTTGATTTTCCCGCACTAGTGCGGGAAAATTTTAAGTGTGCGGAAAATTAAAACAAACTTTAAATTTTACCGCACGAGATATACTATTTTCCGATTAAAATAATTTATCAGTACTTCCTAAATGTGAGTAAGCATTTCTACTAATTAATAGTTACTACGATGGGTATTTCCAGTAATTCATATTGATTCATCATAACAATACGATTAATTCATAATCAACTTCTACTAATTTAATCAGTAGTGATTCTAGTTTTACTGGTTTCAGATTTAATCGAATTAGTTGAACAAAATATTTTTTTCAGTGCAGAATCAACTACTGCACGAATTTTCTAAGGGTAACGATAGATTTAGGATACAATTGCAACTTTGTTAAAAATATTGAAATAGATAATGAGATTATGTATAGATATTGAATAAATTTTCATTCTTCAGGTGTATACATTTAAATTTATATCTGTATAAAACTGACTTTTAAACATGAATACCTGAAATTCAATTTACAGTTTGACGTAGAAGGTGCGCGAAGTTTTCAAGTATACGTATTTTCTAACAGTGTAAGATTGAATAGATATATACCATTCGATTTAATTATATGCATTATATGCTCGTTGAACATACATCTATGTAGCATGTAATGCAATCTACTAACACCGTAATGCTGTCTGCCACCGTACTGAGTTGTATCACATTTTAACGGTAATACCATAGTATACGAACCACGTGTACGTCCTATGCACATTATCAGTAAAGGTACAACCTAAATTTCACGAGATGAATATCGAACAATGTGGCAAATCGAGCTTTCACGAAATTGCTCTGATAAAGTCTATCATGCTAATTCACCTTTTTTTTTGCATTAAATTACTTCTTTCTGTGCTGAAGTATTTAAGCGTTAAAAATTTATTACCGCTCGTCAGACATTTTTTTATTCGTGGAAATTAAAATTTAATGGTTTAAGTCCAATCGATCGACGTTTCAAATGATAAAAAGCTTTTGCGAGATATTCTCTTCAATTCAAAATGTCCTCTTTCTTTAAGATATTTGACAAAAAGATTTTGTGCAAGGAGAAAATAGATTCGTTAAATTTTCAGCAAGTTTGGCATTTATTTTCAGAACTTGGCTTCTTAGTAGATTTTACAAGAAGTTCAGTTCAATTAAAGTATTTTCTGTACGTTTTACTTTGCGTTCAGTGAAAGCTACGAAATACGAAAAAATCCGAATTTAGTAGATTTTACTGGAAAATAGGTGACACGTACTCTGTTAGAAATTTCTGTATTAAACTTACATTACATGTAATGGAAGTTTTTTTCAGTAACGTATATTAAATTTAAAATACAGTCAAGACTCGTTTATTGCAAGGCTCCGAAACGAACGAGACTCGTTTATTGCAAGACTAGAGGGGCTCCCACCACCGAAACTATCGGTAAGGTTATTTTTCAGAGCAAGCAGTGGATTGGTTGTCACACCAAAGAAATTTTTGCATATACGGCAAAGGTGGGGGTTAGAGGAACGCTCAGGCCTTGCAATAGACGAGTCTGGACTGTACTTTCATCATAAAAAATACAAACTTCAATTTTAATACACATGTATATATATTTTAATAATGTTTGTTGATTTTAATATATTTTGATTGAAAAGTTATTAAATGTCATAAGAATTTATATTAATTTTTCATAATATACAAATCTATTAATTTTAATTTACCACTTGTATATTAAATTTTATTAAAATTAATAAGATTTTTAACAGTGTACAGAAAATCTGTTCTAAAATCTACTAAAAAGTCAAGTTATACACATATTCATTGGTTCTTGTTTTTTATTAATTAATAGTATACATGCTTTTTGAACGAAATGCTTTTGGTTCAATAGCATTTTTTTCTCAGTGTAAAAATAACTACTGAACATCCTATAAATTTCACGAATATTTTTCTGCCTGTGTAAAACTAAATTTTAATGAAAAATTAAATGAATTTCCAAGTATTTGTCTATATGGCCATTATTCCAGACCTTTTACACACACTAACACACACTGGAATTTCTATTAATCAATCATTAATTCGAAGCTTCTCGCGATAGATAAAATAAAGAAATATCACGTAATAATTAACAGAATTTAATTTCTTATGCAATGATGTTAGAATTATTTACTGTGCTAAAAAAATGTGACTCTGTTATAAATTGGAGATAATGTCACTTGGAATATAGATTCTATGTAAAAGTCCTTTAGAGTTAAATAGGTTTCTTATATGAAGCCGAAAAACTCACTTTTAATCTGAAAATAGTCTTTTACTCTTAATTAACTCATTTAAATTCCAAATAGAGAAAAATCAACTGTGCAAAATTTGTACAGTGTAGATGGTTCTCGTACATCTCATAATGTTTTTATACAGTTGTTCAAAAACGCATATGAACCACATTTGATTAAAAGTAATGATAATATCACAAAACGTAATATAAAGAAGATAACGTAAAGTTTTACTAGATCTCGACAGGTTCTTTTGTCTCTTGGATAGATGAGCTTTCAAATCAGCACGTACTCAGATTCAGTATGTTGAAAGATTCCATCCACTTTAATAAATGATGCCCTCCTTTAAACTGGGCTGGTGGCTGTCATATTCCTAAAGGATATAAGCTATTAATAAATAAATCCCATTTCATTATGTATATCAAATATTTCAAAAGGAGTAGCTTTTGAATATAATATACATACATCATTTACAGTTTTCACAAATATGTCATATAAATATTGGGTTTTTCCAGAAGTAATTGCCGATTTTTTCATAGACGGAGAAAACATAGATCGTCGAAACACTTGTTAAATTTGATTTCCGGAAATGCCTTCAAAGCCTTCTTCGATTCGGCTTGTATCTCTTCAATCGTGTCAAAACAGTGTCCTCGGAGTGGTCTTTTGAGTTCGAATTAAAAATTCACCTTAGTTTTTGCCCACAGTAATACATTTGATACTTTAGTTTCATTAAACTTCATACGTAGTTATAATAGAAATGTATACTTAATATTAATTAATAATTATATTATATACATTAACAATCATAATTATAATAATTAATTAATTGAATTAATTTTAAAAAATATTTCATGAATAATTTATAAGAAAAGTTGATTTATTTTTACTTGAGTAAGGCTCAAAAGCTCTAGTCACGACACTTACTCTCACAAGCTCTGAATAACTTTTGCAGTCATTATATAACAAAGTTCCAAGTTTTATGTCTAAGGATTATAAGCGAGCGTGTGTGTGATTCGACGAAAGCGTATCGTCCTATATATATATATATATATATGTGTGTAGTTATTAGGTTTATGTATATAAGGTTATATGCTTAAGTGTATTTGTGATTTAAAATATGATTAGCTACGACTGAATGGTGTGAATGTATTTGTATGTTGTGTATGTATGTATCGGATGACTAATGGCAGGCTCGAGGTAAGAATTTTTTTTTTATTTAAGAGAACATACCATTGCCAGTTAAAATAATATGTCCATAGCTCATTTTACTCAACTACGGTTTGAAGCACCTTAAGCGTCGATGATATACTTATACATTTCATGTTAACGCACTGACGCATGTGAATTAGGTATTGAGTAAAATTGAGTAAAATTACTTCAACTATTTTTCTCCGTGTACAAATTAAACACATGTTTTTAAATACAACGAATGGACTTTAATCAATGATACATAGTTTCCATTTTGTTCAATGACCTTTTGCCATCTTTCTGGCAACTTCATGATTCCACGCTCATAGAACTTCTGGTCCTTATCAGCAAAAAACTGAACCAAGTGCGATTTCACAGCTTCATCATCATTGAAAGGAGTTCTGCAAAGATCTAAATAAATAGTAATCTGATGGTGCAGGATCAGGGCTATATGGTGGATGTAATATCACTTCCCAACCAAGCCTTAATAATTTTTGGCGAGTCGCTAAAGATTTGTGTGGTGTAGCATTGCCATAATGAAAAATTACATCTTTACGATTGATTAATTCTGGACGTTTTTCTTTGACTTCTGCGTTCAATTTGTTCAGCTAACGACAGTAGACATCCGAATTAATCGTTTAGTTCCTTCGAAGCAGCTCAAAAAATAACACACCTTTCCAATCCCATCAGACAGCATAATCTTTTTTTGATGCAATTCAGCTTTCGATGTTGTTTGTGGTGGTTCATCACCCTTGAACCATGATCGTTTTCCAACGACGTTATTCTAAACAATCCATCTTTCATCACCAGTGATAATTCGTTTCAAAAAAGGATTGAATTTATTGCGTTTAAGGTGCAAATCACAAGGGTTGATGCGTTTTGTTAAATAAATTTCTTTCAATTCATGTGGAATTCAAATATCAAGTTTTTTAACGAGTCCAAGACGTTCTATATGACGGTCGGTTGTTGATTTTGGTATTTTTAACATTTCTTCAATCTCTCGCACAGTTACATGACGGTCCGGTTCGATTATGGCTTTGATTTGGTCATCATCAACTTCATTTGACCGACCTGAACGTTCCTCATCTTTGAGTGAAAAATCCCCAGAACGCAATTTATCAAACCAATTTCGACACTGTCTGTATTTTAGGGCTTCCTCACCATACACATCACGTAACTTTTTAGCAGTCTGTACTGCATTCTTTCTTTTACAGAAATAAAAAAGCAAAATATGACGAAAATGCTCTTTATTACACTTTACAAGCCAATATATATATAGTTGATTAGAAATTAATTACGTTTATACTATATCTAATCAATACACTCAGAAAAAAGTCTGGTTAAAATAACCAGAATCCCGGTTATTTCAACCGGAAATAAATGCTACAGAGAGAATTCCTGTTCAAAATGTAAAAATTCTTGAAAACACTTTTCGTTTGATTTGATCTTTTATTCCAGTTAATTTAATAAAAATTTTTAGTTGATTTCACTGTAATTTTCGTAGTAACAAATTTCTCATTACATTCGTGGTTATATTCTGGTATGCTTAACTAAGTTAGTACATTCAACATTACCATATTTCTATTTAAATTTACTCAAATTTCCCGATTGAATGTGAACATAACCTTAAAAATTAATGATTTAACGACGTGGGAATTATAATTTTCAAAATGAAAAGATATGTATTTATTGTTGAATTATTTTAGTTTGTTTATATTATTATTTAAAATGTGCATTTGAATACATATAAATCTTCAATCTATAAATTTCTTTACCTTTGAATTTTTCCTTTAAGTTATCTAAGTTCCACTCACTTAACACCTTGTGCACTTTATTCTTCATTTCTTTGAAACTTTGTAAAAATAATTTGAGACAAGACGCGAGATTTTTAAGATTCCTTTGGACTCTACCTTGTTTTCGTTTTCACTTTTTTTTACAAGCAGCCTAATACAAAACATAACTAAGGTAAATGTACCAGTGCTCGGACATGTGCCAGAGTCCGGAAAGTCAATCGTTTCCGAGTTTTGTTAAATCAATAATTAATAAATTTCATTGAAATTTTTTTTTTAAGTAAGATGTAGCTAAGAACTACCCAAGTGCGAATTGCCGAAGGTGGTAATACGGCACAATATTGGCCCAATCTCGGCAGCCAAGAGTCGGCCATTGTTATTGGGCCAGTGTCACTGTTTGCATCGGTCAAGTGCTGGGCCGTCGACGGCGGCCTTTTTCGACTGTTTAAATTTACCGACCTTCAGCCGAAACTTGGCCCAGTATCGGCCCTATACCAAGCCGATTGTCATTTTTACTATGGCATCCAGTTCTGAAAGTAGAAGAGCCAGAGTCGGGCTCATGGACGGCACATTACTGGGCCATGTGTCACTTTTACCACGGCAAACCATCCTGGAAGTGAGAAAACCAGAGTTCGGCACAGCATTGTCCCGTTGCTGTGCCGAAAACAAGTGCTGTTGGCCAGAGTTTGGGCCAGCATTGGCCGCCAAGTGCATACCGGAGTTATCATTCCAGCAACGGCACGATATTGGCAGCCAATCTTCGGAAAATTTTTGGCGATGCTGGGCCACTAATGGGCCGTATCTAATTTCGCACTTGGGTAAAGACGACACGAAACATTTTGTTTTCTTGAGCAATAGTATAAAAAAAAATTAATATTGTGTAAGTCGATGTCAATTATTTCTCAGAAAATATTACGCGCTTACTGTTTTCGTTAGAAACAGATGTAAAAATGAATTCTGCATACAATGCATTTATTTTTTTAAAGATTTTATTATTCTTATGTTAATAAATTGTTGTGGACCCCCTTCTTTAAGGTTGTGTGTAGTTGAGGGAGAGCACAAAGAGTGGGGATGATGAGAACTTTATGTGGGTGCGTTGCAGCGTAGGGAGGGAGTGGGAGAGAAGGTGGTTTGGTGGGTTCTCATGGGAATGAGAGGGGGAAAATAAATTGGAAACTCATTGACCTTTTATACATATATTTTAACATACCCGAAGAATACAGTTTAAAGTTAAATCATAATGCGTCGATACGGTATTAAAATAATTCCCTCAGACGGCGCTTTATTTTTTGAGAAAAGTATACTTCCCGCGAGATGGCGGGGTCCGGTGGTTGGAGGGGGGGGGGGGTGCTTCGCGATTGGGTGGTGCGTCTAATCGACTCGCACCGCGCGAGTGGCGAAGGCGTTGACCCAATCGGAGAGAGGAGCAGGGGTATGTCCAAGAGGTCCTCGAAGATGGCGTCGAGGTCGTCTGCGTTCTCGACCCGCTCCCTCTTGCGAGATCGAGGCTTCACCGGTGTAGTCAGTGGGGAAAAAATGCCCCGTGGTCGTACGGGCTCTTTATCTCGGGGAGAGGCTATCCGGGCCGGCTTCCAAGGCCCCTTTAGGATTCGTGGCACAAACTCCGTGCCGGATCTAGTTCCTACGCTTGACACGTAGAAGAAGCGGGCTGGTGATCTCGGCGAGGTAGTTCGAGTTGAGCCACGCGGACATTCGCGATGGCGGTCGTCGCTTGGACCGGGCGTGGGTGAGAATCTCCCTAACGGCGCATCGAGGTGCGCAGGGAGGGTGTGCGACTCTTTCTTCGCGGTAGTCGTACCTGTCCTTGCTGTGGACCAGGCCGGAACAAGATGGCGCTGGTATGTTCCTGTTCCCTTTGATACGTCGGGCGGACGGGCTGCGTGGCGTACCCCGGGCCCTCTAGCGCAGGACGGCGCAGGTACTGCTGCGCACGGAGGAGAGCTCGACGTTGATCCCTCTTTTTTCCCATGATTTGTTGGTAAAAGTTGGTTCTTTATTCAGAGAGGTGCTAGTCCTTAGTAGGTCGGTTTTTGGACTGATTTTTCAACTGAATGCACCCGCTTTTATACACGAAGGGCTCGAAGGGAAGGCACTGCGTGGGGGTAGACGCTGGCGTGGGGGATGCTCGAGATGCGTGGGTGAGGTGCGCTTACGTCGTCACCACGCTCCATGCATTCGAGATTTCCTTAGCCTTTGCGCATACCTCTGCGCAGCGTGCCTTGCTCTTCCCATGGATTGGGTCCGCTGAGCCAATCCCTGGGCAGAGTTTACCTTTCCCTCTCGTTGTATTCCAGTAGGCCCATTTAGTGAGGAAAATCTAAAAAATACAATGATCTTAAATGCTAATTAATTATAATCTAATTAAATACTAGTTGATACCTAAAATCTATAAAAATAAAAATATATGTTCAAAATTCATAAAAATAGATGTTATATTAATAAAAGATATTTTTAAGGTCCCACCAATGGCATGGTGGGAAAAATATGGAAAACTAATAAAACCTGAATATCGATAATTTAAAAACCTAACTTATGTCTAAAAATTGGAAAAAGTCTGGGAAGCTTGATTCTAGTTTAAATATTAATTAATCTTCATTCGTCTTTGTGAATTTATTTATTGAAGTTCTGGTAACGGCAAGGTACATGACAACGGGTTAGCCGGCCCGTGACGGTAACTTACCGTAACCGAGAACTTCTGTATGCATCAGTGATGGCTGGTGACGCTTGGACCCCGTAGAAAGAGATAGAGAATACAAACATGAACGATAGAAAAAGAAAGATAGAGACGCCAAAAATGGCGTCCAAGTAATCACTGATGCTTAATAACAAAAATGGAAAACCTAATCTCTTATTATTGAATTTGCTTCCCAGTTTCTTCCCCTTGAAATGTGCAAATCAGAAGGTCAGTTAAAGAAAAGACTATTATACGCTAGTGCGTGTATCAAAATAAACAATCCGGACACTGGATTACGCAACCTGCCAATGTGCCAGTCCTCAGACACAATCACCAAGACTAGCGCTGCAACCTTTTAGTGTTGTGCCAGTCGCCGTCAATCAAAAATTTATTGACTGTTCATGCTGTAATAGTATATTATGTGCCTAGGCGCATAATGAGGGTAATTGCGCGACGAGCGACAATGCTTGCAGGAGATCGAAGCCAAGACAAAGCCGAGACGAAGCCGAGGTGCGATCAGTCCTGCGAGCATTTTAAGCGAGCCTAGGCACGTAATATACTATTGTTTGCCCTTCACTATCGCAAACAACAAATAAGAAGAAAAAAAAGAAAAAAAAATGGTATAGAGATCATCAGAAAAAGAAACTCGCTATTTAGCTTGAAAAAGAAGAAAGGGTAGAGCTGAGAAAACAGCAACAAGAAGGAAAATCAGTGTTGGCAAAAATTAAGAAGGAGAAAGCAATAGAATAAGCAAAGAAAAATACGGAGGAGCGTGCTGAGTTTAAGAGGATTAAGAAAGAGAAGCAGATTGAAAAAGCAAAACGAAAGTAAGGATCAAAAGAGAGGAAAAAGCTGAAAAGGAAAAACGAAGACAAGAAAATCGAAAAGCAGAAGCAGTTGAGAATCAAACACTGACCAAGAAGAAGAAGACAGAAAAGGCCAAAGCAATCGGCGAAGATATTAACGGTGACTAGCGCTCGTATGCGTTGAAATTCAATAATGAAATAATTTTTGTTTAACACAAATATTGATTGATTGTATTAAAAAGTTCGTTAAAAACAAAAATAAACGTGTTATATATTGTTTCAATTAATGTACTTTTAATAATCATCATAATTCTTTTATATTATCAAAATTGATATCCCTAATATTTCTACTATGATAAATTAATAATAGATTGCAATTTGATAGAAACGTTTATTATTTTTACCGCTCTGATGTCTTAAATGTCCGAGGACTGGTGCATTTACCTTAATAGAAAACCGGTATCAACATTTATACAAGCCTCGGCATTTTTACTCTTGAGGGACAGCCCGCACGGCGTACCACGCCACCTTCACAGTCAGTGGAAAAATGGCGTGGCGGGGGCTGCTCTTCAAGAGTCAAAATGCCGAGGCTTGCATGTATAACGAAAAATGAAAAGGCTCCATATTATGTAGACAGTAACGCTGCCAACGGCGTATCTTGAAACTACTTTTACTATATTTTCCTGTAACATTACCTGGAATAATAATACCAGAATACAAAAAAATGTTTTATACAAAAGTTGTAAAATTTTGAGAAATCTTTCCAGCGGTGTAGTCGAACTGTGGATCCAGTGCCTAGTTTCTGCCCTATCAGGTCATTTTCTGCATCCATGGGATATTTCCAATTTTGGTTTGGACTCGTCTGAATCTTATCGTTTCTAAATTTTTGGGAAATTTTGCTCATAAATCTGAAACGTCTCCAACAAAAAGTTCGGGATATCGTTCAAGACGAATATTTTATAAAATAAAATAAAACAGTTTTGTGAAATACATTAAAGAAATGCGACTCATGCCACAAAAACTTAAGAGAAATAAAGTAGAAAGAAAGTAACGAGCGATTGAGCTTTGTCGAAAAAAATGGCAAATCAATCATAGAAGAGCAAGCAATAGAAGAATCGCCCCTTTAAGAAAATCCTTAAAGATCAATGGGTTTAATGGAGTGTGTTACGATTTCCGCCAAGGCAATGGAAGAAGATCCAAGTCTGTGGTTTCCGATTTCCTCCGACGAAATGAAAATCGGACAAGAACTAGGAACTTCGAATCGACTAAGAAAACAGGCATTTTCTTAAAGATTTCTCAAGAAAAAGTATCTAAACGTGGTGAAGTTTGATTTCACTTTATAAGGGAACTTTACACTGTATTCCTAACTTGGAAGGATTCCAAACCATATTCACATTTGTTGGTCCAAATGTAGTGGAAAAAAAATTTTTATTGACTCAATAAACTATGTGCCAAGAATAAGACTCATTAGTTTTCAACTTTTTACTTAATAAATAACTAAATTCAGGCTATAAAATAGATATTTGTATTTTCGTTGAAAAATAATATAATTAATGCTTCAAAAATATATTACCATCAATGTCATCATCAAATACTCTTTACGTCATTTTTACAACATAATTTTTTTTTTAGGTTTAAGTGACTATCACTCTTGCTTGACTACAAAAAAAACAACTATCCACGTCTACATGATCGATAGCACTCATTCATTGGCTGTATTATGGAGCGTGATATCAGATAAGTGATCGCAAATTAAATACGTAGAGCGAATGAAGTAAGAGAATTCATCAAAAAGCTACTTATTTAAGATAATCTTTTAAAGGTAACTTCCTGTCGTACTAAAATAAAATACCTAATTAAATTTTCCCTTAGATCCATCTATTTATAAAAAAATCGATTTGTGTTGAATACGGAAAACTGGAGGCTACTGACTTTTGAACAAATGCCATCTTGTGTACACTCGAACTCCAATGATACGAGTTTCCAAAGATACGAGCGCTCCGCAGATTAGTGATGAGAAATATCGGTAAAAAAACGTGTATCGATACATATCGATATTTATTATTATCGTTATTTATCAATAATATCCCCCACCCTTCGCCATCCTAACCTGACTTTATTTAACAGTTTGGCAAATTAAAAATAAATTTAAATTAATGACAAAATCGAAATACAATAAAAAATACAAGAATTTTTCCCCTTCTACCCCCACTCTACTCGAAAGTAAGGCGCATGCAAGTGCACGCGTTGCCAATATTAGGCCTGTGTGCGTTCTCACGCATTACCCCCGGAATCTAAACGTCTCAGAAGTCGGGGCCCCTTACACTCTTGTATTTTCGAGTTCCCGGTTCCCGAGCTTCTCGTATTCTAGGAGTTCGAGTGTATTTGCAACACTAAATAATAAAAAATACTCGTTTTTTAAATAATTCAATCAAATCTGCACTCAAATTTTAAAAAATTACTTTTGAATTTAAATTATTTCATGCAAAAAGGGACTCATTAGTAACTTGTAAGTGTTTGGGCCTGTATCCACGAAAATGACCGACTTTATTTCATTTCATAAATCGTTACTGGGGCATGTAACTAGCTCAAAACCAAATTTCTGGGACTAACTCTATGGGGTTTTTTGGAAAGCTCAAAAAGTTTTTGGATTTGATTTTCCGTGAGAGCGGTAAGTCGTAGAGAAAAATTTTTTAAACAAAAATTTTAAAGGACTCTATTATCTATAAATTATTTTTAGAAGTCGCTGTGCTGTTATAAAAAATGCACCAAATTCAGGGCCCCAAGTTGTCAAAAATCAGTTTTTCCCATTTTTCATTCCTAAAACAAAATATTTTTACGGTCGTGAGGATTGCAGAAGTGTAGAGCGGGAATAAACATTTTCATAACGCTTCTTTTGAATTTCTACATTTTTCGATTAAAAGTTATTTTCTACGTTTTACCGTTCTCACGAAAAATCAAATCCAAAAACTCTTGGAGTTCTTTCAAAACTCAAAAGAGAGGGAGATGGGGTCCAAGTTTTCGGTTTAAGGCTATTCAAATGTCCCGATAACGATTTATTAAATAAAATAGCTGCGGATATTTTTTTTTACGAAAAAAGAGACACATTTGCTGTACTTCCCAAGAATATGACCCGACATTATAAATTCAAAGTGCCGTATCTCAAAAACGGTATATCGCACGAAAAAAACATTCGGATAATTGTTAAAGGTTTTTTCCTGCTCTACACTTTTGCAATTCTCGCGACCATAAAAATATTTTTTTTCTAAATGAAATCCAGGAAAAACTGATTTTTGGCAACCCTCTATTTTTCATTTGGCGCCCTCTATTTCGTGCATTTTTGAACGCAGCGCAGCGACTTCAGGAGACAATTTGTAGATAATAGAAACTTCTAAAATTTGTATCCAAAATATTTTCTCTACGACCTACCGTTCTCACGAAAAATTAAATCGAAAAACTTTTTAAGTTTTCTCTCTTAATCATCCTAATAATATTTTTCGATTAAAATAAAATTAGGAAAGAAAAAATGTGTTTCTTAACTTGTAACCACTCTTCATCATACCATTTGTCTTTTGACTACACTATTAACACAAGCAATTTTCACACATGAATATTTTTATGACTAAATCCAGCTTGGATAGCTCATTGACTATTGCGACTTAACTATTGTAAGTTTTATTTATTTATTTTCTTATATTAAATATTAATTTTTCTTTTAATTTTTACGTAAATTATAAAATTGATATTTTTATATTGTATTAGCAATAATTATTGTGCCCTGAAGAGGACCTAATGTGAAGGTCGAAAGCTTGGCGCTCATCATTTTTAATAAAAGATCATTGGAACATTGAGTTTCTTTTTTTGGCTCCGAGTGACTGTTCCACTATTTTATACTTGTAACACAGAGCATCTCCTTCTAAAAAATTAGGAAAGTTACAGTATGTTAGAACCTAAAAAAAGTCAATACCTAAATATCATTTTCTAGTTAAATTATACGAGATACAACAAAACATTATACAAAATTGGTCACTTCAATAAAGTCTACAAAGTTTGTTTCACACAGTTTCTGATAAAATGTATATTTTTCAATTTAATTCTAAAAAATACGATTAAAATGCAAAAATTCCATTATATAAACAAAATATGTGACATACGAAAAAAACGTTGAGATAGAGAATTATTTGCCTAAATGAGGTCTACAAATTCTCAGTAAAAGTAAAAAAAAACTTATGGATATTTTTTCAAAAGTATGATTTTTTCAGAAAGATTGATGAACCTTTCCATTTAAGAATGAAACACAACATCATTCAAATGACTGCCACGGCTGGCCTTACAGTACCAAATTCGATCAACCCAATTTTTCAGTACATTTTCGATTGTTTGGGCAAACGGTCAATAAGGTCAATTTCGGTACAGTGGCATCAGTGGGCCAATTTTCTTCGAAAATGAGCAAGGAGCTTCCTTTACGGTCAATTCCGGTTCAAAATGTTAAAAATTCTTGAAAACACTTTTCGGTTGGTTTGATATTTTATGCCAGTTACTTTAATAAAAAATTTTAGTTGATTTCACTGTAATTTTCGTAGTAACAAATTTCTCATTACATTCGTGGTTATATTCCGGTAAGCTTAACTAATTTAGTCCATTCAACATTACCATATTTCTAGTTAAATTTACTGAAATTTCCGGATTGAATGTGAACATAACCTTAAAAATAAATAATGATTTAACGACGTGGGAATTATAATTTTCAAAATGAAAAAATATGTATGTATTGTTGAATTATTTTAGCGTGTTTATATTATTATTTAAAATGTGCATTTAAATACATATAAATCTTCAATCTATAAATTTCTTTACCTCTGAATTTTTCCTTTAAATTATCTAAGTTCTACTGACTTAACACCTTATACACATTATTCTCCATTTCTTTGAAACTTTGTAAAAATAATTTGAGACAAGACGCGAGATTTTTGACTCTTGAGGGGCAGCCCGCACCACGCCACCTTCACAGTCAGTGAAAAATGGCATTTTCAGTACATTTTCGATTGTTTGGGCAAACAGTCAATAAGGTCAATTTTGGTACAGTGGCATCAGTGGGCCATTTTTCTTCGAAAATGAGCAAGGAGCTTCCTTTACGGTCAATGGCGAGCATTACCGTGCCATGCTCAACGAATTTTTGTTTCCAAAAATTGAAGAGGATGACATGGACATTTGGTTTTAACAGGACGGGACCACTTAACACACAGCCAACGTCACAATCGATATTTTGCGCACTGTTTTCGAAAATCGAATAATCAGCCGAATTTCTGATGTGAATTGGCCGCCTCGGAGCTGTGATTTGACCCCGTTGGACTATTTTTTGTGAGGAGCCGTGAAGGATAAGTGTTACGCTAACCATCCAGAGACGATTGAGGCCTTGAAACACGAAATCGAAGTTTCCATTCATGGGATTGAAGCCCAAACAATTGAAAATGTACTGAAAAATTGGGTTGATCGAATGGGTTACTTTAAGGCCAGCCGTGGCAGTCATTTCAATGATATAGTGTTTCATTCTTGAATGAAAAGATTTAATATTTCTAATAAAACCATACTTTTGAAAAAATATCCATAAGTTTTTCTTTTATAGCCGATTCAAATTCCAAATGTTAGATGGCCCACCCTGTATATACAAATAGCTTTCAATATTTCATCTCCTATTGGGGACAAATTTTTAATCACTTTCAATTTTTATTTTCTTACAAAAGTAGTGTTGGTAAACTCGATTTTTTTGCAATTTAATGTAATATTGACCTGAGGTGGTTTCATGGGAAATGGCATCTACGCCTCTTTACAAAATGCGGTTAACCGTAACGTGACGCATGTATATCCTTTTTAATCAAGAAATTCGATTGACTGCAGGAATTTTGAACTTTGATGTGGCAACTGACATATGTCTAGAGGTTAATTTTGTTTGAAATGCGAAAATATAAAATTCTTTGTTTCCAGAAACTATGAAATCTCCTGAAATATGGATGAAAGAAGCGATAAAAGAATTTGGAAACTGTAAATTGACCTTATCAGGGGACAAAAATACTATTTCTAAAAGACTGATAGAAAATCCCCTGATGAAGCTTCCACTCCAATACCAATTTATTGACTTCGATGAAATTGAATTTCAAAGCTGCTAAAAATCTAGAGCAAAAGTTGAAACTGACATAATATTGATCAAGAAATTGTCATTGATATTACTTGATAACAGGAAATGAATAAAAAAAGGATATTGAAGGTGTCAGCGAAAAATACAATTTCTAATTTATTTCCTGCAAAAAAGTTGTAATCACCAAAAACTATCAACAAATTGAAAATTTTTTATCAAAAATTATCAATTTTTTTAATGCATTCGTATCACTTTTTGTTTTAACGAAAAAAATTAATAATTCTGATTTTCGCTTCTAGAATAAAAAAGTGTTGAGTCTTTCATTCAAATTTGCCATTAAATCGGAGTCTATAGAATGCGATCGAATGAAAAATTCGTTGATAAAACTTTGTCGGAATTTTTGCAAATAGAATTTGATATGATTTTTGTTGAAATAAATTTAATTTGATTTCAAAAATTCTGCAGATAGAATTTTATATCATTTTTATTAAAACATTATTTGACAGGGTTTTTATTTATACCTGATGAATAAAATGTCTAAAATCCTTCACAAATTTTTCCAAATCAAACTAAAATCTACACTAATTATCCTAACCATAAATATGGCTGATATAAACCTAAAAAATCTTTGTGACAGCTACACATTTTTTGCGTGTATATACATATACCTAGGTCTATCCAAAGATCTAAGATGCATTCAATTTAAGTTTGATTCGTCCCAACATTTTTCATCTCTCTTAAGGTGATCGCGTTTTATCCAGAACCGATTGATAAATCAATACTTTATTTTCTACCTCGTTTCCGAGGCAGAAGTTATTCCAGCCGGTTAACTGTTCACGTCGGGGATGAAGTCATTGCTTAAAACGGTACACCCCATCCTTAGAATACTTCAGACTATTTATTTATGGACTGGAAAGTCCAACCGATAATTTGCGCTTCAGATAGAAAAATGCGTTTAACGTATTGGTCGCCTGGACATTAATTTTGCTCCGGGTTTCCGCTCAATTCGGACCGACAGACTTAACACCCCCTAAACCGTCTGCAGCCTAACAGTGAACGAACCGTACTAAGCTTCCGGTTATTGGAAATCGTGCACAGACTGTGAAGACGTTAAAAATAACGTTTTCAACTCTGACAAACATTTCCGAAATCCCTTTTCCAAACAAGCATAAGTATGGCAAACCGAAAGTAAATGAGAGAGGGAAATTTTAAAAGTTCCAAAACGGTTTGCATTATTGCCCTGGTGAACTTTTCGAACTGGAATTCAATCTTAGCGAATCCGAGCTATTCCAAGCCATTCCGAAATCTTTTTCCGAACCAATAGAAAAACGTTTTGTATCGCGCTTGATGAAAACCCGTAGAAAATCAATCCGACTTAATTTGATTAATTCCGTTTCAATCTAAAGCATCAATACGAATGAATCCGATTCATTCCGACATTTGACATCAAATATTTTTAATGATTCTTAATCTGTAGATATGCCATTCTGGTCGGAACTACAATTTTTAAATTTTATCGAAAAATAACAAAATGTCGGACTTTGAAAAAAAAGTCAACTTTTTTTAGCACAAAAGGGGTTGTAAAATGGATAGTTAGGGGTGAAAAAAATGTATTCTAAATCCAGCGGGAACTACAAGTGTGTAGAATAAGCAATTAAAATTTCAGACCAATCGGTTAGATAGAAAAAAAGTTATGACCCGGGCCGACCGGAAAAACGCGTTTAAAGTTTTAACAACAGATTTTTATAAGTAAACTCATATTTTCAGCTCTACGACTCTTTCGGGCTTCTTTCTTTCTTTCTTCTTTCTTTCCATAGTTTCGAATTTCGGTCTAAAATTTTTACAGTATATTCTCAATATATTGTACTTTCGAATTAAGCAAAAAAAAAAATTTCGATTTTTTCAACCCAAGTTACCAGACTACTGCCTTAAAGCTTCAGTGTAAACTATACTTCGTTGTAAAAACTTTATAATATTTTAATTAAACTTTTAAGATTTAGAAAGCATTCAATGTAAATGGGTAAAACTTCTGGAGATCAAGTTACATAACCTTTTAACGACTCTTAAATCTTCATGTTTATACTTTCACAATTATATTTCCTTGAAATTTAATATGATATATTAAATTTTTAGAATAACAGTTGAAATCCACATCATTTTTTTCAGATGAAAATAATATAGATTTATAGCTAAGATTCCTGAAATTTCCACTGCTCCTGAAATAAATATAACCGCAATACTAATCTCTTTTTATCATCCGAGAAAAAGTAAGTGCATTTCGCATGTAATGAGGCAAAATTACAGTTTAGAATAGTAGCGATTCCGAAATGCTGGAACTGTGCTTTAACTTTCAAGCTGCTTCCGTCAGATACCTATTTTTTACATTGATTTATTGTTATAGTAGACCGAGAGTTTGCCTATAACTCAATTCGAAAAAGGTGGACTAAGAATCTCGACGTAGAAACGATTGAACTCAACTGTCGATATACATTTTCCTTAATTTTTGCTGCACTTGCTCTGGGTATTATTCAGGCGGAATGAAATATGTAATGATAATACAGTTGTCGTTGAATAATTCAAACTAAAATACTACACGAATGAGTGAAATATAGTCTAAAGTCTGGCTAAAACAAAAAATATCTACTACCGTATGTAAAAATTGTAAAATACAACACAAAGTTTAAAAATTTTAAATCATCAAAAAATATAAAGCACATTCCGAGGATTTTTTCCAGGGTTGTCATTTTAAAAGTAAATTTTATTAAAGCCAAGAACTGCCCCCTATTGACAAACTTGACGTAAAAAATGACTTAAAAAATGACGTAAAAACGACGTAAAAAACGACGTCAAGAGTTGGGATAGTTTTTTACGTCATTTTTTACGTCATTTTTACGTCAAAATCTGTTGTCTTGACAAGAGATATTGAAAGAGTGAGCGTGCATGTTGTAAATAATGGCACTGAGTATTTGTGTGTGGAACCTAATTTATACTCTTATTAGAAAAATATAGTCGATTCATTATATTTAATTGAATATACTCTTATAGAATCAGTAAACTAATGTTAACCATAAAATATTGTACTATTTATTTTCCTCTCATATTTTTATGTCACTCCTTTACGGAATGCCCATTCCACTTTGAAATAAATTATTAAATTATATAATAGTTCTTTTACTGATGGGCATTTCTTAATTACAATATCCAGTAGGCGATTAAATATAAATTGTTAAGGCTTCTTAAAGAAAAACTTGACGTAAAAAATGACGTAAAAAACTATCCCAATTCTTGATGTCGTTTTTGACTTCGTTTTTTACGTTATTTTTGACGTCGTTTTTTACGCCATTTTTGACGTTGTTTTTTACGTCATTTTTTACGTTCTTTTTTACGTCAAGTTTTTCAATAGGGCCTGTAAAATAATTTGTTACGTAAATAACAATTGAACAATAAAACACTTCAACGAGTTGGCTGAAATTGCCCTGTTGGAAGTCGTTAATCGTTTGGAATATTTTCAACCCGCGACAGATTTGCGTATCCCACAAGTGATTGGCGGAAAATGACAATAGATTACAAGCGAGTTTGCATTTAAAATTGTCGAATGGATTGAACGCGATCAATTGTGTGTGCAGGAGCAGAAAGAACGATAATATCAGCCATAAAATTTCCACTGATGTCACATGTTGCCCATCTTTTTGATTCCTAATGGTAAAATTCTATTGTATGGCTACTGTAAAAATGTTTGGAAATAATAAAATGAATAATCGTACTTGTCTCCTTGTTATTTATACCGGTCACTAAAATCTCTTCTCGTATTGAATATGATTTGAAGCACTGACTAACCATGAATAAGTCAAGAATATTTTACTCAGTTCGCTAAATTGTGGCACGAAAAATTACAATCAATGAAACGTGCTCTCAATTCAAATTAAAAATAAAAAAGTTTTGAACGGAAAACAATTAGACTTCGCGTTTATAATTATTGAAGAAAGCCATTAATTTCCAAATTATTCCCTTACTGAAACATTTGTCCGTGTACGAATGTTTTAAGGCTAAAAATAAAAAATGTATTAACTTTAATGAAATAAATTCGAAAATTGTTACTGCATAATAACATCTATTTTCCCACTATTAGTTACATTCGTATACAGTATCACAATTTATTACTAACAAAATAACACTTTAATTATCCATAGAAAAATCTAGTCAAATGACTGAATAAGAAACAGAGACATAAAAAAGTGACAAAAATAGAAAACGTGTACACTTTCGTAAAAAATGATAGTAATAAATACGATAAAATTTGTTACAAAGATAAGATACAAACAGCAAAAATATTAAAATTGTAGGCCTTAAGAATAAAAAATTATTTCTGTAACGAATCTTATAACTCAGACTGGCAACAGTATTGCAATTATTATTTAGGTTGCAAAGTGCAATAACGGCACTTGAATGACATTATTCAACTCTTATTGAGTCTTTCTTACAACCCGTAATATTGCACGTATTCATGAAAGAGAATATTGCACATTTTGATTGTTTATCAGTGACAAGACATAATTCAAGACACTTTTCTAATGATAAAAAGAGATTATGTTTAATACGATACATTAATGCCTTCATTTTTTCTTGGCGATCATTAAATCGAGATTACCTAGATCTGTGGACTTTAATTGTCGGTCCTTAAACCAGAACAATATCAAATATATATTGTATTTTGCTAATAAAAAGAAAAAAATAAAAATAAACAGAAATACATTAATGAATCTATTCGTTGTACAAGTCGAATAATATCACAGCTAGTAACATCTTGTAGGTACAATATCTTTGGGAAATTTGCTTAAAAATGAACACACTAAAATTTGTGTGCATCACGGCACGATTAAATTCGTTGACGGCTGAAGTGTACAAGTATAGAGATATAAAGTTCAGAAGATCTACGCAATTCCACACCTTACCTGTCATCCTATTCTCATTTAATTTAGAATAAGGCAACAAATTATCACTTTTCTTTTCTTGAATTCCAGGCGAGTTGAATCGCCCAAATAGATAAAGGCCTCATATAGCCTATTGATCGATAGAACTTGTTTTCATAAAGTGCTTCCGGGGTTTCAAAACCCATTCCGATCTTTTCATAAACAGTTCGATAAGCTCCTTCTGCTGTTTTGAAACCTTCCTTGATCATTCCCTAAAAAATGATATATTTGTTGATTTGACGATTTTCAGATTCAAATTAAATTTATATTACTGTATGATTTGAAATTTCAATCTGAGTTATTAAATTTACATTAGATTTTAGCTTACTTCATGAATCATCAAGGCCGCAAGACCGTAAGTTACGCCGATCCACATTTCTTCACTCTGCGGTGTCAATAAATCTATTCCTTTTGAAGGCAAATATCCATTTACCGCACCTTGCTGGCCATTTTTGTACTTTATCACATTGTTATTATAAATTGTTTCTAAGGACGATCTTACTCTATCTTCAGGAAAAATCTAAACTTGAATAATTTTCGATTACTTTACGAAAAATTAACACTTACGCATGAATTATAATTTAAGTAAATAAAATAACAAAGGCACCTCGTATCCGAAACCGCAAGCTCGAAGATACCAATGTCCACAGAGTTGGTCACTCATAATACACTTGTGATGACTAGATTTACTACTATCAAAATTGTAATATTGTCCTAAATCGACAAAACATATCTTTAATATCCTTCCGAAAATAATATTTTAATAGTATTTTAAAAGTTCAATTAAAAGCGTAACAAAATCTAAAAAAATGGTTGAAACTGAGAATTTAAAAAAATAATGGTTGATACAGATACAATATGAAAAACCCGAGGAAATCTATAAAAGAGCAATAAATAGAAAAAAGTGTGAAGTGAAATATATTTGAACTAAGTTTGAAACTTACCATTCCACAGTTTGTCTTGAAAAGCTGCTTTTCCTTTCTCTAATATTTCCTTATACTTTTTTGCATCATCATCGTATCCCAAAAGCTCGGCTGCTTTCAAGGCGCAATAAAGCGAAGCGAGCCATAAACTTCCGCAATAAGCACTAAATAAAAAATTGATGACGTTTTATTTCACGAGAGTCAAAAATCATATAAAAAAACTATAAGTATTATGCGCAAAGTATGACACTTTATGTTATAAATCTGTACCTGGGCCCTTTCATTACCCACGTGTCATATGTCTGATCGGGAAATCCTCCATTTTCTATGAGACCATCATTATCCGTATCCCAGGATAAGCAATGATTAATAACCTGTTAAACGATTAATAATTAAATTAAATTACTGGCATATTTTTTATACTTTGAAGATTATCAAAATAATTAAATTGAATATCTTGATTTATTTTTAACAGTTTTTTACCTTCTTGATCGTCGGCCATAAATCTGCAAGTTGCTGAACATTTTTACTCAAAGCATAATCTCTATAACAACTTAGAACGAATTTTGGATTTAAATCTCTCCAATTGGACACATCATGAATGTTGTAAGCGTTAATTAATTTAAAAGGCTCTTCCTCTAGTTTGAACAAAAAATATTATTATCATATATTTCAAATTAATTAGGTGAGTTTGAAATTTTATTTTCAAATTCTTTAAATATTATTATATATTATATATATTATATAACTTATTCTGTTACAAATATTTCTTCATAGCAAAATTCCATAATTTGATTTTTTACTCCAAAGCTAAACTGAATGTTAATTAAAGTTTCCGATTAGTATCTCTAATTAACTTCCGATTAGTCTCGATTAATTGTATCAAAATTCCACATCAGATAAAAAATCTGAATCTTCTAGCAGCAAGAATCAATAAAATTTCCCTTCAATTTACCCGGTTTCTAAAGGAAATTGACACGATTCTCAATCAATACCCTTTTAAAATATTTCCCTATCCTGAAGATTAGAAATTTTCCTTTTATACACTATAAATGTCTTACCAGGATCTCCCATATCGTGAGGAACCGTATCTTTTACTTTTCTAGCTTGTCTCACGCCGTCGTACAATGTAGTCCATATCGAAGAATCCTCCATATGTACGTTATCCCGACATTCGTATTGTAAACTAGCTTGGAGATTAGGCCAGAGTTGTATTAAGGCAAACGCAGCATAAAAATGCACATCGTAAGTATTGTACATTCTGTATTCCTGGCCCTCCAGATAAGCAAAGCGACCATACTCGATTCTACATTGAGAAAATATATTTTTGTATTTTTTTGAAGTACATTATAAATAATAGCTGACAGTTTTACCGTGGATCTGATGGCTCAAAATTATCAGTTTCATCTGTATTCAACCAAACGGTACCTCCATCAGTAACGTAATACAGTTCGTTAAATAACGCAGACTTATACCAATCAGGCAAATCCTCATCCTCTAAAACACTCTGCTGCCAGCGAAATATGTCTCTTTCCCATAATTTGTAATGTGATAGGGCGTAGCGAGAAATTTCAGGAGCAGATGATCTTTCAGGCTCATAGAAAAATTTGGTGTAATACCTAGGTACATAATTAATTCAATATAACTAAATGTATATTTTATAATCTAGATTAATTTTGAATCAATTTTCTAACCTAAAATATTCTCGCATTTTGTAGTGAAAATAGATTTTCGGCATATCCCAAACTAAACTAAATTCAATATCAGCTTTTTCGTTAGATTTTACAAATACGCGGGTGCAAACGGCAGAGGCAATCGATTGTTCTGGAAAATTATTGAAAAAGCTAGTTTTGATGTATAAAAGTTAAGGTGAAAAAATAATAGAAAGTGAAGAGCAACTTGTCTTGGGTGAATTAAATATTGCATCATCCTTTAAACATCCTTCTGCTTCAAGATCGTTCCAGATACTTTCTCCATTACCAAGAGGATCAAAAGCAATTTTCCTCGAAACATTTACATCCTTTTTCGCCCTTGAACTTATTGCATATGTACATGGTATCCCTTGGATATCCTGGTGAATCATGACTCCAAAAATATCGTCATCAATATCATCGATTTCGAAACGTTCGCTCCATTTATCTCCTATTCAAGTTGATGAATAAAAAAACTAATCACTGTACTTTCAAGAATGATGTACCTAAGATCTTACGAGTCGAAACTTCTGAACAATTTACCTCGATGAACTCTCATGTCTCCATCGCCACTTTGAAAAGTAAAAGTAATGCTGATATACAAATCTTTCCTCGATTTATTTTCTACACTCCAGACAAAAACAGCACAAGGCAAAGAACTATCGTAGTAATTATGAGGAATTACTGGAGAAATCTGACGACAGACTAATTTTACAGCAGGATCCTCTATATCATACTCAGTCCACGAACGTGGATACAATGCTGTGTAAGAAGCTTTTTCGTCTTTGAAGCCCCATTTCCATTTCTTTAAATACTTTGTGCTCCTAGTGTTGAAGAATAAAATCTACCGTAAATTGGCAACCGACTATAGTTTTCAAATACTTGAGATCAAAGCATTAGAGTTCAATCACAATGTATTTTCTAAAATAGATTTATAACCTGAGTGACTTTAAATAAAACCGCTTAACAATTTTTCAAAATAGTTAGTTGAACAAAAATAAATTTGACATTTTTAAATTGTTACAGTAGCAACATGTACTTACTTTTGGGTGGATAGAACCTGATTATAAACAACATTTTTGTCAGTATCTCGGATAGAAACAATAAATTGATTGGCGAGAACTGTATTATATTTATATATTCCTGGCTGAAGTGCATATCGACAAAATTCGCCTTTAAATCCACGACCAATCGTGCCACCCCCGATCCCACCAATTGGAACACCTAGCATACAAATAAATACATTAATGTTTAACATCACGTACATGAAGTCAATTTTCCTTTATTGCAATTTAATTAAGGACAAATACAACATCGATTCTAAAGATAAAAGCAGAAAATGGAATCGAAATTTTCAGAAACAATGAGGTTAGTAAAGGATACACTTTGCAATGTTCATTTAAAACCTTTACGTTTGATATTATTTACTGACTTACCATACATCTGTAATCCGTTTTTTATATTTATATAATCCATTAGAGGTATACGACCTTTTCTTTTTATTTGGCGGTAATACATCATATATCTGTAAATTATAAAAATGTTTAATATTGTATTTCTTGTTTTAAACAAAGATAGCCCAACCTATATTTAAGGAGTTATTTATATTTTTTTATACTAGTAGGGTGGGCCTTTTTTCAGTAAAATTATTGTTTGAACTTAAGAATAAAAAAATAAAAACTATTTGAAACAATGAAAAACTTCATATTTACTTGTATTCTTTAGCATTGCTTCTTAGATGAATTAATAACTTTAATGAAAAAAATGAGCATAAAAGAAAAAATAACTTTCAGAGTATCAGAAATAGTTAAATATAAGAAAGAAGATATAATATTAGTATTATAAGAAAGTCGACTAGGAAAATTGATTTTTTCTGTAAATATACAATATGGGTACTTGAATTACTCATAGTAATTTGTGTAATTAAGTAACAGTTTTTCTTTTGTGAAACACTAAAAATAAATAAATCCTCTCCAAATCCCCTGACAAATAAGAATTTATAATTTTTCTATTTTTTAAAATAAGGGATGTAGAATACAGATTTACGAAGAAATGAACGTGAGGAATATGAACTCATTTTTCTCTTTTTTATAAAGTAATAGTAAAAGCAAATAATTTTGAAAATTGATGTTTGTAGTAATGGCTTTATAATATATAATAAAAACATTTTAAATTATATGTTTGAAAACATAACCTATATCTGTTACAATATTTTCAAAATATTGTTTTTTTCTTGAAATATAATAGAATAATGTTTCTGAAATTGTATCTAATTTAATATATAAATATTCAGTAATGCACTTACCTCCATCCTAAGGGTAGAAATTGAGGCAGTTGTTTAAAACGCGGTTTTAGTACTTGAGACCACTTTTCAGGATACTTATGATCAAGTTTCACTTTAAACCCATACTCTGGAATTGCCGTCATATAATTTTGGTCAATTTCTTTTGAATCTCCTTTGTCCATTTTGGTATTTTGCTTTATGTTTAAGAGAAAAAAATAGTAATTCCCAAAACGGTTAATTAACCTTAATGACCATCTTCATATATACATATATGAGAACATCAGCTGACATCAGCATAAATCATCAAAATCGAATACCTACACCGTAATTCTGTTTCGTATAATAAATATTCTGGAAGTAGCACGTACACACTGATTACTATAAAACTATGATAGTCATTCTGTTAGCCTGTTATATTCGTAAAATTTCATCTTTATAAGTTTTGTGTAAATATGCGCAATTTATCACAAAGCTATTGCTATTAAGTCGATCAACGCCCTGCCCTCGCTCTACCTCGCTCCCTATCACTCCCTATCGTGATGTCAAATGATTTATTGTGATTTATTCAGATATTTCAGTTTCAGATTTATTTTCTGATGATTTCACAATACTTCACATACATAATTACATACAACACAACACGCACGCAAGCGCTTAGCCTGCGCATATGCATTTTCGAGATGGGTTGAAAGAATTTACATATTTTACGACGCAAAACTATATGTAATGCCTTTATGCTAAGAAAAATATTATTTTCAATTATTCAAGTTTATCCTTTTTTTTTAGTAATATCTGGAATATTTTATTTATCAAATTTGCATATTACCTTTGATATCACATTCAACAAAAAACTTAAATTTATCAAAAAATGTAAAAAATAATGCTCTCTTCAAATTGACCGCGTAATTTAGCTATCATTAATGCGCAAGCGCTGAATTTGTAGCGCACCCTTGTGACATTTATGGAAATTTACACGTTTATTTGCTTGTCAAAGTTTTCTTCACCTTGTATTTAATTCTTGTGCTCAAAATGTCTTTAACCAGGTAAACTAAATCAATATTAACAAACAATTAATTCTCAACAAATTTTTGGCCTTTTCTGCAATTTTCCGAAACTATTCTACTTACTTTTTAAGCTTGAAAAGTGCGAACGAAACAAAGTGTATTGTCGAAGATAAAACACACATACTTACGTTTTATTATATTTTAACCAAATTCTAAAGTATAAGATATTTTCAAACTAGAATTAACATTTTTTTAGTTCAAAAATAATATACGTTGCCTAACTCTGTTAAAAATTCATCTGTATTTTTAGATTTCCACACTCGAATGAACTAACCTAAAAATATTGAAATTTTTAGCATATTATGTTATGAAAGTGATGTTAATGTGAATAATCAACCTATTCTTTTCGTAAAGTTATAAATATGTGTAAACTTTAGAAATGTTACTTAGATCCTACAACCATTTTCGTTTTTTATCCATTTTAATAATATCCTCTTTATAAAACATGTACTTTGTAAAAAACTACAGAAAATCTAATACTCGTTTTTAAATTACAGCATATTACCGTCACCGAGCCAAGTAGTTTGGGACCGGGAAGATGAAGCTCGGGAACAAAAACTTCGTCAACGACCTGTATCAGCTTTGGTAAAAGCTGTGGTTACTGCACCACCTTATGGTCAAAGAAAAGGATGGGTACCACGTAACGAGGAAGTAAGTAATGAAAGGCCATTTAAAAAATATTTACACATTTATAACTTTCCCATCTCATTTATATGCACATTTGCTGATAGTTCCCTAATCAGGAGCTTTATTATAAATATTAAGTAAATTATGCTTGGAAATTTTAGTGGATACAGTCAATCTTTGTTATTGTATTTTTAACATAATTTACTATTATTTGTAACAATGCTTCTGATAAGGAAACTAGTTCTGTTCCGAAACGTCGACCTACAAACATTAGTCTTTTGATTTACTTATGTTCCTTGTTTGAAAACACGATTATTTATCCATGATTGAAACCATCAGAACATTCTACAACATACGTTAAGGAGAAGTCATCTTAATTTGTATATTTACTCTCCTGTTATAAAAGAAACTATCATTTTCACCAGGACTTTGGAGATGGTGGAGCTTTTCCAGAAATACAAGTTGCTCAGTACCCCCTTGGAATGGGAATGAAGGGAAAGGAATCTACTAGCAATGCCTTAGCTGTTCAATTAGATGCCCACGGCAAAGTAAAATACGACCTTATAGCTAGACAAGGTCATTCTAAAGACAAGGTAGGTAATATTAAGAAGGACGTACTTATTAAACGTGTTATCGGATACAACTATTTTTTTATTCCTAATTTATATACATTTTTTCTCCTGCAGATCGTCTACAGTAAATTGAGCGACTTGCTGCCCTCAGAGGTAATGAATGAAGACGATATCTCTATGCAGTTGCCTAACGAAGATATATCGGAGGAGCTCAGTCAGAAAACTGCAAAAGCTTTACAAAATATCATAGGCTCGAAAGTAGCAGCTGCTATGCCTGTTAGATGTGCAGAAAAACAAGCACCCGCTCAGTATATTCGGTACACGCCTTCACAACAGGGTCAATCTTTTAATTCCGGCGCGAAACAAAGAGTTATTCGGATGGTTGAGGCCCAGGTGGATCCTCTCGAACCTCCCAAATTCAAGTTAGTATTTTCCTATTAAACATTTGGTTTGAAATTTCATATTTAATTAAATTTTTTTCGGTATCATAAATCATATGATATCAATATAATTTTTTTTAGAATTAATAAGAAAATTCCGAGAGGTCCTCCATCCCCTCCAGCTCCTGTGCTACACTCGCCAACAAGGAAAGTAACTGTCAAGGAACAGAAAGAATGGAAAATTCCACCTTGCATTAGCAACTGGAAAAATGCCAAGGTAATAAAAACTAAACGAAATTAATCTTTAATTTGTTTTATCAATGAAAGATCCTAGCTACTCAATTTATATGCAAAATGTTAAACTTCAATTCAAACTTATTTCCTAACGTTTTACAGGGATACACTATCCCACTAGATAAACGTTTAGCTGCAGATGGACGAGGATTGCAACAAAATCATTTGAATGAAAATTTCGCAAAATTATCCGATGCTTTGTATATCGCGGACAGAAAAGCTCGAGAAGCTGTGGAAATGCGTGCTCAGCTCGAAAAGAAATTGGCACAGAAGGAAAAAGAGAAGAAAGAAGACCATCTCAGGCAACTTGCACAAAAAGCTCGAGATGAACGAGCTGGCATTAAATCTGCAGCAGCTTTAGGTATTTTTACAATTCTATATCACTTCTCTACTGCATAGTTTCAGGTTATAACTTTTGAATACAGATTATAATTCCATATCCTATATATTTTAATGTTTTATGAATTTTTTTAGACAAATCAGAAGAAATGCGGGAAAGAGATCAACTTAGACAAGAACGACATAAAGATCGTGCCCGAGAAAGAAATTTGGCTCGTGCTGCACCAGATAAACGCTCTCGTCTTCAACGTGAGCGTGAACGTGACATTAGTGAACAAATCGCACTTGGGATGCCAGCAAAGAACCTTAATTCTGGAGAACCACAATTTGATCAGCGATTGTTTAACACAAACAAAGGCATGGACAGTGGTTTCGGCCATGAGGATGACTATAACATTTACGATAAACCATGGAGAGAGAACAGCCTAGGCCAACAACTCTACCGTCCAAGTAAAAATATTGATAAAGACAACTACGGTGACGATATGGAGAAGATAATGAACACAAACAGGTCAGGATATTGACGAGCATTAATGTCCTCTTGTTAGTAAAATACAGGTCTACTTTTTTAGAATACATCTAATGTTTTTTTCTATTTGTTTCTAGGTTTGTACCTGACAAGGAATTCAGTGGAACAGACAGGTCTGCTCAACGTCAAGGTCCTGTACAGTTCGAAAAAGAAGAGGAAGAAGATCCGTTCGGTTTAGATCAGTTCTTGACACAGGCTAAGCGAGCTAGTGGTTCGTCCAATACGACCTCAAAACGTAAAGATGATCGTGATCAGCGTAGAGACGATCGAGATAAACGTAGAAAACATTAATAGCAGATAACGAAGTCTGCGTAATAATCAATAATTAATGATTGTTAAATTAGAGTATGTTCTATTTTATCTTAGGCCATCTTGCACTATTTTTACAACTTTGAAATGTAGACTGTAACTATCACAAAAAAATACTAACTAATGTTAGTTACATTTTTACATGAAAAAGTTTAACCTAGGTTTCTTAACAGCTTTTCTTTGTGTAAATGTATACAAAAATCTGTTACATTTTTAAATACCTATGTATGAAATTCGGCTTTTCAACCTTTCAATAAAAAAAAACGAATTGTACGTAGTTGCAAAAATAAATAGAATAATTATCAACTCAAATTTCTTTAATCATAATGGTTCTTCACTATCTTAGTAAAATAAGATAACTTCAGAAGTTGAACGAATTTCATGAAATGTGACGTCCAGCGAAGAAAAGGCCCTAGCGCAACTCAAACGAATGTTACATAAAGGGTAATTGAAGAGCCAGTCCAACATAGGAACTCCATAGGATGGCCTCACTTTGCAGTTAAATAATAACCCAAATTTGGCGAATTATTTAGACTATTTAGTTGAATTCATTCATTTAGAGAAAAAATCGCAATGTTTCACATGCTTCTCTGGCAGTATCTTCAGGAGTATTATTTACATTAGTATAAAAAACCTATGTTATAATTTACATATTTATTCTTCATAGATAAATTGTCATATATGGAAATTCACAGTTAGATTTCCACATTTTGTGATTAGTAAAAACTCAAAAGAATACATAGTACCACAGATAATAACTCATGCTATTTACGATAGTGATAACATGAAAGCAAGGGCGCGTGTTGCTCTGACCTTGAGTTTAAAATTATATACATTATTAGTATTATTAAATATTAATATTAGGATAAAAATTTTTTAAATTCAACTTGAGATCAGAGAAACACGCTCTTGCTTTCATATTATCACTATTGTAAATATCGTTATGATTTATTTTCTGTGATACTATGTATTTTTTGCGCTTTTACTAATGATAAGATGTGGAGATTTATTATTTAACTGTGAATTTTCATATATAACAATTTTTCTATAAAGAATAAATATTTAAATTTCAACATAGGATTTTTATAATGATGTAAAAAATACTTCTGACGATACTGCCAGAGCCAGAGAGGCATGCGAAACGTTTAGTTTTTTTCTTTAAATGAATTAATTGAAATAAATGCTCTTTATATATTTAAATCTTATTAAAATGTATAATTCAAAGACTAATATTTGTAATTCATTCTTTTTATTTTACCTATAAATTAATGTTCAAAATTATTTATAAAAAACATTACCTGGATTAGTATGTTTGAAGATGCAGAATTATCTATCAGGAAAGTTCCCTGAAGACTGTAGCAAATAATTCCAGGAACATTCCCAAAAAATGTACAAGCGAAATTTTCCAAGAACGTTCTCTGCGAATGTTCCCGAGAAAAGTTCTACGAACTTTCGCTAGAAATGCTCTCTGAACGTTCCTAAGAAAGGTTCCATGAATGAACGTTCTCTGCGAATGTTCCCTGAATGTTTCCGGGAAAAGCTCTACAAACGTTCCTATGGAAGGTTCCATGAACGTTCTCTGCGAATGTTCCTTGAATGTTCCCGCGAAAAGCTCTACGAACGTTCCTATGGAAGGTTCCAGGAACGTTCTCTGAGAATATTCTCGGAATATTCCTGCGGAAAGTTCTCTCAATATTCCTTTTGATCGTCCCTGGAACGTTCCACAGGAACATTCAGAGAACATTTCTTTGGAATATTCAAAAAACATGGCCATTTTCTTCTGGGACAACCCAATAAATAGTGTTATTACGTTATTATGCATAGATAAGTTCGATAAAAAAGTATCAGCAACTTATTCTTCCGTTGTTCATATAGGATTGATGTTTTGTGGTGAAATTATTGGATATGAATATAGGGATTATTATTTACACTCAATTAGTTGACTTTGAAATTTCTTCCACAGCCTACATTATCGGAGAATTACTAGTCGCGTATCCCAGCGCAGTCGAAAGCGTCTTTTTTCCACAGAAAGATTTCAAATTCTTAAATTTAAATTATTTACAATAATTGATAATGGAATTTGTTCTCCTTGGTTATTTTATTTATTAAATTTTTATTATAAACGTTTAATTAGTCGACATTTTATTATAAATAAGGAAATAATTAATTATTCTCCTAAGATGACATTATTTAAGTTTTGATTCAGGGTAATATTTTCGTTATTTATAAATCGATTTGCTTGAAACTTTGTAAAAAACTTCCTCATGGTATGAGCAATAAAACTCATTCTAGAAGTTTTCCGTAGTCAAAAATTCCATCGATACTTTTTGACGCCAAAGTTCGAAAAACACGACTTTAGTTGTGTATTGATTTATATTAAAATTAATTTTTATTGCTAAGCATTTAGGAAAAAAGTGGTTATTCATAAGAATCGCTAGGTTATGCCTTATCAAATTGCGAAATTTGAAATTTTTTCATTGGTATTTAAACAAGTTTTGGCGAGTTTTGTTTTAAAATATAATGATTTTCATGGTTAGAAAATTTTCAGTTTTTGACGGAGAGAAATGCATTGTACGACTTTTATGTATAGTAAGAAAAAATATAGTATCCTGTAGAATAATTATGGTGAGAGATACCTTGAGTTATATTTCTCTTACTATATAAAATATATGTCAACAGGGAAAAAAATGTTGATAATATGTACGAATTTGACCTTTGAACCGAAAAATCTTTACCCGGTAAGAAGGTGGGCATTGGATGGCATTGAAATGTCAAGATCTGGAAAGAAATGGAATCGAGAATGAAACTTTTGAATGCAAATACGTGTAAATGGGCAAAATCGTTATTGAACTTTACGCGTGGATTAAAAAAAAAGCTTGAATGTTGCATACTCTAAATTTGGTACAGACGTAGTATTTTATTCATAAAATCGTAGAATAATTATCATCATCATAATCAATTTATTCAGATCAAAAAAACACAACATAATTTTGTTATATGCATACAGTACCAAGTATAGATTTTCTTAAAGAAATGTAATATCTTATTGTCCACATGTGTATTTGAAACTACTTGTACTATTTCTACAAACGACGGTTTCTGGTCCAAAAGAAGGTTTTATTGTTTTCGAAGCGACCAATTTCTCCATTTACTACGACTTGGTGGAGAAGGACTCTGCTCGGGATTATTTCTTCGAATTGAAAGTTCTTGGTGGTCTCTGGTTATAGGAGGTTGCTCAACAGGTTCTTCAGTTATCTGCCTAGTGGTTCGCAATGAAGACAATCTTCGTCTGCCTTCGGCTCTAGAAGACCCTCCAACCTCTTGATGAGTATTGCTTCGAGATGAAGTAGATATATGGCTTATGGATGATGAAGACAGATCCCCTCTTCGAGAACTCCGTCTGCCTCCAACTGAAGAAGGCTGGCTATCATGCTCTTCAGAATACTGCATATTCCTTACGGTTGAAGAAAATCCAAGCTCTCTACCTAATGAATCAAGCTGACCATGGTCATTTCTTCGATTTACGTATCTCCGTCTGCCTCCGGTTGTAGAAGGCTGCTCAAGATCAATAGAACCCTGCGTACTTCTTTGAAATGAAGAAGATGGATAGTTTCTGGATGTAGAAGGCTGGTGAGGAACTTCAGATTGAAATACAACGGTATCACGTCCATACTCAGGGCATACGTATATAGGAGGCAAATTATTTACCTCTCCATAGGGTTGCAGAGGATTTTGGGTCTCCAATTCTCTTATACCGTACATTGTCATGTCAAATGAAGACAATCTGCGAGGTTCATTCAAAACCATTCTAGGAGATTCAGAAGGGACTGTCCTGGTCCTAATCGATAGTGAACTGAAATTTGGCAACTGAAATCCTTCTGTAATTAATTGAAATCAACTTTAAAATAGCATTGTTCATTAAAGGAGCGCTTATATCGCTCTGAAATATGTAAACACTTTTTAATATGAATATCCGATTTGACATTTCAAACCAATTTTTAATGTAAAAATAATAAGTACAAATGGAAATTTAGCGTACGGCCAAACGATAAAAAATTCTTAATTTTTTTCCGTTTGTGCAAGAGAAAAATACTGGACATAAATCTAAAATGAAATGAATGTATGACATATTGTGATCGTTAAAAGTCCAAATTAATTAACATGCAACCATTTTTGCTAATTTTAGATTCCTGCTTGAAGCAGTTTATTGTGAACCCTTGTAGAAAAAAATAATTGGACCCGATTGGGACCGATTGGCCCCATTTCAATAACATCATTGAATCCGATTTATTAAATGGATTCAAAATGGTCTCGCCTGATTAAATCAGATTAATAAATCGGTTTCAGTGATGTTTTTGAAATGGGGCCAATCGGATCAATCGGTCGCAATCGAGTTCAATTATTTTCTTCTACAAGGGAAATTAAGTTTATACTCATCGTACTGACCTGGACTATTTTTTGCGAAATGATCAATTTCAGTTTTTCTGTGGTGAAGGAGTGAAATAAAGATTAACTGCTTATTATCATGAAACATGTAAGTAATAATGACTCCCACTAAGTGATCATATTGCAGATACACAGGAGCGCCAAGGTCATGCTAAAATTTAAAATAATTTTTTGTTTTACCATTACTTTTCTATTTAAAATGTGAAAAAATTAGCTAACTGTAATAAAGGCACCAGTTATAAAAGATGATAAACATAGTCACCTCTTCAAATATTTGTTCTGATTCAGCGCAGGTCAAACTTAATCGAACATCAAATCTCAACAGATCTCTAATAAACGGATTACAAAATGCGCTGCTTAACATATTTACTACCGCATATTGTAAGACTGGGTGGGTACATTTTACCCATCCTCCCGTATAATAATATGTTCCAGGAAGAAGATCTTTACGTTGATACATGTTAATCAAAATAATGGAATCGTGTATATCCAAAGTCATTCTACCAACGACCTATAAAAATATTTAATATTTTAAAAATTAATGCCCCCCTACTTAGAATGACGGATAGAACCCAGATAAGAACCGGGTAAAAGTCGGTTCTTGTCCAGCGCTACTGGATTTATACCTGGTTTTTGTCCCCGGTTTATACCCGGAGCTTAACCGGGTTCTATCTGGAATCGCATAGTATCTTTAACCAGTTTCTACATGGTTCTTATCCGGGACCTTTGAGATTTTTATCCGGTTTGTAGCCCGGTCCTCAAAATACGTATACTCGGTTCTTGTCCAGCGCTACTGGATTTATACCTGGTTTTTGTCCCCGGTTTATACCCGGAGCTTAACCGGGTTCTATCTGGAATCGCATAGTATCTTTACACTGAGAGAAAACGTACAGGGAAATTTCGAGTTAAGACTCTAATATTTACCGTTTTTAACGGCAACGGGGGGATATTCGCTTGGAAGGTTAAGTTTACTGTTTTTACAGTAAAAAATCTGTTTTCAAGCTAGGGAATTTGTTCTGAGTAAATTGACAGTACTTTTTCGTTACACGTACACCGAAAAAAAATCTCAGTAGGTTTGACTACTTTTTAACTTACTTCGCGTAATTCGTAAAGGCCCCAAAGTGTCATTTTTGAAGTTAAGTGAACTGCAGGAACATAGGTAAATCAAATAAGAGCAGTAGTTGAATCAATGAATATTCTTAGTACATTTCAAAACTTTATTTACTTTAAAGTAGACACTAACTTACTATTTTTACTTATAATTAACGCATTACTAACCTAACGACTAAGCCTCTCGGCTGCGCAAGCTTGAAATACAAGAAAGAAACTAGCGCTTATAACCTGCAACTACTGCAGGGCCATGTAAAACGTGTTTGGGCCCCGCCTAATCGGGAATTTTTAAATTTTATGCCAATTTATGATTCTGATTAAAATTTTTAAGATTTTCAATTATTAAATCGATTTTCTATGAAATAAAATATTTTTTAAAGAAACAGATCAAATTTTTGAATTAATAGTATATTATGTGCCTAGGCGTATAATGAGGGTTATTACGCGACGAGCGATAATGCTCGCAGGAGATCGAAGCCAAGGCGTAATCGAGGCGTAGCCGAGACGTAGCTGAGGCAAAACCGAGACGAAGCGGACTTGCTCCTTAACTCGCGTGTGAAATCTTTCCACGCGATCTCTTTGTGCGTGCAGATTTGTTCCTATGTGATTATTCAGTCGACTGCCTGTGGTTTGAAGTATGATATGTGCTTAGTGGTCAACATGTAGTGCCTCAGTCTAGTTTAATTTAACTGGCGTGCCTTTCTACATGTCAACGCAGTCGCCATACTCGTTTCTTTGAAGCCTATGAGGATTGCCATTTTTGGAGCTTTGGAAGGCCTACTGACCAGTTGAACTGGTGCTGGACATTTAATGAGAGGCTCTATTTATTTAGGCGAGACGTTTGATATGTTAGTGAGGACATAGTTTGTTGGAGGCTCCTACTGGAACATACTGCGAAGCGTGGTCTGGTCACGTGCTCAGTCCATTTTGGCGCCAACTTACCTACAAAGGTCATCTTTATTTACATCAGGATGAACCCTGGGTGGACTCGCCTGTGTTCACGGTCTGTCTTAAATCTGACATAATTTGCTTGCGCTGCCTGCTTTCCATTCTGAATCTCCATTTTCCCTCTTTTTCCATTCTTTCTCTCCTCTTTCTCCTCGATCCATGCTCATCTTCCTTATTTGGCAATTTCTCTTATGTCTGAATTCTGGGTTCTTTCCCCTGGGTGTTTACCGTTTACCATTTCTGTTGTCAGTGGTTTGCTTATACGGGCTGTTCTTACCGACTCGAAGATCGGATATTGTTGCTGTTCGCTGCACTGTTTCTAAAATCCCGCACTAAGCGTCATGTCAAAGTCTGAGGGCTTCTATCCCCGGACAGGCGAGGGGATCGCCTCGCGACGAGGTGCATGCCGTGGCCGCGGATGGGGTTATCTTCCACAAAGGGGAGCTGTATGTCCTGGGGACGTGATTGAGAGGGTCGGCAGCCAGTACGGGGGGGTTCGGGACGCGGCTCGGGTCTTTCATATCCAGCAGGTTACGGGAATGGACTCCAAAAAATGCGATAGATCTTCACATCCTTCTGGTCTACATGCGAGCTGTATGGAGAGGACCAAACCTCTATCCCCAGGCTCTCCCCCCTCGGTGGGCTCTGGTGCCCTTTCTTTACCCCGTGCTACCAACAACCCAATGCACTTACTGCCTGAAGCTGTCGCTGCGGTGCCCGATCTTTTATGGCCCAGGGAGGGGGATCTCTCAAACCAGTTGTTTCCTGATTCAGCCGTTGCTCCTTTCATCGTACTCATGGAGAGCACCATTCCCAGGAGGAACGTGGGCAAATATGATTTCATCGCGCTTGCGGATCTTATAGATGAGGTCAATGCGGGGGAGCGAGTGATTCGACGAAACGGCCAGAATCAGTGCAAAATTATTTGCGATGCCAGAGAGGACGCGAACTCGCTAATCCTCTCTGTGGATCTTAAAATGGCAGAATATAAATTGTTTATTCCGTCCTCCCTCCTTAGGAAAAAGGCTTTCATTAGGGATGTGGAGCCGTGATTCTCTCTGAAAAAGATCATCGACCGATTGGATCGGAGATCTAAGGATATTATCACTTCGGCACATCGTAGGAGCAACAAAGACGGCTCCCTTACGGATACAATTGAGTTCACCTTGGCTACTCGCGAGATACCCCGTTTTTTTTTCGTAAGGGGTTTTGAGTGCGCGCTGATCCCTGTCATCCCCGCTCCACGAAGGTGTTACAAATGCCAGCGATTTAGGCATGTTGCAGACCAGTGCCGTTCATCCAAGGCCACCTGTGAATACTGTTCAGGTCACCATCGTACGGAGACTTGTCTGAACGGCCTCCGGGCGGCCCATTGCTCCAACTGCTTTAGGGACCACATTGCTTGATCTAGGGACTGTCCAGTGTACAATTATGAATTTGAGATTATGAGACATTGTTTCTGAAATAATTGTAGTTACTGAAGTTAATGAATCTTGAACTTTTTTTTTAAATGAAAGCTCTTTCCATACACTTTCAATGTACGCAATAAAAAGTTATGAAAATTAAGTGGAACACTTGGAAAAATGCATTTTGCAACTAAGAAATTTATAAACAAATTTCCCTTAGTTGCAAAATTGAATTTTTTTATTAGACAATGATGATTTTTAATGTAAAATAGTGAAATCTATCGATAAGAAATCAGCATCACCATATCTACTTCTCAGGATCGTACAGGCTAATTGTTTATTAATTTGTTTATAAGGCCATAAGTCATAAACTAACAAACGTCCCGACTCCAGGTTTTGCACACATAATTTTCAATAATAAGAAGTATTCGGACGTTGTTGAATGGCGCGTTATGAGTAAACGAAGCGTTTGAATGATTGTTTATTTAAACATGATAAACATTATCTATTTTCATTCAGAACTTTTGACCTGATTAATATTTTTTTACGGTCGGCACCTAGTTTTGTAGGGTTTTTCATGAGAAAAAAAAAGTTATTAAACTATTTTCCGATAAAGTGAAAAGAATCAAAGATATAAGCGAAAAACATGAAATTTCGTTAAAAAATTATAGATAAGCGTAATTTGAACAATGACGTCCATGGATTTGATACCACGGGAAAAACAGTATAGCTGTTCGACCTATACCGGTATATAGTGTCTCGACCGATGCGGTATAGGTGAGACAACTATACTGGTTTGCCACGCGACCTATACATTTCTTCGCATGCACGCTACTCTAACCTTGAAATGAGAAAGAAGTGTCATTTTTTCGAGGTGTTTTTTCGAAGCGTTTGTCGATTTGTTTGGAGCATTTTTTCTTTCTTTGAAAGATCATTTTTGCGTATCGCGTATTGTTTTATCACACGCAAAAATTCACAAGAGCGATAATGTTGGCATAATATTTTGTTTACGATCGCTATACATGGTATTGTCATATCAACGAACTTGTATAGCTATCTCACCTATACTCGTATAGTTCTGAGGACCATACCGTAGCATTGGTCTGATAGCAATATTTTCTGGTTCTGAGGACCAAAATATAGTTCTCTTAGCTATACTGTTTTTTCAGTGTACCTCCGAAAACCGTAAAATTACGTGATCATTTTCTCTCAGTGTACCCGTTTTCTACATGGGACTTATCCGGGACCTTTGAGATTTTTATCCGGTTTGTATCCGGCTCCTTAACAATTTGCAAGTCGACAACTGCCTTATAGAAACCGGATAGGATCCGGGTATAAACATGTTTTTGTAATTTAATTTCTGGTTCCATATGCCAGATAGAAACCGGGTAGGGCCGAGTAACAGGTGCACTTTCACCTCAAAATTTCACAAGACGCCAAATTCCTTATAGAAATTGGATAAAATTCGGGTATAAACATATTTTTGTAATTTAATTTGTATTTACATATGCTAGATAGGAACCGGGTAGGGCCGGGTAGCAGATGTGCTTTCACCTTATCAATCTGCAAGTCGACAACTGCCTTATAAAAAGCAGATAGGATCCGGGTATAAACATATCTTTGTATTTTAATTTCTGGATCCATATTCAGGTAGGAACCGGGTAGGGTCGAGTAGCAGATGTACTTTCACCTTAACAATTTGCAAGTCGACAACTGCCTTATAGAAACCGGATAGGATCCGGGTATAAACATATTTTTGTATTTTAATTTGTATTTACATATGCTAGATAGGATCCGGGTAGGGCCGGGTAGCAGGTGCACGTTCACCTTAACAATTTGCAAGTCGACAACTGCCTTATAGAAACCAGATAGGATCCGGGTATAAACATATTTTTTTATTTTAATCCCCGGTTCCATATGCCAGATAGGAACTTGGTAGGGTCGGGTAGCATGTGCACTTTCACCTTAACAATTTGCAAGTCGACAACTGCCTTATAAAAACCAGATAGGATCCGGTTAGAAATCTAACTTTTTATGATAATATTTAATTTCTGGCTCCACTTGCTGGATAGCAACCGGGTAAGACCGGGTAGAGTATTTTTACAACTTATTTTGTTACCACTTCCCGGATAAGGACCGGATAAACCCAGATAGATCCCGCAAAATGAAATTAGAGACCAGATAAAAACCGTATAGAACCGGGTAAAACCCAAATGGGTTTGCATCCGGATTTTTCCGGTTCCTACTTGATTTCTACATGACATTTTAAGCAGGGCCAACATCACATTACAATAGACGAGAACTATTGTGTACATACATTTATACTATTATCTGGTAAAATAAACCTTATGTAGAGTTATTCTGTTGATTTGATTTTAATAACTCACTCTTAATAGTCCATAATGCGTTGCTATTACTGTATCGAGGGTTTCTAAAGGTTTTACATAGAACACGTCCTCAATGTCATATTCATTCGAATTGAATCGCTCTGAAATTTGCACAAAATATTTTGATTTATCCTCGTCTATTTTTATAGCTTTTGTTTTCGAGGTTATAACACAATATTCAGTATAAGCTGATCCCATAGCCTCAAACGTAATTCCTGTAGATTCATTTTTATAGTATATAGTAACCAAGTACGGCATATACATTTTGCCAGTCTCTGCAATGCCACCAAGTAATTTACTTTCAAATAGTGATGAGTTGGATCCTAAAAAAACATAAAAGAGGTAAAATATTATAGAATTTATGGTGTACTTTCAAATCATTTGCAATCTGTAAAAGAAGAAAGTTTTTAACATGCACTGATTTATATTGCATGCTAGACACTGGAACAACAGCTTTAAACTTATCATTGTTTTCAAAGATTTTAGGAACGTTCCTAGAGTTAAGGAAATGTCCGTTTTTTTTTAAATGTTCCAAAGAAATGTTCTCTGAAAGTTCCTGTAGAACTTTCCAGGAACGTTCAAAAAGAATATTGAGAAAACCTTCCGCAGGAATATTTTAGAGAATATTCGCAGAGAACGCCCCTGGAAACTTTCATAAAAATGTTCAGTGATCATTTCTATAGAACGTTCGTAGAACCTATCGCGGAAACATTCGCAGAGAACGTTCCTGGAACATTTTGCGGGAACATTTAAGGAAGATTTTTTGGGAATGTTCCTGGAATTATTTGCTACAGTATTCAGGGAACTTTCCTCATAGATAATTCTACAGCTTCAAACATACTAATGGAGGGAATGTGTTTTATAAATAATTTTAGGCATTAATTTATAGGTAAAAAAAAAGAATTAATTACAAATATTAGTCTTTGAATTATATATTTTAATATGATTTAAATATAAAGAACAATCTACAATTATACAGATGTGAAAACAAATAAATAATAAGGTCTATCTAGTGCCAGAAATCCATTTTACTTGTTAATTTTATCTTACATACTATAATTACAATTACCGACGATACGCGTACCAATTAATCCATGAGCTTAATAGTAAAAAAAGTATAATGCGCATATACGATATCTTACAAAATAAAGACATAACATGGAATTATTGAACGATGTTCGATTATTTAATAACTGTGCAATTACCATTCGGGAAAGAAAAAAAAATCAGTTTTTAAGACATAAACGGAAAAAAATAGTTTAATAAAGTTTATAGGACTGTTTAAGAGTTGGGGATACAGGCATTTACGGAACCCAGATCTAGAAAATTTAAAGAACTTTTCAGAATAAAATGCAGAACGTTCAATGATTCTTCCTGAATGTTTCGCATTTTATCCTGAAAAGTTCTTTAAATTTTCTAGAACTCTGTTCCGTAAATGCCTGTATCCCAAACTCTTAAACAGTTCTATAAACTTCACTAAACTATTTTTTTCCGTGTTTCTTACTTATCTGGTCTCTACCTTAAGGTCACTATTTTTTCTTGTCCTTCGCATTACCACATGAATGTTCCCGCGAAAAGTACTTCGAACGTTCGCTAGAAATGCTCTTTGAACGTTATCTGCGAATTTTTTCTGAATGTTTCTGCAAAACGTTCTCTCAATATTCCTTTTGAACGTTCCTGGAACGTTCTACAAGAACACTTAGAGAACATTGCTTTGGAACGTTAAAAAAATCCGGACATTTTCTTAGTTCTAGGAACCTTCAGGAAAGGTATTGTACTATAGGGGCGGGCATTTGATACTTCAAATTAGGAAAAAGTATACAACTCGGTTCAGTTTCTACATGTTCACGTCCAAAATATATAAAATTTTGTTTTCAAAATTTGAGAAATTGTAGAGTAGATAAAAACGACGTACTCTCTAATTCCAAAATAGTAGAAAACCACTTTTTTCTATTGGTCATCCACTATTTGAGAAAATGCGAAGTATGCCACTCTGGACTAGTGGATAATCACTGAAACAAATAGTGGTTAACACTGCGGAGCATGTACTGCTGAAACTGAAAGTGTGGGATTAAAATGGAAAGTATGCTTTTTTCTATTTTATTTAGAATTGAGATTTTAAAGAAAAGAAAAAAATGGAAGGATGGATTTTTATAAAATTTATCATAAAATTACGATACTGTAACTGGGTTTTCAGTTACTTGTGGCTGAATTTTCAGTTGCATATATTTGCATTAAGGGGTTAGGCCACCTTGGAGACCAAGAAATCATGATTGATTTGTTGTTAATTTTGTAGACATACATATACATATACACTCGAATCCAATCTGAAAAGGTCGAAATTGCCGTGATAATTGCCCATCTCACTTGACATTTTGCGAATACTGCCGGCCATTTTGATTTTCTCGATCTTGTGTAGTAGCAGCGTATTGTAATAGACGCATGCGCAGTTCAAATGTACAAGGCTTTGTCAGTAAGGTGCCAACGCTGTACGAAGAAGAAGAAGAATAAGAAGAAGATTACGCTCCGCTGTTTCGTAATAGGCGTATACGCAGTTCAATTTTTACGTTACATTCCTCTGTATCGTAATACACAACATTACGTTACTCTCAACTCTAGCGTAATAGTATATTACATTACAAGGGGCGAAACAGAGCGATTGCATGAGTGTGAAGTTTGCTGCCCGAGTGAAACGAGGGCTGCAATCACACGAAATGCTTTCGCTGTGTTTTGTTTCGAGTAATGTATACTATTGTTCATAGCAACTCTTTTGAGAATCTGATTGGCTGTAACTGTAGAACGGGTTGAAACAGCGACTTTCAACCCTAGGGTTGAAAATCGTAGTTTCAACCCGCTCTACGGGTACCGAAAATCGGATTTTCAAAGGAGGTGCTATGAAAAAAACGAGTTTACGTACCACAGTACGTATATAAAGAATATATCATATATAAAGAATGTATATCATGGATTCAAATCAATATGCTATAGAATTTGTAACATATTTATTGGTCTTGTAGTATATTTTTATGAATTAATAGTGTGCATGCTTTTGGAAAGAAATGCTTTTGGTTCAGAAGCACTTTTTTCTCAGTGAAGACGTAGCCAAGACGTAGCTGAGGCAAAACCGAGACAAAGCCGAGATGAAGCCGTGGCGCGATCAGTCCTGTGAGCATTTTAAGCGAGTCTCGTAATTACCCGAATTGTATGCATTGGCACATATTCTATTTTATGTGACTTCGGTGCGTATACGAGTTTTTATGCGTACACACGAAACTAATCTAGTATTCATCATGATTCTCGTCCATTGCACTTGATATTTCGCGACTAGTTTCGGCCATTTTGATTTTCTCGATCTTGTGTAGTAGTTTACGTGCCGGAGGCACATAATAGTATATTATGTGCCTAGGCACACAATGAGGGTGATTGCGTGACGAGCGACAATGTTCGCAGGAGATCGAAGCCAAGGCGTAGTCGAGACGTAGGTGAGGCATAGTCGAGACGTAGCTGAGGCAAAGCCGAGACGAATCCAAGGCGCGATCAGTCCTGCGAGCATTGTCGCGAGTCTCCCAATGTGCCGAATTGTGTGCATTGGCACATATTCTATCTTATGTGACTGTGGTGCGGATACGAGTTTTTATGCGTACATTGGAATCTAATCTAGTACTTATTGTAGTTGTTTGCTGCGCTAGTTGTACGAAGCGGGCGCAAATTGGTGACTAGTCCCGGCCATTTTGATTTTATCGGTCTTGTGTAGTAGTCAGTGCTAACGCTGTACGAAGAAGAAGTGAGAAGAAGAAGAATAAGAAATAGATTGCGTTCCGCTGTAAGACTATAATGCGCATGCGCAGTTCAATTTATACATTGTATTCCTCTGTAACGGAATATACAACATTGCTTTACTCTCAGCTGTAACGGAAAAACGAGTTTCCGCGGCTGAGGCACATAAAAATATATACTAGTTTTTCAGTTGATGTATCTTAAAGTTATGTGCTAGAATTTTATTTTTATCCTTAAGGAAGTTTTTAGGTAATTTATCGATCTTTTCTGTACAATTTTATGTAAATTTTCTCACGATTTGTTTAAATTTTTTACATTTTTCATATTACCAAACTTTACTCCAAAATAGGGCTCATATGTGCAATATTTTATTCAATGGTTTGATATTTTAGAAATGAAGATCACTGATAAGGACTCCGATCAGAGTCGAAACGTTTGAAAGTCTGTAACCTCCTGAGTTATTATTTCTGGACCCTAAAGCCAATTATTAACAACAACATCGTATGAAATTATTATTCGAGGCTCGATACACTAAGAAAAATATATCTGAATTTTTCCTGTTTTTTATATAGGAATTCTACCTCAGGGGGTAGAAAATAGGAAAATTTGCTAGTTGAAAAGAAGTATATACTATTGCGAAAGTGAAATAAGAGGATAAAAAATGAAAGTATTTACTTTTGTTTATAGGAAAATTGTTATTTAAATTTTGACGGAAATAGTACCTTACTTAAAGAAAATATGTACAGTAACTGAATTTAAGTAAGTCCGATAAATTATAGGACTTTCTATCGGAATAAACGCCTCATGTTGAAGGCAGATTTTACTGGTTTTCCTCGGACTGATGGCATCAATTACACACGACTCCGTGCATTAGTGCGCGGCGTGCTCACGTAAGCAGTGTTTTCCGAATCTTTAGTATTTTCAAAAAAATTGTCTTAGTTGTTACCAGAAATTTAAAAAATACAAGGTCTGTCTTGTTTTTTTTTTCTAAAAAAATATTAAAAAATTTATCTGAAGATTTGTTTGCAAAAGTTAATCTGAAACGTACCAGACATTCCTTGTATTTTATCACATTTTCAAAATTTTCAGGAAGGTATATAATTTAACTATTATTTTATTTTGAGATGACTTGGTATATTTGTTTTAACTCGATAATTCGACGTAGAATTCATTAAAGAATTTTTCAAAATATAGCTGTATTTATTTAACATATTGAAAAGGGTAAATACAATTTTTTGCTAAAAAATGTATCATGCTTATTTCATAACAAAATGATCTTCAATATATTAAATTAGTTTTTCGGTATTTTTTTTTTTTTTTTTTTTTTTTTTGCTGCTGGAACGAGCATCGTCGGCTTCGCGGATGACGCACTTGTCGTGTGCGCCGCTGACGACGTCAGAATCCTAGAGCTGAGGATCAATGAAAGTCTGTGGCGAGCGAAACGCTGGTTGGATGGCAAAGGCCTTAAAATGGCCCCTGAGAAAACCGAGGCTTTGCTCGTTACGGACAGGAGATCCTTCCAATATCCGAGGATCGTTCTCGGAGAGCATGAAGTCGAGTGGAAAACAAGCATTAAGTACCTGGGGGTGCAGCTGGATCGTAGGCTTAGCTTTGGCGAATACCTAAAGATCGCAGCTGCCAAAGCCATCCAATGTGGAGCGAATTTGGCCCGGCTTATGCCAAACATTGGTGGACCCAGGTAAGCGAAAAGAAGATTGGTGGCGAGCGTGGTCCATTCGAAGCTGCTTTATGCAGCTCCGGTCTGGGCCAATGCCTTGCAAAACCATGCTATCCAGAAGAAGCTGTTCTCGGCGCAAAGACTTGACGCGCTGAGAATAGTTTCGGCATATAGAACTATCTCGACGAGCGCTGCGCTGGTCCTGGCGAGCGTCCCGCCAATAGATTTATTGGCGGAGGAAAGGAAAGAGACCTTTCAGCTTCGCAAGGAGCTTACCTGCGAAGACCTGCAGGAAATCGCTCGCGCGAAGGAGGCCATCCGCAAGGATGGAAGGCGCAGACTCGTCGAGAAATGGCAGATGAGATGGCATGGTGAGCAGACAGGGAGATGGACCTACCGCCTGATCCCGGAGCTCGCCACCTGGCTGAATAGAAAGCACGGGGAAGTCGGCTTTTACTTGGCGCAAGCGCTCTCGGGCCATTGCTGTTTTAACGCGTACCTGAGGCGCTTTAAGAAGAGAGACGAGGAGACGTGTTGCTACTGCAATTTCCCGGTGGATATCGCAGAGCACGCACTCTTCGTCTGCGCAAAATGGGGTGTGGCTAGGGAGGTCCTCGGTCAGGCGGTGGGTTCCGAACTTACTCCTGACACGATGGTCCCTCTCATGCTCCAGTCTGAACGGTTCTGGACGCTCATCGAGTCATTCGTCACACTTGTGATGAAGACGAGAGAACTTGACAAACAATGAAGGGATAAAAGTCGGAAAGGCTGAGCTATAGATATTTTTTCCACTGGCTGTTTTAAGTTGACTTTTGATATAGAAATATTTTTAAGATAAAAATAAATTTATTAAATCTTGAAAAACGGCTTAATTTTTATGGTTTCATTTGTCTGTAGCGTTTAAAAACAAGTACATAATTTAGAATGATTTATAACTCAATAAACACAGCTCCGTCATAAGTCTGTATTGTTTGCGGTCGCGAGGAAATTCGTCTACCTCTTAAGCTAGTTTTTATCGACGAAAATTAAAATAAATAAAATTATTTTACATGAAAGAAATTTGAAACAGAAAAATAATTTTATTAATAAATTTTATTGTTAACCCAACTTTTTTTCTTATCGCTTCTAACCAAATTTTAAAAAATTATGCGATTCTGATAAATCATGAATCATTTTCTCAGAGAAAAGATTTCCCACAACTTCACCGTTTCTAATTTTTAAAAATAAATTCTTTAATGGCTGAAACCATTAAGAAAACATTTCCCAAAACGAAATTTTTATAAAAAAATTGCTGAATTTGATAATAATTTATTCATTTTCGAAAATTGGAAATGTTTAAGTTGTAGGGAATCTTTTTCTTAAAAAATTGATTTGTAATTTATTAAAATCGCATAATTTTTTTAAAATTTTGTAAGAAACAATAAGAAAAAAAGTTGGGTCAAAAATAAAATTTATTAAGAAAATTATTTTTCTGTATTTCAAATTTTTGTCATGGAAAATAATCTTTTCTCTTCCAAAATAGCCCTTCAATAATAATATTGCTATTCTTGAAAGAAAAATTATCTATTTTTGCCTGAGATCTAATTTTCGTGGATCAGCTACCTTAAATACGTGTTCATTTTACGCAGGACCGAATAGGCCACGCACAAAGGTGGCGCTTAAGTGGAGCCCTCTTATATGCTCTTTGATCCAAGAACGTGTTTCCTTTATTTCCTTTCCTTTCCTTTCATTCTTAGTTGATATTTACAATGACTATTAAAATTTTTAATAATGTTCTAGTTTATAAGAATTATAAGAAATAAAAAATGTTTACATATCATTGTTCTATTCGTTAATATAGGGACAATATTGGGTTTAAATAATTGTTAATAATCACAAATAACAATAAATATTTTGTAAAATTTAGAATAATCAGAAATAAAAATTACTAATGAACTGAATCAAAAATACATATAAGAGGGCTCCACTTAAGCATAACCTTTTTGCGTGGCCTATTCGGCCCTGCCTCAACGAAGGAGGCGAGCAACAAACCGGCCGAGATCCGTGATCGTCGAATAAAATTCAACTCAGATACGATTGAACATTTTTAATCGTATCTCGGGTACCCATGAATATTTTTCAAGTTTTCTTGGCTTAAATTAAAGATAAGCTTAGACTTTATGTCGTATAATTTTCAGATTTTGAAACAAATTTTCCTAGGTGAGCAACAAACCGTTCGAGAACCGTGATCGTCGATTAAAATTCAACTCAGAGACGATTGATATATTCCTCCGTTGCCGTTAAAAACGGTGTAAGGGCTGACCTCACTAAACTCCTACTAGAAAGTCTAGTGGGGCCCACCTCGACAATAGCCTTACGTTAACGGCGGGGCTCTGGCTAGTTTTCCACGCTAGATCCCGTCTAGAAATAGGGCAAACTCGTCAGGGCCCCACTAGGCCCCTATCGAAATTTTTTTCAAATTTTTCAAATAAATTATGCAATGTACATTAAACAATACAAAGTAGCACTTTAATTTTTCAAGTTTATCCGGTGTCTGTGGACAGGATGACTTTCGATGTTATGTCTAGACGTGGCTACAAATGAAAAAAACTCCTTAACCGCAAGTTATAATTTTCTTTGTTTTCTAATAGACATATGAGAATGCAGAAGGTTAAAAACTATAATAATGCGTGATTGCATGCGTATATGAAACTATATTATACATTTTTCTCTTTCTAATTATGTACTCATTGTTTTGCTAATTCATCTCGCGTTTTTAATTTGTCAATTTGAAGTAACAATTCGATTTTAAAATATTCGTATGCTGTGGGGTGTATGTATAAGCTACTAATGTTAATAATTATGCTTTGAATGGCCATATCAGACAATGTGCGCTTTTATAACTACATTTAATTTTACTATAATTTAGTTTTATTGTGAACCCTTTGCAGAACTTATTTCTTTCAAATTTTATTAAACAACGAACAGTATTTTGAAACCGATTGGTTTTCCCTTCTTTTTCATTCAGTGAAAACTAAATCTGCAATAAATTATTATACCTCAATGACTGAAAACCTTCTGGTTGAATTGGCTGTGGATGTTTATGAGGGGATTTCTGAGAGGGCCTTGTCTGTATTCCATTCCTTTCATATCTTAATAGCTCAGAGAACAAAACTAAATCGCCTTTTCTTGACCTTCAATAACTCGTGAATTGGCGACAAACATCTTTTATAACCTCAATCTCTCCGACTGCTGTCTGACATTCCTTCTGGATTAACCTGGGGCAGGAGACAATGAGGTACGCTTGGGTTTTTCCTAAGGGTTGCTGAGAGCTGGTCAGGAGCGCTCGGGCGGCAAAAATGTGACGTCACGGTTACCCCCAGCAAACCTGCCCAAACTAACCCCACTTTCCAGTGGTAACCGCCCTAAAACTCTGGAGCAAAGCTAATTGGCTAATTGAATTTGCCAAGTGGGAAATCTAAGACAACGCAGCTCACCCTCAGTTTTCCCTTCTGAATCGATCAGTTAGTTGATTCTAGATCCTTGAATTGAACGCTTGTTCTTTTTGAGCACTTCCCATCGAGAGTTCCTCAAGCCTGAAACGGCCCCTGATACAGTCGATCTTGGGGGTGTTAAATCAGACAAGCGTTCGATTTCAGTCCGGGTTATTAATTTATTTTGTGCCCAGTTTATTCTGGTAGTGATATTTTATTTTTACTTTTGTTAGTTAGTTTATTTTTTATTTTTGCTCATCGTTAATAGAGCCAGTCGAGGACAAGGAGCTGTTCCTGGTTTTAAGTAAGTGTCAATTTTGTGCCTAACATTAGAAGAGCGAGGTAAAATATTTTATTAAAAGTATAATTTTTTCTATCAATCGTTTTTTCTCTTTTCTGATTCTCCTTCTCTCCTCTCTTCCCTCTCTTCCCTCTCTTCCCTAAAGTAAGTCCCTAACAGAACCGCCGTTCCCTTTTGTCTATTAATACTAGAAGAAAATCACCAAAGTGGAATCAGGGTGGTCCCCCTTTGATAGGAGATCAGCCCACAATAGTAAGATCTTCAGCCGCTCGGAGATTTTACTGTTTAAACTCATTGTTTTGAATTGTGGCGTCTCCTTCGTGACGTAACAGTGAAACTTTAATTTTGGTTCTAGGTGTGGGATGATCTCCGCAACCTGCTTCTACTTTGGCGACCTGAAAACGTTAAAAATTTCTTTTCCTTTTCCTTTACCTTATTTTCTTTTTCTCCTTGCTACAACTTTATTTTTATTCTTTTATTTTTAATCTGTTCTGTCATATTCGATATTTTATGGTACTGGTGTTTCAGCACATGAAATATTTCTTCTTTACAATTGGAAACGTCTAGCAGTACGTTTGCACATTTACGTCAATTTTTAGTTTAAGGAGGTTCCCTACCAAAATCATAACAAACAGATTTTTTTCAAACTTGGACTAATGCTTCATTATTGCATTTAGAAACACTTATTGAAATTTCAAGTAGCCTAGGTAGTTAATAACGGAGAAAATAGTGTTTAATTTTTACATGTGTTTTTATGGGAGCAATCGTGAAAATATAGATATCTATTTATTTCTAGCGCATAGGCGTTACCTCCTTAAGCATAATCATTATAGCTAGTAGATAAATCTATTTATTCGTATGTATATTTATGCCCAAGATATTTTCCATTGATGTTTCATTGTCTAATACCTATCGCCCTTTATTCGTATACTCTATACTGTTCTGATTCAGGAGAGATTGAATGCTGAGAATTCATTCGTGTACTGTACATATTCATTTACAAATAAAATCAGAAAGTTTCGTATTCTAGGGTCTGTTTTATCAGGGTTATTTTTCATTTGTTTCTTTATTTGCATTTAAAGTTCAGGGCTAATCTGTCACGAATTTCAGTCTCCCTGATTAGGACATAAATTTGCATACTTTCCAGCAGAGAATATACTGTTTCGTTTCTGCTAAAATTTTAAACAGTTTTCACCATTACTCTGGTTTTTGTTTTGTTTGAATAAAAACCCTAATAAATTGAAACTATAATGGTCGGGAACTCACCTCAAACTAACGGAAACGGAGGGAATTATGTTCGTGCGGAGGAACCTAACGCGGTAGCCACCGACCCAAGTTTAGCTGCCTTGCATTTCATGCAATTGCAGGCCGCTCTACAGGGAATTGAACAGTTCGACGGTAAAGAACCGCCTCTTAGAACGAGGGTAGGATTTTCGAAACAACGGACGCGCTTATTAAATTCTTACGCGAAACTTTTGCCCCTGCCGGATTGACTCTTAGCCAATGTCAAGCGCAGCTCGCTCAACTGCGCATGGAAGTGAACGAATCCGTTTCAGACTTCATATTTCGAACGCAGAGATTAGTAGGTAAATCGAAAGCTGCTCTTCTTGCTCAAGAATTTCCCGAAGCTCAGATACCAACACTAATGAGTTTGATAAAAGTAACAGCTTTCGAAGGGTTCAAAAAAGGACTTCGTCCAGACATAGAACTTAGGGTGTCAATGAAGAATCCACAGACTCTTGAAGATGCTCTCGAATTTGCGCGATAGGAGGAACAATTTTTGCTCGAGCGACATCGAGTTCGTGAGAACGTTGGTCCCACCCCGCGAACAAATGGTTATTTTCCATCCACTAGACCTAATCAGGGTTACCTTTAACAAGGTTTCCAACGAACTCAGGCGCGAGTCGCAGGTCCTTCACAATTTCCTCAGAACGCAGAAAATAGTAGACCGTTCTTAACTCCTCGCGGATATGAAGCGCCGCGGCCTCCCATCCAGTCTGGGTACAGACCACCTCGACCGAATTATGCAGATAGGCAGAGGGTAGCTCATTGCATTTCGGAAAAACATAATCAAATTCTGTATGATTATGGGGAGGACTACAACTTCCAGAACGATTATTTTAATCCTCCTGATTATCGCGAAGATCTACCAGACCCTAATGGGCTCAACGATCTTGTTCCTGCGTTTTCAGCTTTGTGCGCTCGTTGTTCGAGCGAACTCGATAACGTGCCAGTACCGGCATTGGTTGATAATAAATCTGATGCACGGCAAGTTACAATTCTCGCGAAATCTAATTCAGCAAGCGAGCCTCAGGCAGAGCGTAGTCAGGTACCTTTAAACTGCTTGAGCGCTCGCTAGTCGAACATTTCGGCGAGCGCGATTCTCACAAACCAAACAATCGAGTCTCCCAAGGTAGTAATGAAAATCAGAAGCCTTCGAAATATGTCTTCCCAGAAGTAATTATCAAATCGCGAGATTTTGTTGAGGGAAAGGGTAGATTCTTGATCGACTCTGGCTCTCAGTGTAATCTGATCTCGATGGGGTCACGTCTGATGATGTTGACATTCATATCTATGATCGCGTCGCGATAACTGGAGTCACATCTAACCAGATAGAAACTTCAGGTACAGTGTACAAAAAAATACTAGGCGTGGTTACTAGATTCCATGTTTTGATGGAGGCTATGCCACTCTCTGGTGATGGGATTATAGGTTTAGAATTTTTGCGGGCAGAGAGTGCAGAGATCTCTTTTCATCATGATACATTGGTTATTGACAGCGACCCTATTAGGCCAATTAGATTTGTATCGGAAACCGATGTTGATTGCGCGAACGTTAATAACGAACTCGTTGGTAATAAAGGAATTGACGATGACTCTGCGTGTACCAGTTCTTCGCCGATCGAAGCCGCACCGAAATCTATACCGCCAACCGTATACCTTATAAAAGCTCGAAATCGTCAGGTTATATCGGTCCCAGTATAGAACAGGAATCTTTCTGAGGGCTATCTGCCTCTATTAGACTCACAGGACGGGTTATTTGTTGGCAACGCTGCAGTTTCTGTCCAAGATGGATATTGCAAAGTATTGGCAATAAATTCCACAGAAGGTGATGTCGAGATACAGATAGAACCTCAAGAACTGACTCCTTACGATGTTTTTGATGAAGAGCCGGACGACTTGATTGATTTAATACAACCCGATCGAGAAACCATAGATTCCCTTGACGAAAGAGTCAACATCCCTATGAATAAGGTAGGGGCTTATCAACTTGAAGATGATAGACAACAACGCGTTAGATAGTATTTGAGAAGATTTCCTCACCTTTTTATGTTGAAAGGAGACAAGTTTCTAGAAACTGACCTCACGATGCACGATATTCCAACGGTGGATGACATTCCCGTTAACACCAAACAGTATCGTTATCCACCCGTGCATAAGGCAGAGGTGAGGGAACAAATCTCGAAACTTCTCGAAAATAATGTTATTGGCCCTCCTAATTCTCCCTATAACTCGCCACTTTGGATCGTCCCAAAGAAGGCCGACGAGAAGGGTAACAAACGTTGGAGACTCGTTATCGATTTTCGAAGATTGAACGAGAGGACCGTGGGTGACGCGTATCCACTCCCTAATATTAATGAAATACTCGACCATCTTGGTGGAGCCAAATACTTTTCAGTATTTGACCTGGCCATGGGATTTCATCAAATTCCGATGAACCCTAAGGACAGACATAAAACTGCTTTCTCCACAGACAGCGGACATTATGAGTACCTTCGTATGCCTTTCGGATCGGTTGTTCACAAGATTCTCTGATGCTGGACTTCGGCTTCAGCCAGAGAAATGTGCATTCCTATCGACTGAGGTCTGTTATCTGGGACATGTTATCTCAACGAATGCCGTAAAGCCGAATCCAAAAAAACTCGAAGCCGTTAAGAACTTTCCGATGCCCAGAAGTGCGAAGAATATTAAAGAGTTTTTGGGGCTCGTGGGCTACTATCGAAGGTTTATTCCTAATATGGCACAAAGAGCCAAACCATTAACAGAACTTCTTAAGAAATATAAGAAATTCGAATGGACAGATGAGCAGCAGCGATCTTTCGAGGATTTGCGTGACTGCCTTTGCGCAGAGCCAATCCTTCAGTGTCCAGATTTTACTAAGCCTTTCGTCCTGACCACCGATACTTCTAACGTAGCTATTGGAGCTGTCTTGAGCCAGGGGAAGGTCGGTGAAGATTTTCCAATTGCGTATGGTTCGCGTGGTTTGACGAAGGCTGAAATTAATTATTCCGTCACAGAGCGTGAATGTTTGTATGTCGTTTCTTTTGCCAAGTATTTCAGACATTACCTGTATGGAAAAAAATTTACTATCGTGACCGACCACGAGGCTCTAAACTAGCTGGACCGTACCCAGGATCCTTCTTCTCGTTTAGTCCGTTGGCGCTTACGCTTAATGGATTACGAATATTCTATCCAACACAAACCCGGGAAAACAAACAAAAACGCGGATGCTCTCTCACGAAATCCGGTAGATAGGATTCCTGAAGCAACAGCTCTTCCCTTACAGGTTCAAAAGAAGAAACGAGGCCGCCCACCCAAATCGCAACCTACAGTAAATTCAGGTGGCCGTATATCTGAGGGTGACGAGGGCAAATGTGATACAGGCATTGCTAACCGCGTAAAAGAGCGCCGTCAAGGGTGGCCTCGACCGCATTATGACGAGCGGCAGTCTCATTCGCGTCAAAGCGCTACTCTCCAAAGATTGCTGCCGAATTTCTCTGACTCGTCAGACGAGGATTTTAACTCCCCAGTATCATCCAAGGGTAAAACGCGCGAAAATATTAAACAGAGGAAACGTCTAGTCCGTTTTAACGATGATGATTACGTACAACCCTCAAATCAGGATATTTTCAGTCCAAGCGGAATCTCCTTGCGCGAAACCGCTCCGCTGGAATTTTTTGAAATTGAAAACTGCGACCTCAACCCTCACGATCAAAGCAGGGAAGGGGATAACCACAAAGATTCAATGCAATCAATGTCTTTAGAGTCACCCGTGACATCGCCTTAAATCAACTGATACCGCAATCACAATCTGTTGATTGTGCCGAAAATCTTAATCAAAGCGCGGAAAAAAATGAACAGCAAGACTTCCGGCATATATCAAAACAAAATATAATGGGCCAGTATGAATTTGTCCAACCGGTTGATGAATCCATACCACCACCCGCGGATGTGGTGCTGGAGGGAACTCGCGACTCAAGTACAAATACTCTTGGTTTATCGATTGTAACAACCCGCGACCCTTTAACGATGGGCAAACACAATTTGTTGCATTTTATATCAGCCGATTGTGCTCTGAAGACCCACGTCTCTCTCACGTTGAGCGACCTGGACCTGGTGGATGACGGCCGGCTGAGGGAATGTAAACCAAAAAAGGGACAAGTCATTGTTTCAAGGGTCGGGCGCGTGATAATTTTTAACGCCGTAATCAAGGAACGCTACTTCGATCGGCCGACTAAGGAAGAGCTCTACCAGGTCATAGCTAGTCTACCTATTGCCATGGAAAGAAACCAGGTTAACTCACTCAGAGTATCAACGGTTGGAGACGGGTTAAATAAACTTCCATCGAATCTTTTACGTAACACTTTGCGATCGATATTCGCTGGATGCAATGTTACTTTTACCCTGTGCACCGGAGAAGTCCAGACTCCTCCCGCCGCACAGAGGAAGCAAATAATCCACGAATATCATTCAAGCCTCACTGGAGGACATAAGGGTATTACCAAAACTTACAAAAATATAAGAAATCGTTTCCTCTGGCCTGAGATGAAGAATGACATTCAAAACTTTGTCCGACGCTGTCGCAGCTGTCAAGAGCAAAAGTTGGTACGGATAAAAACACGCCAGCCGATGATTATAACAGACACCCCTGCGGACGCGTTTGACAAGGTTGCAATCGACTTGGTGGGGCCTCTTCCCATAACTCCTGATGGGAATAAATACGTGTTAACCATGCAGGATTACCTCACAAAGTACTGTATGGCAGAACCAATCCCTGACAAACGAGCTACTACTGTAGCAGATGTTTTCGCTCGACAACTTATCGGTCGCTTCGGATGTCCGCGCGCTATCCTCTCGGACAGAGGCGGAGAATTCGTCAATAATCTGCTTCGTAACCTAGCCAGTATTTTCCGCCTCAAACATCTAACAACTTCACGCTATTACCCGCAGACAAACGGCGGTCTTGAAAGAAGCCACCAGGTGTTAGCAGATTACCTGAAGCATTACATGGAACAGTATGAAGACTGGGATCGCCTCTTACCCTTCGCTATGCTTTCCTATAATGCTTCAGTGCATGAGGGTACTAAATTCTCACCTCATGAACTGGTCTTTGGAAAGCGGGCGCGGTTACCAACCTCGTTCCCATCGACCGACCATTTAGAAACATACGGTTCCCATTTGCAGGAACTCGTCAAACACTTGGATCACATACGATCAATAGCTGCAAACAATCTTGTTCAGGCCAAGTATCGATCCAAGGTGTACTATGATCGTCGTGCACACGAGTTAAACTTCGCAATCGGGGATTACGTCTACGTACTGCGTGACCCACCATTGCACAAGTTCGATAAGTTGTACGACGGGCCATACTCAATTATAGAAATTTTAGAACTTAACAACGCCGTATTAATTGACGGTAATGGAGAGACATTTATTAAGCATCTCGATAAGCTCAAGAAAGCTTACCTTGATAGCTCCTCCGATTCAGACTAAAACTCAAATTATTTCTTTCCCACGAACTATTAAAAAGGAATGATGATAACGAGGGTATTAATCGCCAATATCCTCCGAAGTCGATCCTTCATGTAACCCAACCATCCTTCTGCAATCTTATACATATATATATATATATTACCTTATAATTAATTCAAACCAATTACATAGGGTACAATCCTACAATTCAGGATTAAACTACATTTGTATTAGGATAGTTAGTGTTTTATTTTTATAGTTTATTAAAAATCTTTTGCAATTCTAGACATAATCGCTAGTTTTAGGTAAAATTCAGAGACTGACAAATTTTCCATATGAATGAAGTGTGTGGAACAAAACCCAAATTTTGTAATAATGAAGAACACCTGAACTATGTAACAATAATCTTGTATCCACTACGACGATCTCTTTTTGACTCGCTTGTCAGTTTCTACCACGCTCATCAAGCGTAACTCTCCTACGGTAAACTTACGCTTAAGGAGGGGGATGTTACGTCTAGACGTGGCTACAAATGAAAAAAACTCCTTAACCGCAAGTTATAATTTTCTTTGTTTTCTAATAGACATATGAGAATGCAGAAGGTTAAAAACTATAATAATGCGTGATTGCATGCGTATATGAAACTATATTATACATTTTTCTCTTTCTAATTATGTACTCATTGTTTTGCTAATTCATCTCGCGTTTTTAATTTGTCAATTTGAAGTAACAATTCGATTTTAAAATATTCGTATGCTGTGGGGTGTATGTATAAGCTACTAATGTTAATAATTATGCTTTGAATGGCCATATCAGACAATGTGCGCTTTTATAACTACATTTAATTTTACTATAATTTAGTTTTATTGTGAACCCTTTGCAGAACTTATTTCTTTCAAATTTTATTAAACAACGAACAGTATTTTGAAACCGATTGGTTTTCCCTTCTTTTTCATTCAGTGAAAACTAAATCTGCAATAAATTATTATACCTCAATGACTGAAAACCTTCTGGTTGAATTGGCTGTGGATGTTTATGAGGGGATTTCTGAGAGGGCCTTGTCTGTATTCCATTCCTTTCATATCTTAATAGCTCAGAGAACAAAACTAAATCGCCTTTTCTTGACCTTCAATAACTCGTGAATTGGCGACAAACATCTTTTATAACCTCAATCTCTCCGACTGCTGTCTGACATTCCTTCTGGATTAACCTGGGGCAGGAGACAATGAGGTACGCTTGGGTTTTTCCTAAGGGTTGCTGAGAGCTGGTCAGGAGCGCTCGGGCGGCAAAAATGTGACGTCACGGTTACCCCCAGCAAACCTGCCCAAACTAACCCCACTTTCCAGTGGTAACCGCCCTAAAACTCTGGAGCAAAGCTAATTGGCTAATTGAATTTGCCAAGTGGGAAATCTAAGACAACGCAGCTCACCCTCAGTTTTCCCTTCTGAATCGATCAGTTAGTTGATTCTAGATCCTTGAATTGAACGCTTGTTCTTTTTGAGCACTTCCCATCGAGAGTTCCTCAAGCCTGAAACGGCCCCTGATACAGTCGATCTTGGAAGTGCTGAATCAAGCAAGCGTTCGATTTCCGTCTAAGTTTTAATTTATTTTGTGCCCAGTTTATTCTGGTAGTGATATTTTATTTTTACTTTTGTTAGTTAGTTTATTTTTTATTTTTGCTCATCGTTAATAGAGCCAGTCGAGGACAAGGAGCTGTTCCTGGTTTTAAGTAAGTGTCAATTTTGTGCCTAACATTAGAAGAGCGAGGTAAAATATTTTATTAAAAGTATAATTTTTTCTATCAATCGTTTTTTCTCTTTTCTGATTCTCCTTCTCTCCTCTCTTCCCTCTCTTCCCTAAAGTAAGTCCCTAACAGAACCGCCGTTCCCTTTTGTCTATTAATACTAGAAGAAAATCACCAAAGTGGAATCAGGGTGGTCCCCCTTTGATAGGAGATCAGCCCACAATAGTAAGATCTTCAGCCGCTCGGAGATTTTACTGTTTAAACTCATTGTTTTGAATTGTGGCGTCTCCTTCGTGACGTAACATCGATACTCTCTAAATTTGAATAAGTCAAAATCTACTGATTATCAGTGAAATTTGACTGATTCAAATAGCTAAAAAGAGGTTACTGTAAATCAGTCAAATTTCACTGATAATTTCAGTGAAAATTGACTGATTTGACAGTGAAAATATTTTTTTCACTGGTGAATCATTGGAAATTAACTGATTTAACAGCGAAAAATATTCTTTCACTGATTCATCAGTGAAAAGGCAAATCACTGATTCAATCAGTGAAAATTTGATTGATTCAGATTTAGAGAGTAGAATCATCAGATTGTATTGAGTATTGGCATACTTTTTCGGAGCCCACCAGTTCGTTAACCAGTCATATCCAACCAAAGTTGTGAAAATAAGAGCATTTTTTTTGTTTTTTAATGAATCAAGAATTGCAATATTGGTTTCTGATGAGGCTTATAAATCTCTACCGACTATCCTAATAACATTTTTCGATTGAACCAAAATTAGAAAAGTTACAGTATATTGAAATTTGAAAAAAGTTTATGTTATGCACTGAGAAGAAAATGCTATTGAATCAAAAGCATTTCTTTTCAAGAGCATGTATATCATGCATTCAAATCAATATACTATAGAATTAGTAAAATATTTATTCGTTCTTGTAGTATATTTTTATTAATTAATAGTATACATTCTTTTTTGGAAAGAAATGGTTTTGATTCAATAGCATTTTTTTCTCAGTATACGAGATACGAAAGAAGAGTTATGATACAAAATTGTTTACTACATAAAGATCTACAAATTTGAATTGCAGCACTTTTTATAAGATAAGATTTGATTTTTTAACCGTAATATGAGAAATAGGAAAAAACGTAAGAATGCAAAATTATTAACTTCAATAAGGTCTACAAATTTTGTCTGGCACAGTTTCTTATAAAATGCATATTTTTTGTTTCAATTTTTTAAAAAAACTTTTGTTTTTAAAATTTGAGAAATGGTAGAAAAGATAAAAACGGACGTAGATAGACTACTTTTGGTTTTTAATATGTAAACAAATTTCCGATATATTTTGCGAAAATTGAACTTTTTTTGAATTTTGAAACCAAAAGTAGTCTATCTACGTCCGGTTTTATTTTCTCTATCATTTCCCAAATTTTGAAATGAAAATATGTACATTAGCCGCAAACACGTAGAAACCTAAAATCAATAAAATTTGCTAATTTCCTAAGTATCACATGCCCTCAAGGCCGATAGAGGCTGAAGTAAATTGGATTTCCTTGTTCATTTGAAATCAAAAACAAATTTAGTAACTTTGTGAATGTAATTCACATTTACATTATTATAACATTGACTTGAGTTCAATTATCAAATCACAAGAAATGAATTTGAATATCTATGCGAAAAATAAAAGACCGAGTTCGAAACGCGACGATCGAATCACGCGCCCTAGGCGCGCTCTGATTTGCGAGCAACGTATATATCGTCGCGAAGCAGGTCGATTTTTACATTCTCATCATGGATGAGAAGGTATTGGTTTTATGTGAAAAATGACTTTTGAAATTTTTATCAAATCTTTACGTTTTGAGACCCCCTGAGTCAGAAAAAACGGTTTTTACGAAAGTGTCTGTCTGTCTGTCTGTCTGTAGGTCGTGTGCGGCATAACTCTCGATAGAATCATCATATTGAATTGAGCTTTGGTACACTTTATCGGAGCCGAAAAAGTAAGGACAAGTTCGTTAACCAGCCACATCCAATCAAAATTGAGGGATTGAGCACTGCTTTTGTGTTTTTGAAAATAACTTTTTGAAAAAATCAAAAATTTCAATACCGGTTTTTGATAGTGATCATAAATCTCTACAAATTATCGTGATAACATTTTTTGATTAAATCAAAATTAGAAACGTTACAGCATATTCAAATTCGAAAAAAGTCAATATCAAAATTCCATTTTCCAGTTAAATTATACGAGATACGAAAAAACGTTATGATACAATATTATTGAATACATAAAGACCTACTAATTTCAATTGTAATATTTTTTCATAAGATGCATATTTTTCTTTTTAATTAAAAAAAAAACTATTGAAGATCGAAAATTCAATTTTTTAACAATAATATGTAAAATACGAAAAAAACGTAAGAATACAAAGTTGTTCGTTTCAAAAAGATCTACAAATTTTGTCTGACGCAGTTTCTGGTAAAACATATATTTTTCGTTTTGATTCCAAAAAATACGTTTAAAATTCAAAAATTCCATTTTTTAGACAAAATATGTGAGATACAAAAAAACGTTTATCTGGAAAATTGTTTCCCTAAATGAGGTTTACAAATTCTCATTAAGACATTTCGGGACAGGATGTATATTTTATGTTTTGATTTTTAATATTAAAAAAATTCGATTTTTTTCACCAAAATATGTGAGATACGAAATAAGCGTTGTTCTGTAAAATCGTTTCCTTAAATAAGTTCTACGATTGTTTTTTCTTTTTTAGAGATTTCGAAGAAAATAAATTATTTTAATCATGTAATTGATGAGAATGTGTTCCTTAAGGCTGATAGAGCCTTAAGTAAATTGAATTTCCTGTTTAACTTAAATTCAAAAAGAAATAGAGTGACTTGGAGAAAATGTGTAATTCACATCATCTGTAATATAATTATGAAATTAGTTTGAGCTTCAGTATCAAATTATAAGAAATAAACTGAAATGTATGCGGAGAGCACAAGACCGAGCGCGAAGCGCGAGGTCCAGAAAGAACGGAGCGCGAAGCGCGACGATCGAATCGCGCGCCCTACGCGCGCTCAAACTTGCGAGCTGCGCGCGAAGCACGCGATGAGAATGTGCCCGCCAAGCGGGCAGATTGTTTTATTTTTAAATCAGAAAAAACTCAAGAATTTATTTTTAGGATTTTGGGTCAACATAATAACAGACAGACAGATAGCTAAAATGGCACATTCAGTATAAAGGTGGAATATCTCATAGTTCTGACCATTTTCAGAACTAATTAAATTTAATAATACTTTTCAAATGTGATACTTAATGTCACGAATGCTACACAGAGAAAAATAGCATCTGGTCATAATAACTAGGAATAATGTAGTTGGAAAAAAAAACAGGTCAATTTTAATGTTAATTAAAATTTAAAATGTTAAAAATTTCAACATTGTTGAAATTGGCCTTAACTCTTAAACCTAGCTATGAGAACATGAAACATTGAGTTGTCATGGCTAGAATAACATAGTCGCTACACGGAAAAAATGAAATGTCTGTTCCTGCTAACTGCAGTTAGCTGTCTACTAGTTAATTGAGATTGATAAAAAGTTTGCTGAGAGAGTTAACAGTTTGCTGGGTCAGTTAAAAAATGTTAGCTGCAATCGAAGTTGAAAATTTGCATTGGACTCCTTAGCGTATTAACAGTTGTAGCTAATCATTTGGTTGTTGCTGCTAAAACTGTTTACTCTCCTAGAAAATCTCAAAATTCGTACTCGTAGCTTTTAAAATTTTGCGCTGATATGTAAGAAGTTAGCAGCGGTTGCTAACGGCTGCTTAGACATCCCGCTTTTTCTGTGCTGCTCATGCGCACAAAGCGCGAATAGTCAGATATTGTGCTGTAAATGGTAAGTCCCCCATAGCACAATACCTTCCCTGAACGTTCTATGAACGTTCCCATGGAATGTTCGAAAATTTCAATCGGAACGTTCAAGGAACGTTCCTAGATCTAAGAAAATGTCCGGGTTTTTTTAACGTTCCGCAGCAATATTCAGAGAATATTCAAAGAGAACGTCCCTGGAACCTTCCATAGGAACGTTCAGAGAGCATTTGTATCGAACGTTCGTAGAAGTTTTCGTGGGAACATTCAGGGAACATTCGCAGAGAACGTTTTGGAACATTCCGCGGAAACATTTAGGGAACATTTTTTGCGAACTTTCCTGGAATTTTTTCTACGGCATTCAGGAAACTTTCCTTATAGATAATCCTGCATCTTCAAACATACTAATGCAGGGAATGTTTTTTATAAATAATGTTGGGCATTAATTTATAGGTAAAATGAAGAGAATTAATTGCAGATATTAATATTTAGTTTATATATTTTAAAATACTTTAAGTACAAAGACGAAGATGCTATAACGTTTACTGAAACATGTTTTTAATAAAATATTTAAATAAATTACATTTTTTTATAAAGGTAACATTTGATTATCTATAAAAAAATTTTCCTGAATTCCGTAGAAAATAATTCCAGGAACATTCTAAAAAAATGTTCCCTAAATGTGCCCGCGTAATGTTCCAAAACGTTCTCTGCGAATGTTCCCTGAATGTTCCCACGAAAAGTTCTACGAACGTTCGATACAAATGCTCTCTGAACGTTCCTATGGAAGGTTCAAGGAACGTTCTCTTTGAATATTCTCTGAATATTGCTGCGAAATGTTCTCTCAATATTCCTTTTGAACGTTACTGGAACGTTCCACAGGAACATTCAGAGAACATTGCTTTGGAACGTTCAAAACACCCGGACATTTTCTTAGTTCTAGGAACGTTCCGATGGAACCTTCCGAACATTCCACTAGTACTTCAAACGCTGTTAGAACAGGAAGATAACACGACCGATAGGCTCACAATCGTTGTTATCAGTGCTAACGTAAATTAGCTGGCATCGCTAAAGTACTGTAGCGAATAGACGTTAGTATTAGCAACTAAGACATTCGCTGTCCGTATATCAAGTAACTTTCTTAGCTGTGGTAGCGAATATTTAGCTAATGCAGCTAATTATTTTTTTCGTGTATAACCAGTGCAGCAAAGATCAGCTAGTTGAATCCGCTGTGTATTGTTTCGAGTAATGCATATTATTTTTCATAGCAACTGATAGAAACTCTTTTGAGAATTTGATTTGATGTGTTGAACGGGTCGAAACTGTGATTTTAAATCCTACTACTTTTAAAGTTTCAACCCGCTCTACAGATACCGATAAACAGATTTTTCAAAAAGTTGCTATGAAAAATACAATGCTCCACGTAGTGATTTTATGCATTTGATTTTAGCAATTTGATTTTACATAACTTTATAGTTGACACTTACATATAGTGACTGTGACAACATTACATAGTCGCTGTGACTACATTACTTAGTCACGGCGACAACTTTTAGTACCTGCATTGACGGGTCAACCATTGCTTGAATTCAACCACAAAAAGTAATTAAGGACATTTTCAACTACCTATATCACGTCACTATATGCCCAGGATTTTTTCTGAGTGTAAAATTTCATTTTTATTATTTTTTTAAAGATAAATTTATTATTTTTCAAAACATCGCTGAATAAATCTAAATGCAGAAATAAACAACTTTCTAGTTTTTCTTTATTTCTGAACATACTCAAATAATATTGAGTATGGATGGGCGATACCGATTCGATTCTTTAAGTATCGGGTACTTTTGCACTCGATACTCGGTACTCGATTCAATACCTAGAAAGTCGATACTTTCGCGATTCGATTTTTTTTTAACCGATATCGGCTATATCGATACTTTCGTTCTTGAGAACACTTCCAAATTCCAACTAAATATACTTTGCTCTCTCACTTTAACTGTAGTGAACTATAGAAACTCGTGGACACTCGTGAAGACTCGAAAGCACTCGAAAGGAAATTTCTTCTTTGCTCATCAGTCAAGTAAGTTTTACTTAATATTTCTTAATATTCTATTCTAATTTTGAGGCCGTTGAAAACAGTGATCCCAGATCTGAAACCGACGCAGTGTCTCACACTGTCAGCCTGCCTGTCGGTGTGAAGCGAGTAGGGAGCGAAGACGGGGCACGTTGCCATTTTTCTTTCCTCGTCACTCTTGCATGCGAGAACGACTAGTCCCATTTCCCCTTATTCTCCTCGCGTCTTCGTTACAATGCATGCGTTTTCAACTGTTCCAAGTTTTAGATTTCAGGCTGTCGTTTATCGAGTCGAAATTGAGAAATGTGTTTCTCTCGACTCCGTGAAAAAGAGGCGCGAAGCAGACGACAATTTCAAATTTACAGAATATGTAGTTATGGAAATAATACTTCTTTTTTCGATATTTTAATCAATTTTCCCCTAAAATAAACATCTATAAGATTTTTAAAAATTGTGGAATTATTTTGAAAGTCTAAAAATTATTTAAAGTGGAAATTTGAAATTGATTAATATTTAAAATTTGAATCTATATATAAATTGAAAATATTTGAAATTTTTAAGGAAAGCTTAAATTATAAATTTCGAATTTCCATACTTTTTACCAATTCTGTAAATTTAAAAATTAATCTTTGAATTCATGGCACTGAAGAGGGCCCCCATATGTGGCCGAAACGTTTGCCTTTCTTTCTTTCTTTGCGTATTTTTATATCTAATAGTGATAATTTTAATCGAAAAAAATAAAAATAAACTGACCCTACGCCGAAATAACGAGAAATGAACAAAGATTCTATGAATTTTGGGTCAATATAATAACAGACATATTATCAAACATGTCACTTTAAAATGTATTTTTTACCGGATAAAATAAAATAAAGGGGTAAAACCTTAAAAAATAATTTGTTTGTTCAGTACGGTTTGTTCTATGGTCAGACTGAATTCAACGACCCCGACAGCCTAATGAAACCATATCATAATAATTATGCATTAAAGTAAAATTATTGTTGTTCTATCCGAAGGGTTGTTTGAGTGTGTAATATGTGTGAAATTTGTAAAATAAAATTTTAATTTTTCATATTTACCAATCGCAAAAACAGCAGGTACAGAGATATAGAGAAAGGCAGTTATAAGGATCTTCATGTTTACTTCGCTTACAAAATAAGTTTTGTTTTATGTACTACAAATATAAAAAGTGAGATTCTAGAAGTTAGGTTGCTACTTTATATAGCGGAGATTATTTAAGGTTTTCGAAAATTACGTCACTTTACTGTCTATAACATGATGGCTATCTTTGTTTACTTTTCTATATTTCTCAATCAAAAAAAATATATTTACTTTTATCTTTAAAACTCGTTTCATTGTACATCATCTTATCTTATCAAGACAAAATCTTTTTAACGTGAGAATCTATATTGGTAACTATGTGAAGGGCTATATTTTATTGTGATTTGAACCCAGATCAGATATATATGCAATTTCACGTTTGCGTGAAGGTTCAAGGTTTTTATTGAGTCATTAATTTGAAATATTAAAATATCGAAATTCTGAACGTTTTTTTTTCATTTATATAAAAAATTTGGAAAAATGATCAACAAAACATGTCAGTATATGTAAAATGTCGTTCCGCATATTTCTTCTTTCATAAATTTTTGTGTCGGAACTGTAGTTTTTTTTATAATCGAAGAAAACCGTATTTTTCGAAGGTATGAAATCAATCGATTTTTTACAATCAACTCTCCGTTTTTCGTACAAATTTGTCCGGAATTGTCTGAAATTTTATTAACAGGCTCAAAAAACCCTAGAGCTTCAGATGGTTATGTTCAACATAAGAAAATTCTAAATTTGTTAATAATTTTTATTATAACAGTTGCGGCTGGCAGAATTCTCATGTTTCAACTTCAAAGAAAAAAATCTGCCCGCTTTGCGGGCACATTCTCATGGCGCGCTTCGCGCGCAAGATTGAGCGCGCCTAAGGCGCGCGATTTAATCGTCGCGCTTCGCGCTCGGTCTTGTGCTGTTCGCATACGTTTAAGTTTGTTTCTTATAATTTAATACTGAAGCTCAAACCAATTTAATGATATTAAAGATGATGTAATTAGTCATTTTCTCAAATTCACGAAGTTTCTTTTTCAGTTTAAGTGAAACAGAAAATTCAATTTACTTAAGGCTCTATCGGCCTTAAGGAACACATTCTCATCATGACACTCGCGCTTCGCGCTCGATTTTCTGTATGCATTTTTGTAACTTTTTAATAAATTACATGATTATTGATAAATTTATTTTCTTCCAAATATCTCAAAAAGGAAAAACAATCGTAGACTTTATTTAAGGAAACGATTTTGCAGAACAACGCTTATTTCGTATCTCACATATTTTGGTGAAAAAAATCGAATTTTTTCAATATTAAAAATCAAAAAATTAAAATATACATCCTGTCGAGAAATTTCTCGATAAGAATGTGTAGACCTTATTTAGCCAGACAATTTTTCATCTTAAAGTTTTTTTTGTATCTCACATATTTTGTCTAAAAAATAGAATTTTTGAATTTTAATCGTATTTTTTGGAATTGAAACGAAAAATATATCTTTTATCAGAAACTGTGTGAGACAAAATTTGTAGATCTTTTTGAAACGAACAACTTTGTATTCTTACGCTTTTTTCGTATTTCACATATTATTGTTAAAAAATTGAATTTTGTATTTTCAATGGTTTTTTTTTAAATTAATAAGAAAAATATGCATCTTATGAAAAAATATTACAATTCAAATTAGTAGGTCTTTATGTAGAAAATAATATTGTATCATAACGTTTTTTCGTATCTCGTATAATTTAACTGGAAAATGGAATTTTGATATTGACTTTTTTCGAATTTGAATATGCTGTAACATTTCTAATTTTGATTTAATCAAAAAATGTTATTACGATAATTTGTAGAGATTCATGAGCACTATCAAAAACTAGGATTGGAATTTTTGATTTTTTCAAAAAATTATTTTCAAAAACACAAAAGTAGTGCTCCATCCCTCAATTTTGATTGGATGTGGCTGGTTAACGAACTTGTCCTTACTTTTTCGGCTCCGATAAAGTGTACCAAAGCTCAATTCAATCTGATAATTCTGTCGAGAGTTATGCCACACACGACCTACAGACAGACAGACAGACGGACAGACAGATAGACGTAAAAACCTTTTTTTCTGACTCAGGGGGTTTAGCAGGCTTTCAGGCAGTTTTTTTAATATATTCTGCGATTTTTGAATCCAAAACTGCGGTTAGGATTGGAATTTACTTAACTGCGCTCGAGCGCATCGATACCGTCGCGAGGTATATCGATCGATCAAACGCGCATCAGGAGAAAGAAAGATGTACCCATGCCGAGAGCACGCGATTCGACAGAGTTGCAACATCATTTTTGCTAATTCCTTTTTCGTATTTATTTCTAATCTGTAAAAATTATTTAGAAACACTAGACGAATGGGAAGAAATGATATATATGGGTCATTTAATGGGAGATTTACAGTCAACATTTTTTTTCGACGAAATACTTTTTTTGCCTTCTTACTTTGAAAATAATCGACACGTTTTTTTTTAATGTGATACTTCAAAATTTCGAGATATCATTTTTTTAAGTTTAGCACTCGGGAAAATTTTTTTTTTTTCTAACAGCTCACTGTAAAAGCAGTTTTGGATATAAAATGTAACCCTTGCACTTGAAATGCGCGAAAGAGTACAAGCTTTAAAAAAAGTTATAGCACACATTTCGTTGTTTTTTTTGTAATAACAATATAGTACATTTTTATAAACAATTGAATTTTTTTTAAATTTGGAACTAATTTTTTTCCGATTTTTTTCACAGAATAGATATAAATAAAGAAAACGAATTGACAAAAATGATGTTGCAACTCTGTCGAATCACGTGCTCTCGGCATGGGTGCATCTTTCTTTCTCCTGCACGGAAAACGAACTCGGCAGTTGACTCGCTCGCGACAGTGGCGTCACGCGCCCAGAGTGTGCGTGCATCTAACTGCCACACTTTGGCGATTACGCGCCCATAGCTAGCGGTAAGAAATCTGCCAAACTGAAAGAAGCCGACCGACAGCTTCTTTCAGTTTGGCAGATTTCCTGCCGCTAGCTATTTGGCAGATTTCCTTCCGCTAGCTATGGGCGCGTGATCGCCAAAGTGTGTCAGTTAAATGCACGCGTTCGATCGATATACCTCGCGACGGTATCGGTGCGCTCGAGCGCAGTTAAGTAAATTCCAATCCTAACCGCAGTTTTGGATTCAAAAATCGCAGAATATATTAAAAAACTGCCTGAAAGCCTGCTAAACAACTTTCTCGCTGAAAGTTCTCTCAACTCTAAACTTCCTCGCATACTTTTTTCTTTGAAGTTGAAACATAAGAATTCTGCCAGCCGCAACTGTTATAATAAAAATTATTAACTTTAGAATTTTGTCATGTTGAACATAAACATTTGAAGCTCTAGGGTTTTTTGAGTCTATTGATAAAATTTCAGACTATTCCGGACAAATTTGTACGAAAAACAGAGAGTTGATTGTAAAAAATCGATTGATTCGTACTGTTACGTCACAAATACGTAAATACTTACTTTGATCGAAGATTCCTCGTTTTAAGTTAGGATCGAATGATCCTCGCTTAGGGATGAGGATAAGTCAATGAAAGACACAATAATTATGAAAATAATACAAATTGAATTTATTTTATTGGTTAAAAGGTCAGAATACACATTCGTTAAGACAATTCTTATATAATGTAGGCACAGGCTGGTTGGTACGTGGGTGAGAAAGAGACAAAGAATAAAGATAGAGAGAGAGAGGTTCGGTACCTTTATGATTCGTAAGTTGTGTTGAGGTTTAATCCACACGGCGGTGAGTTGTAAGTACTGGATCCCCACAGGTGTATTCCAAGTGTGTGAGAGAGACGGAGTTATAGGCCGCACAGGTATATTCCGTAAAGGGCGGTGATTCAAATTTACGACACTGTTCGAAGATCTTTACAAGATCTATTCAAGTCTACGATGACTTTTACGACTCCCGAACTTTGATTTTAAATTGTCCCGGTCGAATTTTATTAATCTCAAACTCAGAGATTTTCGAAGTTAAATTGAAATGCTGCACTGGACTATTGTCGCGAGACCGGTTATAAATCCGAAGGAAAATTTAAGTGTCGAACTAGACGAAGAATTTACTGACTGCTTTCTCTTGGTGTGGGCCTCTTTTATATTTTTTCATACAAATTGACGGTCAGCGAAAATCGTGACGTAGTCATATCTTCTTAGAGGAGAAGGGGCCCTATACTGCTCCCTACTTCCCCTACTCCCTATTCCCCTTTATCGATTTTCTCATAGATTTCTTAACTCAATCCAGCCTGTGTGTATTATATACATTCAAATACGTCGCGGGACGTGACACCTCCCCCCTCAGTTCGAGCGCGGGGAGTTAACGATCCGCGATCGAAACTTCGGTAGAAGAATACATTTTTAATCCAAGATGCTTACTCAATCAAGTACATATTTTCAATTTAATTTGCCAATTTATAACATAAAAATTTTGTTTATACATAATTATAGGAATTGACATTTTCAATTATTGTTGCGAATTAAAAATTTATAACAAGTTTTACATAAATGCATAGTAATAACGGAGGATACAATCATTGATTACATATGTTATAGTGGTGATTAGGTAATTTAACAATTTTCTCTTTGATTGATAATAACTATTTAAACTTACAACATGATGATTGTTGATGAAAAGAAGATTAAAAATTGTAAAATTTCATCGATTAGATATAAAATAGTAAAGAGCAATTTACAAGTATTACGATGGTTGATGTATACATTAGTAAAAAGAGAAAATGACATATATAATATTAATAATACAGATTAAAAATAATATTTAGATCGTTGATAACATATATTAATTAATAGACGTTGTAACGGTACATTGAAGAGAAAAAACTTGGTTAAGTCTAAAATTGATTTCTTCAAAACATGGCATAGCTATTGGTTATTATTACTTTTACATGTTTCTAAAAATTAATTTCATGAACTTCAATTTCATTGGTGTATTATTAAATGAATAAAATAATCATAAGAAAAACAATTTTACATAACCACAGGGTAATAGATTATCCTGCAATTCTTGTACTTTTAATTGTTTTTCTACTCTTTCTTGTAAAATTAATAGTTATTTGTGCATGAAACATATGAAGAATAGTTATTATTCAATTTGTTATTGTTGCACATTAATTTCTATTGGAAAAGCAATTTTTACATTAACAATTTTGTAACGCCATCGCATAGTATACATTTACAGACTCGATATTTGTAGAAACTGTTCTTCCAATAGGATGGGAATCAAGAAAAGTTCCCTTGATGGAAGAAAAAACAAAATTGAAATTATATTTATGATGGCACCGATTATGAAGTGCTTATTTATTCTTGTCAGAAAAAGTCTTTTTTTTCATCCAAAAAGGAAGAAAAATACAAATATTTCTATATTTTTCTTTAAGTGATAAAATATAATGTTGACTCGAATGAAAACTAGCATTTGTCTTTCTAAAAAGGTTATTAGTTTGTTTTTTGAAAGGTTGGTGAACAAAAATAAAATTGATTAAATTAAATGCAAAGAAATTACACATAAGAATTTTAATGAAATATAATTTCTTTGTGATGATATTAGATTATTATTTTTTGCTGAACAGAAGAGAAAAGTTAAACATTTTTGATTAATTTGATAGATACTTGCTAGTTTGAGAAGTTTAATTTACTCTGAAAAAAAAGACACGAAATATATTGAAATTTTTTGATTGGTATTTGAAGGTACAGTGAGCTTCTCGAATCTCTGAAATAGAAAAAATAAGATTAGAATAAAATTTCAAAAGATCTTTTGTTTAAAACATTTCCTGGTTCAGTTATTCTAAACACTTTGGTTTTATGCAAAGTTTATATTATTTTAGGTTTGGATTCAAATTCAGTTAATCAATTTTGTATATTCATGTGCGATCTTTTTATTCGATTCATGTGAACTACTGTCGGTTTTCCTTTTACGTTGATTTTTACATTTCCTTTTCCTAGTACATCTAAAACTTCGTGAGGTCCTGTGTATTGATTATCCAGCTTTTTAATTTTTCCTCCTTTTAATAAAAATACGTTATCTCCAATTTTTACTTCTAAAGGATTTATTTTTTTATCATAATATATTTTCGATTTTTCTTTTGCTGAAATAAGATTCTCTCTTGCTTGTGTTCGCATTTCGTGTAGTTGTGTTACGAAATTAATTAAATAATCATCATACGTTTGTAATTTTTCTTGTCGTGATAAAGGTTCACTGGAAGGTTCACGAGCCAGTTTACCAAAAACCAATTCATAGGGTGTGCATTTTGTGCCTTCATGTACACTAGTATTATACGAGAACATTGCTAGTTCAAGCCAATCATCCCAGTCTGAATTTTTTGCAACAAATTGTTTGAGATATTCTCCTAAAACATGATGTGAACGTTCAAATGACCCGTTTGATTGAGGGTGAAAAGCTGTGGTACGAAATTGTTTAATTCTAAAACGTTTTGCCAATCTTTTTAATAAATTACTTAAAAAATCTCTGCCTTGGTCAGTAAGTACTCCTTTTGGTGATCCAAATATGCAAATAAATTTTTTCACAAAAGCATCTGCTATTGTACTAGCTTGGTGATTAGGAAGAGGTATTGCTAAAGAATATTTGGTAAAATTGTCTTGTATCGTTAGAATATATAAGTTACCAGATTTTGTTTCAGGTAGTGGACCAACAATGTCCATTGATATTTTTTCAAAAGCAGTAGTGGGTGTGTCTGTGATTACCATAGGATTTTTTGTTTTGACTCTGATTAATTTTTTCAGTTGACATTGTAAACAGCCTTGAATATATTTTTGAATGTCTACTTTCATATTTTTCCAAAAAAATTTTTGGCGAATTCGACTATAAGTTTTTGTGACGCCTTTATGGCCTCCTAATGCTGAAGAATGAGCTTCTTCAATTAAATGAGTTCGTTGTTCTTTTGTTGGATATTGCGTTATTCCATTGCAAACTATAATTTTTGTAGTTGAATTTGAAAAAATTGAGTCAAAAATTGATTTCACTTCTTCCCAAAGTATATGATTAATTCTGGAAGTTTTAGAAATACTAATTGACCGTAACTTCAGATTCTGAGATAATCCATGTAATGAGTATATTGATAATTTTATATTATTTAAAGTTTCGGATAAATTGTCTTTAGTTTCTTCTCCAATTGGAAGTGCAAAATGGTAGTAGTTTCCTTTTTTAATCTCTTTTGCTATCCCTTTTTGTAAATTTTTAAATTTTGGTAAAATTTCACGTTTTTCTAAAGTTTTTGATCCGTTGTCGCGAGGAGTTCCATTTGTTGTAACAAAATATGCATAATTATCTTTTCGCATAGTTAATTGATCGCGACATTCAACTAAATTTTTCCTTTTTATAATTTTTTCTGTTTGAGCGTTTATAGGAGGAGGTTCTGGGGGTGGACGATTATAATCATCATAATCATTTTCGTTTTTTCCAGAACTTATTTGAGGTTTTCGGTTTATTTTCAAATTTTCTTTAAAATAAGGCTCTTCAAATTCTTCTTCCAATTTTTCTTCTTGGTTTTCTTCAAAATTCTGTTCGAAATTCTTTTCGAAATTGTCTTCAAGATCATCTTCAAAATTATCTTCCAAATTTTCTTCATAATTTTCTCCATCATTTTCTTCGTGTGAGGTTTCAATGTCGTTGATTTCATCTTCTGAGGTTGAAAAATAATTCTCACTTTCTTCACTTTCAAATTCATTAATATTTTTTGGCTCCTTGGCATTCTTCTTCTTCTTTATTTTTTTTGCTTGAGTTTGTTTCAAATAATCTAAATAATCAGGATCAGAGTCGGAATCTGATTCTACTTTTGTTCGGCTTCCCTTTTGCATATTTATTTCTGGTAATTCGTTTTCAAATATTTGTTTTCTTGGTCTACCTCTCTTTCTTTTTGTTTGGGAGGGAATATTTTTTAAATTGGTAAGTAGATTTTTTCTTGGCCTACCTCGTGATTTTTTCACAAGAGGTTTAGAATAAAAATTTTTGTCTAATTTTTCTTGAGTTTCATTTTGATCCACATTTTTTGCTTTTTCTTGCTCTATTCTCTTTTGAGCTCTTGTAGTAATAGTTTTCCATGATAAATTTTCGTATTTTTTGGAAAACATTGGACTTAATAAAAATATTGTCATAAAAATAAGTCTTGAAGCCATATTTTTGAATAAATTTGTGTATTTTAAAATATTCTTACCAATCTCACTAAATGACTCTTCACTAAGGAATTCTTGTAAAAATTCTGGAATTTTTGTGTCAATACTTAATCACATAACTTTGCTTTTAAAATATCGAAAGCTGCTTGTTGTTTTTCTGTCCAACTAAAAGGTATATCTTTTTTCAGAAGTTGATTTAAAGGACTTGCAATTTTTGAAAATCCATCAATAAATCGTCTATAATATCCTGCTAAGCCTAAAAATTGTTTAACATTTTTCTGTGTTTTTGGAATTGGAAAGTTTTTTACAGCTATTATCTTTTTTGGATCTGGACGTACTCCATTTTTATCAATTATATGACCTAAATATCCTACTTCAGGTCGTAAAAATTCGCATTTGTCTGGTTGTAAGTGAAGATTTGCTTTTCTAAGTCTTTCTGCTAAATTATTGAATTTAATTTCGTGCTCTTCTAGAGTATTTGCATATATAACTATGTCATCAAGATATACAAAAAGTTCCGTTCCGATTAATCCAGTTAATGTTAAATCCATTAATCTCTGAAATGTGGCTGGTGCAGTTTTTAAACCGAAAGGTATTCTATCGAATTCGTAATGACCGTGAGGTGTGGAAAATGCGGTTTTATGAGAGTCTTTTGGGTCCATTTTTATATGGTGAAAACCGGTAGCTAAATCAAACACTGAAAAATATTTTGCTGATCCTAGAGAATCAAGTATATCGTTTATATTAGGTAAAGGATACGAATCGCCAATTGTTTTTTCATTTAATTTACGAAAATCAAGAACCATTCTCCATTTTATTTTTCCTTGGGAATCAGGTTTTTTAGGAACTATCCACACTGGAGTGTTATATGGTGATTGTGAGGGCTTGATTATTTTATTTTTTAATAATTCATCGACTTGTCTTGTAATTTCTTCCTTGTGAACTGGGGGAAATCTATATTGTCTTGAAAAAATTGGAGCGTCATCTACAGTAGGAATTGAATGTTCTAATACATTAGTAGCTTCAAGTGGTTCTCTTGGAATTTGAAATCTGTCTGCATTATTTTTAATTAATTTTTCTACATGTTCATATTCATCTTGATTTAAGTGGTCTAATCGAAGAAGTTTTTTAATACATTCTACTCTGTCTTCGTCTGTTACATTATAAAATTTGCATGAGTTAATTAGAGAATTGTCAGTTTTTAAAAAGTTATTTAATATTTTACTTGATAAATCTTCGTTATTTGTTTGTTTGAAATTAATTAAATTTTCAATTTGTTTATAACATTCTTGTTCTTCAAAGTCTTCTAAATTAACTAATGGGACGGATAATGTAATTGGGATTTCATTTGTGTTTGCAAAGTTTAAATAAGCTTTTCCTCTGTGATTTTTTACAACTGCGTCACCTACGTAGACGCCATCTTGGCTATGTAATCGAGGTACATACCCTTCATTCTTTTCTGTATTTTTTATATTAACATAAAATGTTGTAACTGTTCGAGCTGGAATAGTAAATGTATTGGCAGATTTAAAAGGGTAACAGTGGTTCTCAATTTCTAAGCATTTTGAAGTATAGTTTATATTCACACTATTATCTTGAAAAAATTCTGATCCTAATAGTCCATCTTCTTCTACTGGGACTTCATTGGGAATAATGTTAAATATCGTAGGATAACCAAAAATGTTTATTTTTACCTGTCCTAACGTGTAAAGTGGTAAATCATTAATTCCTGTAAGTTTCAATACGTTTTGGCTATTTATGGGTACTTCAGGGTTGAGAACCTTTTGTTTAATTAAATTTCGAGCAGCACCAGTATCAATCATCGTGTGTGTTGGATTTTTTAGACCTTCCGTTGATATTATAATTGATGGAATTGAAGTGGACTTTGAAATATTTATTGTTGTTGTATGATCGTTAGAAGTGGATGCCAGTGGTTCTCGATTTATGCTTTCCTCAGTGCACCCGTGCTGGGGAGAGCTTTGGAGTTTTCCTGATTAGCTGTTTGTGATTGGTCATTTGGTCGTATCTTGCAGTCTCGTACTAAATGACCGGGTTGTTTACAGTAATTGCAAATTATTTCAGTATAATTTGAATTTTTTTGAGTGTTATTATTTTGTAAAAATCTATTTTCATATGGTTTATTTCGATTTTGAAACTGTCCTGAGTTAAAGTTTTTATACTGTCCTGGATTCAATTGTCTATTAGTATTATTAACATTATTGTTATTATTGTAAAAATTTCTAGGAAAATTATTATTATTGTTGTATCTTTGTTGTAAAAAATTATTATTGTTTCTATAATTGTTATTTCTATTTTGTAAAAAATGATTGCTGTTATTATTAAAATTATAATTTTTATTTCTCAAAAAATTGTTATTTGGAAAATTATTGTAATTGTTTCTTGCAAAATTATTATTATTATTACCTCTTTCACCATTGAAATTAATATATCTTCGTTGGTTAGGATTCAACAAATTTTGTTGTTTATTCTTAAGAACTGCATCTTGAGCTTTACTTAAATGAAAACATTTTTCAGTTGTGTGACCTGATTTTTTACAAATTAAACAAATAGTTTTATTTTCAAGTGCTACGTTGAATCGGGTGGTTTTATTACTTTTATTATTATTAGTTGATTCTTCGGTTTTTAAATAATCCGTATTTCTATTTCTTCGCAGTGCAGAAGATGCAGCCAGTCTTCGTTCTATGTCTATTGTATCATTAACTACTTCCTTAAATGTGTCCTTTTCTTCTACACGAATTTCTAACTCAGGACGCAAACCTCGTATAAAACATTGAATTACATCTCTTTCTAAATTTTGTTTGAAAGCATTATCTACCTGACCGTCATTATTCAGTCTGTGAGCATCTTCTATTCTATCAGCAATTTCCTTAATTCTAGCAGCATAGGAAAGGACATTTTCTCTTTCCCACATAAATGTATTACCTAATTCTCCCTGCAATTGATATACGCTTTTCGCAGGGGCATATACTCTTTTCAATTTTTCTATTAATTCCTCTATTGTTGCATACGTTGACCCAAAAATACATTTTCGTGACTCACCAGACAATTTACCTCTCAATAGACGTGCAAGATTTTCTTGGGCAGCAGGTGTCGGCAGCATTGCCTTTGCTTCCATGCAACCCTCAATAAAATGGGACAATGGGAGGTTACTTCCGTCGAACAAAGGGACCACCTCTAGCGCGTCGCGTAAGGATACCTGCTGGCTGTTAGGTATGGCTACGGCCATCTCTTCGTTGCTTACTATTACGGGATTATCCTGATTTATGACTTCTGTATCGCTTTTGTCGTCGTCGCTATCGTTGTTACTAATTAGAGAGTCGCGTGCCAATGAGGTTTTCAATTTTTCTTTCAAAGTTCTTTTTTCTATTGTTATTACCGTTGAGCTTAGCAAATTAGATCCGTCAAAATAAGATAACTCGTTCGTTAAAGTTTGATCTTGATTACTAGATCCTGTCACAATGCTCAAATCTGGACAGAAACTTGAATGAAATCCGCTAGTTTTACTAGAATTTTCACTTGATATGGTTTGATCATTAATTAGAGTCTTGTCGTAACGTGAATCGTCTAGATGAAGAGTGTTATCTAATTCTTGTTCAGCAGAAAAAGTGTTTGAAATATCCTTGTATTTATTATAATCGACTAAATTTTCTTTGATTTTACCTGATCTTTTTAGTTTCAAGGAATCTATTTGATTCTGATCGACAATTTTTGCGAGTTGATTGTCTTGTTTTGCTTTACTACGCGTAATAACCTTTTGGGCGGATTCTACAGGGGTATTTGAATTTGACATTGAGTCATTATAAATTTACAGTTTCTTTTTGTTGAGCGTTATCTTAGATTATTTATTGTTAATTATCGATTGTTTATAACAATTTAAAAAAACTACATGTAAAATTTTGTTTGTAAATAAAGTGAAATTAGTAAAAATATAATTTTAATTTATAAAAATTCAACAACAAAAAAATTATAATAATTTCAAAATATAATTTAATTATTTTTATTTGTTTATAACAATAATTAATATTTTTACTCTTTTATTAGGAAATAAGATAATAAAATAAAAATATAATTCTATAAAATATTCAAATAAATAAATAATCGCTCAATTTTCGTAAAATTATAATGTTAAATAATACATTTCTTAAATTATAACAATATATATATATATATATATTTTGTACCAACCACGTGTGTCTTATAAATTATAATTATCTATTTTATTAATTTACTGAATTATAAATTGTTTTTTTTTTTAAATAAATAAAATTGTTTATAACAAGGATCAGATAAGATTCGAGTTATGCACAATTTATTTTTCTCTAGACTGGACAAGTTAGGCTCAAGCTCAGATCCTTGGACAATCTTTGCAAATAAAAATATTCTGTTCCTTAACAGAGTTAAAATTAAAGTTATAAACAATACAATCACAAGCACTTCGAACTTTGCCCTACCCAATGATCATAATCAATGGTGACCGTTCAACGTACCCAAAAGGGACTTATACTCTCGTGTGCTGTTTTTTTTGTTTGTTTTAACTTAAATCAAAACTTAGTTAACAAATTAGAATAATTTTTTAAATAAGATAAGTTACTTAATCACTTAGGTTAGCCTCAAGGTCAGATCCCTGCGTGATTTTTCAAACTTATTTTATTTTATACAATTTATATAAATTATAAAATTTCAAAGAAATGATTTGATTATTAAATCATTAAGGTTAGCCTCAAGGTCAAATCCCTTTGTGATCTAACAAATCTATTTTATTGAAATTTCAAGTTACAAGTTGAAATAATATTTCATAATCATTTATTTATTCACTAGAAATAATCAATGTGTTAATTTTCAATTGACTTGTGTTTCCCGGGCCGATCCACCAGAAAAAAGGAAGTATGTTACGTCACAAAAACGTAAATACTTACTTTGATCGAAGATTCCTCGTTTTAAGTTAGGATCGAATGATCCTCGCTTAGGGATGAGGATAAGTCAATGAAAGACACAATAATTATGAAAATAATACAAATTGAATTTATTTTATTGGTTAAAAGGTCAGAATACACATTCGTTAAGACAATTCTTATATAATGTAGGCACAGGCTGGTTGGTACGTGGGTGAGAAAGAGACAAAGAATAAAGATAGAGAGAGAGAGGTTCGGTACCTTTATGATTCGTAAGTTGTGTTGAGGTTTAATCCACACGGCGGTGAGTTGTAAGTACTGGATCCCCACAGGTGTATTCCAAGTGTGTGAGAGAGACGGAGTTATAGGCCGCACAGGTATATTCCGTAAAGGGCGGTGATTCAAATTTACGACACTGTTCGAAGATCTTTACAAGATCTATTCAAGTCTACGATGACTTTTACGACTCCCGAACTTTGATTTTAAATTGTCCCGGTCGAATTTTATTAATCTCAAACTCAGAGATTTTCGAAGTTAAATTGAAATGCTGCACTGGACTATTGTCGCGAGACCGGTTATAAATCCGAAGGAAAATTTAAGTGTCGAACTAGACGAAGAATTTACTGACTGCTTTCTCTTGGTGTGGGCCTCTTTTATATTTTTTCATACAAATTGACGGTCAGCGAAAATCGTGACGTAGTCATATCTTCTTAGAGGAGAAGGGGCCCTATACTGCTCCCTACTTCCCCTACTCCCTATTCCCCTTTATCGATTTTCTCATAGATTTCTTAACTCAATCCAGCCTGTGTGTATTATATACATTCAAATACGTCGCGGGACGTGACAGTACTTTCGAAAAATACGGTTTTCTTCGATTATAAAAAAAACTACAGTTCCGACACAAAAATTTATGAAAGAAAAAACATACGGAACGACATTTAACACGTACTGACATGTTTTGTTGATCATTTTTCTAAATTTTTTATTTAAATGAAAATACATTCGCACACACACCCAGAAAGTAGGTAAATTGTTAGGCAAATAAAAATTGATTGTGTCAAACAGAAAAATAGACGAAATTATTCTGAGCTGAGTCTATCTGCTGGAAATTAAAATAAAGATTAATTACGATTTCCAGTATCTGTAATAAAAATTTATTGTTCGCCCACAATTTTGATACACTTTATCAAGTGTAATAAGATGAAGAAAAAAATTCTTCTTATTTTACGCTAAAAATAGCATTCGTTAAATCCGAACGCATTTGTCGAATTTCGGTCTGCTTAAAATTCCATTCATAAAGAAGGAAAATATTTTCGGAATATCGGAAAAAACTTTCTGATTTGGGCGGAAGTTGAAAAAAAAGAAAATGGTTTCTTAAAATCCGAACGACACTTTCGGAATTTCGTTTTCGGAGTAAAACAGAACGCGACTTTCCAAAATTCAGATAATGGTTTTCTGAATTTCAGAATGTCACATTCTAAATATTTGAAAATCATATTCTACTTCATTAGGTTGTGATTTATGTGAAGTATATAAATTAATTACTTATTTACTATCAATTAATGAAAATGTTAATTTTATTTGTATAATTTTCTTTTAAGAATTATCTTGCTTAATGATTATAGTGATTCTACAGTGATTCTACAGCATGACAACGCTCGGCCTCACGTTGCCTAACCCGTTAAAATCTACCTGGAAACGCTCAAATGGGAAGTCCTACCCCATCCGCCGTATTCCCCAGATATTGCGCCATCCGTTGAACAATACTTTGAATGATTCATTTGTAACCATTTTTTCACAATAAATTTGCATTGTGATAAAAAAAACAGGGGGAACTTAGTTGCAAACCTAATATTTTTATTGAATTTATTAATTATAATAGATAAAATTGATTTGAGTTAATTTAAGTCAAATTAATTTGAGTTAATTTAAGTTAATTTTATTTCATTTATAAAAAATTAATGATTGAAAATGTAAAAAGTGTTTCCCTATAATAAATTCTAATAAATGTATTGGGTTGGCAACAAAGTCATTTCGTTTTTTTAATGATTTTCAAAGCAAGTTTATTAATACAAGTAACAAACATTAATCAATTATGTATTGACCATTTTGTTCGATGACCTTTTGCCATCTTTCAGTACGCTTCATAATTCCGCTTTCGTAGAAAGTTTGGTTCTTAGAGGAAAAAAAACTGAATCAACTCATTTTTGACAGTTTCATTTGAATCGAAGTTTTTTCCATTCAAATGGTTTTGATGTGAACGGAATAAATGATAATTGGATGATGCAAGGTCAGGACTATACGGTGGATGAGGCATCACTTCCCAGCCTAACTTCAATAATTTTTTACGAGTGACCAAAGATGTATGTGGTCTGGCGTTATCTTGACGGAAGATGACGCCTTAACGATTTGCCAGTTCTAGCCGCTTTTCCTTGATTTCTTTGTCCAATTTGATTAACTGGTGACAGTAGACATTCGAATTGATAGTTTGGTTCCTTGGAAGCAGCTCAAAATAAACAATACCTTTGAAATCCCACCAAACCCTCAGCATACCCTTCTTTTGATGAATATCGGCTTTTGATGTCGATTGTGCAGGCTCATCTCACTTGCTCCATGATCTTTTTCGCACGACGTTATCGTAAACAACCCATTTTTTATCACCCGTTATGATTCACTTTAAAAATGGATCGGTTTCGTTACGTTTCAGCAGTGAATCGCAAATGGAAATTCATTTGGTGAGTAGAATTTCGTTCAATTTGTGACGAAACCAAATATCGAGCCTATTAACGTAACCAAGTTGTTTTAAATGTCTTTCGACGCATATATGTGATATGCGAGGGGTCGTTCACTAAAAATCGATTCTACGTGAGCATAATTATTCCGTTAACTAGCTCACAATTCATGTGATTCCACACTTGAAGAATCGAATCCAACCTCAGAAGAAGCACAGGGATCATTTCGACAGTTACGCGCATTGAGCTTCATCACTACGATTGATTCCGCCTGAGTCCAGCTGATTCTAAATTGATTCCCTCAATTCTCGACCAAACAAGTCCGTTTTTCGTGTCGTTTTATTACTAAAGGTAACGGTACCAGTTATATAACCATTGTGCTTCGTTGTCTTTTATTATTATTCAATGTTCAAATTAAGTTGAAAATGCTATTGCAAAAATTGTTTTCATGAACATAAAACGCCTCGGTTCCATGGAAAACATTAATAGGAAAAATTGATTCTTACTTTCTTAAACATAAAAAATGTCCCGTAATTTATTTACGTTATTTACAAGCCATGTAAATAACGTAAATAAATTATGGAACACGGGTGTTCCAGTTACGGAACGGACCTCCCTCGCCAATAAGACGACTGTAAAATACTTAACCCAGAAATACTTTTCCCAAAAATGATTAACCCAAAAATACTCAACCCATAAATACTTTCCCCATAAGTAAAAATACCCCAAGAATAAAAATACTCAATCCAATTGATAAAATTATTTAAAATAATTAATTTGGTTAATAGTTTTTGGGTTAATTATTTTTGGGTTGATTAAAATTAAAATTAATATTTTGAACACAACTGGATTTAATTCTCCAGTCGGATTTCCAGTTGGTTTTATCATCTGGTTTTTTCAACTGATTGTGGAAAAAAATTGTTTAATTTTTTTGAAGGCGCCTTACTTTTTAATTATAAACATGAGGGCACCTTTGGAAAACTTTGAAACATGTCTTGCTTAAAACCAGATGGAAAAACCAATCGGAAAAACCAACTAGTAAAACCAGCTAAAAATTCAAGTGCATTTGAATTGCGTGGTAATTTACCTGGATTTTCCGAATGTAAACTTTAGTTAAAAAATTCAGCTTAATTTTTCCAGCTGAGAAGTTTATGCGATGGAGTAAAAAAATCTTTTTATGTTTCTTATCATGGTAACCTTCGAAATATTATCGTAAAATTATTAAAATCCTAAAGTTTTGATAACATTTATTAGCACTAACGATTACGGTAGTTTTTATAAATGGAAATTTTAAAAATTCTCGAGGATTGTTTTTAATAATAGAAGGAAATACAATGTTAATGGAAATATCACATTATTTTTCAATTTCAATGTAATAAGTAGGACCTATTTTTTATATTGTCGATAAATGAAACCATTACTCTAAATGGTATTGATAAACTACATTGAAAATTTAGCCTGTATGTGTATTCCAACCATATGAATTACTATTGCAGCAATATTTTTGGTTAACTGTCAAATATATTTTGTTGAATTATTTAAAAATATTCAGCTATATTCATATGGCTGGTAAATCCCAAGCATTTCTTTCAGTGTGGACGCCTCGCTGCGCGCGAGACTGCGCATTAGACAAGTTTTAACGCGTTGATCTTAGTGATGGGAAATATCGACCAAATCGCGTATCGACTAATATCGATATTTTTGAAAAAAGTATCGATAATGTCGATATTTATCGATAACTTCCCCCTCTCTTTGCCATCCTAACCTGACCCAGTGCTCCTATTCGTGCCCCTTTTACTCAACTGTGCATACGTTGCAGGCCGTATCTGATTGGTTGCTATTCGCGCGCGGTTTAAAATGCTGAAAAATATTATTTTTATTAGTTGAAATGCCATTATTTATTTATAATAAACAATAAAAATAATATGGGGAATACTAATCTGACCTTACTTCACAGTTTCGCAAATTAAATTTACTTGAAAAATAAAGGAAGATTACAACACAAGAAATACTATAAAATATATTTATTTAAATGTTCAATATATATCGTTCAGGTTTAACCAGGGATTTGCATTTTGAGAAATTCAAAATTTTGCCTCAGGAAAACCAGTTGTTCGGCTAGGTTTGGCGACAAACGCGACCTTTTATCAGTGATAGTATTTCCTGCCGTTGAAATCCTAAGAATTTTTAGGCGCCATTCTTGTGAATTATAATGCGCGCATAAAAATTCTAAGGATTTCCAACGTGAAGTTCACTGCGCCTAGGAGAATTAATGCTTTGGAGAATCGATATATATCGTTAAGAGAAAAATGTATTAATTATCGTTGATACGATGGATAATCGATATGTATCGATATTTATCGATACTTTTCCCATCACTAGTTGATCTCAAGCTAACTCGAGCTGCCTCGCTCGAGGCTCGAGCGTGCACGGAACCACGGAATCGTACCGATTCTGAATGATCCCCGGTTGGACCAAGCAACGGGGAATTTTTTATGACATTATTTGTTTCAGAAAACGGACTGTGCTATCAGAAGAGAGGTTGGTCATAGAGTAATTGTGTCATGTTTTGGACAACGAAATATGATTTATAAATTTGTTAATAACATTTAAGACAAAAAAATCGCACTTTTTTAATTGAAAAGTTGTAGAAAACTTAATTTCGAACAATACGAGTCGTCGCTTGATCTGATTGGATAATTAGAAGCGGAGAAAATTCGGAAAAACCGGGAAATTGAGCTTTTGTTAAACAAATTAATATCTCAGTTAATTTTTAACTTTTCAGGTTGAGGTTTGGTGGAAAAGTAACCGACTTTATGCTCTTCAAATGTATAAAAAAAGAACACTTTAAGATAATACGTTTCCGCGCTATTGACACTTTAATTTATTTCATGCGTTAATTGTAAAATGTATGCTTGCCGCAGAGGTGGTCCGTTTTTTATTTTGAAAACGGCTTTTAAAAATATAAATCAAGCACAACAGAACGTCAATCTTGATTTTTCGCTAAAATGTTGCAAAGTTTATTAAAAAAAGGTCCAAACATGGCTCTAAACGCTTGAACGCAGCAAAGTGACCTCTGCGGCAAGTAGACATTTTACAATTAACGCATGAAATAAATTAAAGTGTCAATGGCGCGGAAACGTATTATCTTAAAGTGTTCTTTTTTTTATACATTTGAAGAGCATAAAGTCGGTTACTCTTCCACCAAACCACAACCTGAAAAGTTAAAAATTACATGAGATATTAATTTGTTTAACAAAATCTCAATTTCCCGGTTTTTCAGAATTTTTTCCGCTTCCAATTATCCAATCAGATCGAACGGCGACTCATTTTGTTCGCAATTCAATTTTCTACAACTTTTCAATTAATGTCATTAATATTGGATAATTACCTTTAATGTTATAAACAAAAAACTAAAAAAATTGCGATTTTTTGTTCTTAAATGTTAATAACAAATTTATAAATCATATTTCGTTGTCCAAAACATGACACAATTATTCTATGACCAACCTTTCTTCTGATGGCGCAGTCCGTTTTCTGAAATAAATAATGTCATAAATCATTCATATCAAATTCCCTGTTGCTTGGTCTAGGTGATTCTTCTGAATGTCACTGATGAACGCGGCTTTCAAACTTTCAGAATCAATCTCTAAGATTTTACTCAATCAAGCTGATTCCCCATATGATTCTGAAAAATCTTTCCACGAGTCGCTGATTCTGAATCGATTATAAGTATGAAAAATCATTGATTCTTCAGAATTCTTCTAGTGAACAGCCCCTCGGTGATATATTAAGCTTCTCTGCGATCTCTCGTGTCGCGAACTGCGCCGGTTATTTTCTAACATTGCTTTTATTTTGTCGTCGTCAGTTTTTTGTAGATTTTATTTAAATGCATGAGCTTTTTTCATATAAGAAAGAATTTGTTATTATTATTATTTCTATTATAAATTTACTTTTTTAGCTCTTAAAAACGACTCAATGCTAGAGTCAAAAGCTCGAAAATTTTAATATAAAATCTAGAAAAAACTGATTATTTGTCGGTAATAGTATCAGGGACGAAATAGCAATAAATGTGACTATTGATAAAGTTATATGGTCTGGATTTTATTAACTCCTAGCGAATGTGTCGCTAGCTTAGGCGGTATAGCCTTATAGTAATAGGTAGCGAAATTTCGAATCCCCCCCCCCTTCCTAGGTCGTTTTTAGAAATAAAATTATGACTAAAAAATTGATTCTAATTCCAGAAATTGCAGTGATCATGGATGAATGAGAAAAACCACCATATATACTTTCAATAAAAATTTGCTTTTTTGCTTATAGAAATTCAAAAATTATAACGCCGAAAAGAGCGTTCGTGAATTCCGAAAAAATTTTCGTCAAAGGGCTTGAACTCCATTAACAATAGAATTAACAGGTATGGTACAGCCAATGGGTAAAATAAAGAGAACAGAGCAAGGGAGAGAGAAGTTCGCCACCTTTGGAAATCCTTGAAATTGTTTTTATAAGATGAACGACATAAATGTGAGTACTACTACACAAGATCGATAAAATCAAAATGGCCGGGACTAGTCACGAAATATCAAGTGTAATAACATGCCGCAAACAACTACAATACTAGATTAGATTCGAGTGTACGCATAAAAACTCGTATTCTCGTATACGCACCGAAGTCACATAAAATAGAATACGTGCCAATGCACACAATTCGGGAAATTACGAGACTCACGACAATGCTCACAGGACTGATCACGCCTCGGCTCTGTCTCGGCTTTGTCTCGGCTTTATCTCGGCTTCGATCTCCTGCGAGCATTGGCGCTCGTCACGCAATAACCCTCATTGTGCGCCAGGCACGTAATATACTATTTTATGATTACATCGGAAACTACCCAGGTGGGAATTTACAACTGGCTTGGTAACGCGCCAGTACCGCCGTGCGGATGTCGGTACTGGCGTTGTACTGGCATAATACCGGGTGAAAAGTGTCAGTTTAGTGGTACTAAAAATGGTACTGCGCCTGTACCGAAAATCTGTACTGGCGTTGTACTGTAAATAGTAGTATGCCTGTACCGAAGGTCTGTACTGGCGCGGTACTGGCGTTGGTACAAAATGTTACTCGGCTAGGAGTTGTCTGTCAATACTGGGGGGTTACTGCAAATGGTATTGTGCCTGTACCGAAAGTACATTTGAACATCTATTAAATCCTAGTTGACTAAAATCAATTTGATAAATACCTAATTCACTCAAATTGAATAACAATAAGCGTTACATAGTAAATATTAAGGAGTTGAGTAAAACGTTGTCATGGTTCTCTTAAATAACAAAAAACTTCTTACCTCGAGCCTGCCATTCGTCATTCGATACACACATAAATACATAAACAGTTTACAAATACATTCACAGCATTCAATCGCAGCCAATCATATTTTCTATCTCAAATACACTTAAATATACAACTTCACAGATATAAACCTAATAACTAAAACTTATATATAGGACGATACGCTTTCGTCGAATCACGCACACGCTCGCTTACAATCCTGAGACATAAAACTTGTAACTTTTTTATATAGTGACTGCAAGAGTTATTCAGAGCTTGTGAGAGTAAGTGCCGTGACTAGAGTTTTTGAGCCTCACTCAAGTAAAAATAAATCAACTTTTTTCATAACATATTTCTTTAAATTAATATTGATTAATTATAATAATTGTGATTTTTGATATATACAATATAATTATTAATTAATGTTTAGTATACATTTTTATTATATTTACGTATGAAGTTTAATGAAACTAAAGTTTGAAATTTAAAATTTAAATCCTGTGTAGATTTTTCAAATTTTATGTAATACACCTATCAAGACTTTTATAACGATACTTATGCAAGTAACTAGATAATGTGAAACTTTTAACTAAATGATATAAACCAGTGGATGATCATTAAAAGAAATAGTGGTTAACACTGCGGAGCATGTACGAAAACTTTGTGATGAACAGACATAACACGATCAAACACGACTGCAGTACGATGAATTTTTAAAATCACTAGTTTAAAAGTAGAATCCACTGTTTTGGATTTGGAGAGTACTAAAATAAAGTTTAATTGTATTTTGTATGTTTTTAATTGATTATTAAATATAATAACTTGGAACATCAGTACGCTGAAAATTCAACAGGTTTTTGAAATTAAAAAATGTTTATGTGTGGCCAAGGCGTAGATTACTTCCATTCACTCCTGCGTGAATAGATATGGATATTACTTCAACTATCTTCTCGGTGTAAGAAACCGATTTCCCATCCGCGGCCACACGCCCGTTAGGCAAACCAACTAGCCGCGCCAACCAGGGGAGGAATAAAAAGATTTCTCCCCCGAACGACGCGGACAGCCATGTCCGCCCAGGACGTAGGACCGCGGGTGCTGGCCCCGATGCGATTTCTACTGGCCCTCGTTGTCGCCGCGCTCCGCACGCCCATCGAGCTCCCTCTTCTTCATCACCAGGGTGACGTATGACTCGATGTGCATCCATTGCCCGACCGACAGCCTCCCTTGACACGCCCCACCGGGCACAGACAAAGAGTGTGTGCTCTGCATTGTCCACAAGGGATCCGCAGTAGCGACACGACTCATCATCTCTTTTCTTGAAGCGCTTCAGGTACGCATTAAAGCAACCATGGCCCGAAAGCGCTTGCGCCAGGTAAAAGCCGACCCGGCCGAGCTTTCTATCCAGCCAGGTGCCGAGCTCCGGGATTAGACGGTGTGTCCATCTCGTCTGCCATTTCTCGACGAGTCTGCGCCTTCGATCCTTGCGAACGGCCTCCTTCACGCGAACGTTTTCCTGCAGGTTGGTTAAGCAGGTGACCTCTTTACGGAGCAATGTTGGGCATGGGTCGAGTCAGAGCGGCTCCACATTGGATGGCTTTGGCAGTCGCTATCTGCAGGTGTTCGCTGAAGCTAGGCCTTCGATCCAACTGCATACCCAGGTATTTAATGCTATTTCTCCTCTCAATTTCATGTTCCCCGAGAATGATCTTCGGGTATTGGAAGGATTTTCTGTCCGTGACCAGCAAAACCTCGGTCTTTTCAGGGTCCATTCTCAGGCATCTGCTATCCAACCAACGCTTTGCCCACCAGGCCACCACAGAATTTCATTGATCCTCAGCTCCAGAATTCTGACGTCGTCATCGTCTTTTCCGCCTCGGTATTGGTCTTGGCAGTATTTTTCATTTCTTGAAAAAGTATGAATCCTGCCTGACTACAAACAAAATTATAGCCGTTATTCGAAACGTAAATAAAATTATTTTCAATATTAATATACGATTTATATGTTTACTACCTTTATATATTATATGTGACCTCCGAGGCAAAAAATCGATTTTAGGATTATGATTGATTCTATAAGTTCTTAAACTGATCTTTCTAGGAGTGCAATCAGAAATGTTGTATCTGCATCATTTTAAAAGTGTACAATCCACTTTAGATTATATTTGCAAGCATGGCTTTACAGAAATCATATTATACTGTGCACATTGCAACTAGGCATGTTGATTCTGCGGAACATAGAGCTTCGCGCCTCCGCGCAGGGGTCGTGGCGAGTAGTGGGGGGAAAAGAAAAAGAGTCGAGGCGTCGAGCTGCGATCAGTGTGTCCAGATTTGACACGCGAACGTTACGCACACAATGCCAACAGCAGTACGTGCGTGAGAATGGTTGCGCGCGCAGCGTAGTGTGTCTGCTGTTCGCTGTGGTTCTCTGAGTTTTCTCTGGTTGAAGGCTCCTTGTCAAGGAGAGAAAACCAGAGAAATCTAAGAGAACCACTGCGAACAGCAGACACACTACGCTGCGCGCGCAACCATTCTCACGAACGTACTGCTGTTGGCATTGTGTGCGTAAAGTTCGCGTGTTAAATCTGAACACACTGGCTGCGATCCGCACGCGTTTGCAGACTTTTACAATAATTTATATCTTTTAAAATAATGCAGATACAACATTTCTGATTGCACCCCTAGAAAGATCAGTTTAAGAATTTATAGAATCAATCATAATCCTAAAATCGATTTTTTGCCTCGAAGCTCCCTTTTCTCGGATCGCATCACATATATCCATTCTGAGTGGCATCCTTACAATAAAAATTTAAAGATTCCGAGCATTTTCGATAATTTGATGAAAATGAAATAAATTGCTTACCCATTTCTTAAACATAATATATTAATGGTCTTTAGTAACTTATTTCCTTAAAAATTCGAGTTACATTTATTTACATAAAATTAATTATTTAAATCGTAATCGATGGTCATGACTATACTCAGTAAGAAGGTGTGCATTGAATGGCATTGAAATGTCAATATCTGAAAGGAAACGGAATCGAGAATGAAACTTTTTAATGCTTTTTAATTCCTAGACATTAAAAGGAATTCACCAGTTCCATTCTCGATTCCGTTTCTTTCCAGATTTTGACATTTCAATGCCCACCTTCTTACTGGATACGATTTCAAAAATTATATGAATGCATGTAACATAAGGTTATAAACTAATATTGTACGTCTGAGAGAAATTGTAACAAGATAAAAGGAATAATATATAAAATTTTATTTTGTAAAACAAAGTAAGTACATCGTCAAGATATAAAAAAAATTTCAGCGATTTCTATGGTATGGCCGTCATACCCGGTAAGAAGAGAAGAATTCAGAAAAATTAGTATTTCCAGACTTAAATGAAAGAATGAAAATTATTTAATTTTTTTGAATGTGCTACCCTATTGAAAAACTTGACGTAAAAAAGAACGTAAAAAGTGACGTAAAAAACGGCGTCAAAAATGGCGTAAAAAACGACGTCAAAAATAACGTAAAAAACGAAGTCAAAAATGGCGTAAAAAACGACATCAAGAATTGGGATAGTTTTTTACGTCATTTTTCACGTCAAGTTTTTTTTTAAGAAGCCTTAACAATTTATATTTAATCGCCTACTGGATATTGTAATTAAGAAATGCCCATCAGTAAAAGAACTACAGTAAAACCCCATTTATCGCAACACCCGTTTATCGCAACTCCCGTTTATTGCAACTTGTCTCTCCCGTTTATCGCAATAAACTTTACCATTTTTTTCTCCCTCTTATTAGTAGAAGGAGTGGTCACGTGATTCTTAAGGATAGGCTATAATTATATGATATGAAACTATCGTTTATGTATATATTGCTACATATTTGTGTTTTATATGTAACAGAAAAATATATAAATTTTTCACATTTCAATGTATATTATTATGACAAATTATAGCATGAATTGTGCCTAGTACAGCAATCGCTTTACCGATTGCGAATCAATTATTTTACAAAATGCGGGAATATTTCTACTGAAAAAAATTCAATCATGCATTCGAAAATTATGAGAGAAATATGTAAGCTTTAAAGTAATTAAAATGTATTGTTTGTACTAGTCGTTTACGTACCATCGTTCGATTCCACGTTTTCACTCATTTATAATTGCACATATAATGACAATAAAAAAACGCATTCGAGGTTATTGGAACACGACTGTAAACAATGATAAACAGCGAAAGCGCGTGAAACTATTCATTTAGGCGCATGTGCTGATAATCAGTTGTTCAAGCTGGTGGCGAAGAAGTGGGAACCCCTCCGTTTTTTAGATAAACGGGAGGCCTTTGAATTGAAAGTGTTGCGATAAAAGGGGTTTTACTGTATTATATAATGTAATAATTTATTTCAAAGTGGAATGGGCATTCCGTAAAGGAGTGACATAAAAATGTAAGAGGAAAATAAATAGTACAATATTTTATGGTTAAATTTAGTTTGATTAATCTATAAGAGTATATTCAATTAAATATAATGAATCGACTATATTTTTCTAATAAGAGTATAAATTAGGTTCCACGCACAAATACTCAATGCCATATATTTTCAACATGCACGCACACTTTTTCAATATCACTTGTCAAGACATCAGATTCTTGACGTAAAAAATGACGTAAAAAATGACGTAAAAAACTATCCCAATTTTTGACGTCGTTTTTTACGCCATTTTTGACGTCGTTTTTTACGTCATTTTTGACGTCCTTTTTACGCCATTTTTTACGTCAAGTTTTTCAATAGGGTAATTATCCATCGGAAGAAGTGCCCAACGAAAGAATAGGTTTATCTCCGAAACCAATTCTTTTCTATTTCCTTAACAATTGCCATTTGTGTTGTATTCCATGCAGGCGAACATGTTTTCAATTTTTTAATTCCTCTTAATCGGAGCATAGACACACCTCTCATGGTTATTTTTAATTCCATTCTTACATGCTGTATTTTCGATTAATTTAATTTTTTCTGATCTGCTCACAAAATATGTGCACGTACATGATTTCTATTCCTTCTTGTGCAATATAAGTTTGGAAATTTGAATACTTTTGTTAGGGTAATTTTTTTAATTCCATACTTACATGCTGTATTTTCCATTAATTTAATTCCTTCTAATCTGTTCACAAAATATGTGTTATATATATGTTTTTTATAGCTTTTATGTAAAAATACATTTTCCCAAGTTTCGGACACGAGAAACAATTTTTTCACAAAAGTTATTAACAATAAAAGTATAATTTTACAACACGATCAACATTTTTTTCGTTTTTTATGATATCATTTAGATGTGTTCCAAGACAGATTTCATATGAAATCGGTCAAAATATATCTTTTTTCAATAAATGAATAAAAAGTGTTTAATATAATTTACCTAAATTCTTTTTTTTACCTCTAATTTATAAATTTAATACAATATTTATTGATTTTAAAAAATTTACTTAATTTAATTCTCAGTTGCGTCTTCAAAGTGACATTATTCTATTCCCTTCTAATCGCTGCTTTGTATTTTTCCACTTTTTAATTCCTCTCAATATACGCTTCCATTACATTTTTCTAAGTCGATTGCAAGGAATAGATTGTGCTTTTTTTTCTACTCGTTCGTGGAACTTTAGATGGAGGAAAATTCGCGTATTAATGAGAATTCAGATTCTGAATTTGTCTGAATTCTTCTCTTCTTACCGGGTAACTTTTTAATTTTTCATAAAACCCCTAGTGAACTGGCTGAACGGTAGCTTTACGCTGTATCGTAAAGCTATCGTAAAGCTATCGTAAAGTACCATCATAACTCATGAGTGAGGCAAAATAAACATTCCAAATGTCTTCATCCTTATTCTACGTTGAAAATAACGTTAAGTAGTAATTGAAATATACAATAATTTTATTTATTTACGCTAAAAATTAAACAAACATAATACCTGTCATTGAAGGCAGTGCAGTGGTTCATCACTTTCCATGCTTCACCGTTAGGATTGACTATTTGTTAGAGTGAGATGAAAGTATAGTTGTGTCTCACTCCAACCAATGGTCAACTTTAATGGAGACGTTCCACAAAAGGTGAACCACTGCACTGCCTTCAATGACAGGTATTATGTTTTTTTAACTTTTAGCGTAAATAAATAAAATTATTGCATATTTCAATTACGAGTTAACGTTATTTTCAACGTAGCATAAGGATAAAAACATTTGGAATGTTTATTTTGCCTCATTCATGAGTTATAATGCTACTTTACGATAACTTTACGATAGCTTTACGCTACAGCGTAAAGCTACCGTTCAGCCAGTTCGCTAGGGACCTAGAGGAATAAGTAATATTTAACTTCTTATTCAACTCAGTTATATCAGTCTTAGAATTTGTGAATAATATTAACAAAAAATTGAGATTTTATTGCTTTATATGACATTACTTTTTTAATTTATCATTTCACACCTATAATTATTTACTCTGTTGCATAATAAATATTCTTTATTTTCCATGCATAAAATTTTCGCCAGACGCGCTGTCTACGGTCTTCCTAGGAAACTAAGCTCGCACCGCATAAAGGTTTATAATATCTTTTCATTAAAGTCATGTCATTAACGTGACTTTAACCAATACTTTCCATGCTTCCCATCCTTAAATTAATAACTCAATTGGATTTTCCATAGCATATAAACGTAATAGAAAGATCAAGGTACGATTATATGCTATGAAAAATGCATTTGAATTATTAATCTAAGAATGAGAAGGACGAAAAGTATTGGATAAAGTCACGTCAATGAAATATGCCCTTAAGTTGCAGACATACCTTGTAAAGCAAACATTTTGCTTACTTGGCTTGTGCAGTGAATTTATCCATTACTTTCCATCCTTCTCATTCTTAAATTGATAACTCAAATAGATTTTCCACAGCAGATAAACATCTTTTTCCATTCTTTTTCTAGCATATGGCGCTATCTCTCTTGCAAAGAAACCGGAAGAAAGATGGTGCTATGTGATAGACAAGGAAAGACTGGCTTTACGAGGATCGAGGATGGGCCCATCCCGTAATCCCATTCGCGATTCATGTGCTTTGAACCTATATATATTCTCCATGTTCTCCATGATAAAAATAATATAGGTTAGTTTAGTTTACAAATAATCTTGCATATAAAAATGTTCATTGTCAATAGGTTCCAATATGTTATCAATATATTACTACCATATTGGAAGAATATTAATAGTAAATTGAATTTAATAGAATAAAATATGCAGCATAAATTCTTCTATAGATGGACAATTTAACAAAGCAAGTAAGTTGTTAAATCTGTTTACAAAATATATAATTGCTTAAATTAAAATTGCACTTTATATTTGTTAGTCATGAAGTTAAATTTGATAACAAATATATCAAAATCTCAATTTGAAAATAACTTGGAACCTTACTAAATTAAAAATGTTTACACTAATTTTAGTTTCGATTGACATTAATTAAATATTATTATTCTTGTTTTGGAAAAATTATATTTATTAGTTGCAATATGTTAACAAGTATGCTCGGAGTCAGTCGGAGTATAGAAATTTGTACAATTTTGCAGGTGGAAGAGGTTGAAGCTCTTGCAGCGATTTATGACAAAGATTGGCAGACAGAAGATGAGGCAAATAGAGTATACAGTATCAAAATTAAAGATAATACCAATTTTGTAAATCTCAATTTTAAGCTTCCAAATGACTATCCTTCATCTTCTCCACCATCGTATGAAATATCCGCTCCTCATCTTACAAAATCTAAAAAAATTCATCTCCGGAACCTCTTAGATGAAATATATGTGTAGGTTGATTTTAATTACTTTTTTATCATAAATAATATCTTTTATTTAAACGAACTATTAATTAATAAAGTTCATATCAGATCTAACATAGGACAGAGTGTATTGTTTCAATGGATTGAAGTAGTGCGAGATGAACTTCAACCAACTAACGAATTGATAGAAGATAAGGGTCTGGTAGAATCTCCTGCTGAAGATGAAATAGAACTTGAAGAAACACCTGTAGTAAATACTACTATTGTACATGAATGTCCAACGATTGTACATGGTGAAGTGATTTTAGATAGAAAAAATTCTTTTCAAGGCCATGCAGCAACAGTTAAAACAATCGAGCAAGTTCAGTATGTTAAAAAGAATCCAGATTTCTGTCAGTTTTATTGTATCGGATTATACAGTTTTTTCAAATCAAAAATAAAATTGCACATTCTAAGAAAACCATATTTTCAATTTTAGGCAAGTTCTGGACAAACTTATGGAAAATCGAAAAATTGCCCACGCTACGCACAACATACGTGCATATAGAATATATCGCGAAAATACAAATTCTTTTATACAAGATTGTGAAGACGATGGAGAGTCACAAGCAGGCAGTAGGTTACTGCACCTTTTACAGGTCAGTAATACGTTTTTTATGCCAATAAATTATATTTTTCTACTAGCGGGTAATTAAGTAGAAAAAAAATCTTTTGCGACACGGGAAAAAAATTAATTTTACTCGTATGATTGTTATCCTCGCTTTGCTCGGGCATCAAACTTCACGCTGGCAAAATAAATTTTTTTTTCCTAGTTGCACAATATATTATTTGTATCAAACTACGTAATCAAAATTTAGATTCTGAAATTCATACAAGAGCATATTCATTATTATCATTTATATTCGTTTGCTTGAAGATTGTAGATGCAAAAAACGTTCTTGTTGTGGTAACACGTTGGTTTGGAGGTGTACAGATTGGTCCAGATCGCTTCCGACATATTAATAATGCTGCTCGACAAGTACTTATAGCTGGAAACTTAATTCCAGAAAGTAAGTCTCACAAAAAATGACTATCAATTTTTGGTTCTGATATAATCGGTAAGATAATGCACAATCTAACAAAATATATTGAATATTTTTGTATTTCATGATACAAGTTTCTACATAACTCTACTTTGAAATACCTTATTAATTTTTATGTTTCACTACCTAAATGTATATTTGTACAAATGTATAAAATTTTACTTGATGTAGATAATTCGAAGATGGAATATAAATATCTGTAAAAAATTAAAATTCGTTTCGCCAATTAAAATTGATTTATAAATTAAATTGAAATTATGAAAGAACTTCCAGTTGTATTTCATATTTACTCGATCCCACCTAATAAACACTTTTTATTACATGCATACACTTGCGTCGGGAATTGTCAGTCGTCGTCTGCTACTTTGATTGGTCTCGCTGCTTCCCTCGTTCGTTGATGCAGGACCGAATACTCGTAGGCATTGTGTAAAGGTGATGCTTGCTTGGGGCAAGCAATCATTCATTTATGTTTTTAATTATTTTAAGGTTTGGAAAATATTTCTTGTAATTTACAATTGCTAAAAATTCTTCAAATTCAATATTATTTCTATAGAAATGAATAAAATAATACTCATAAAATAGGTGGAAATAAAATTAATATTAACTTTAGTTGATGCTGTTAAAAGTTAGCAGTAGAAAATAAATCATTATTTTGTTCATTACTATGGACATAATATTGAATTTGAAATTTTTTAAATAATTATAAATTACAAGAAATATCTGTAAAACCTTAAAATAATTTAAAATATAAATGATTGATTAAAGTAATCAAGAGTCTCGTGTCGGAGTAATTGGTATTTTAAAGTTACTAATCGAAATTTTAAAAACTACTTGGGTTAGAAATCCAAAATATTAATTTTATTTCTGCCTGTCTTATGAGTATTATTTTATTCATTACTATAGAAATAATATTGGATTTGAAGAATTTTTAGCAATTGTAAATTACAAGAAATATTTTCAAAACCTTAAAATAATTTAAAATATAAATGAATGATTGCTTGCCCCAAGCAAGCATCACCTTTACACAATGCCTACGAGTATTCGGTCCTGCATCAAGGAACGAGGGAAGCAGCGAGACCAATTAAAGTGGAAGGCGACTGACTTTTATCATAAATACGCTCGGACATTTTTAGCTATATCTCGGGAACCCGTAAAGATTTTTCAAGTTTCATTGGCTTAAATTAAAGATAAGAATTTAATGATAACATGGTATAAATTTCCGTTTTTGCTACAACTTTTCTGGGTCATATAATTTTTCAAAGTCCAGATACAAAATTCGAGAAATTATTGAATTTTTTTGCTAAGGTACATGAGACGTAGAATTTCATAAACTTTCCATCTATCTTTTTTAAAAAATTTTATCTCTTGTTTTGGCCGAGTTATCGATGTTGAAAGTCAGCAGTGATTTTTAATAGCGTTCGCAGTAGTCGTACTGAAAATTCCGATGGTAGTGTATATTAACCCTTTTAGTGCCGGAGGCCGATATATCGGCCCTCGCTGCACTGGCGAAAATTTTGCCCGGCGCTAAACGGGTTAAAATACACTTTTCGTTGTATTGCAACGAAAATTTTTTATTAAGAATGCATATTCAAGTATTCAAAAAATCTATAACATTAATTTTAAATTTTAAAGAATTTGAAATCTTTCTGTTGGAAAGAAAGACGCTTTCGACTGCGCTGGGATTCGGACCCAGGTCTTTCGATTGCCAGACCTGGGCTCGAATCCCAGCGCAGTCGAAAGCGTCTTTTTTTCCACGAAAAGATTTCAAATTCTTTAAAATTTGAATTTTATTTGCATTTATTTGCGACATAAGAGTTTGAAATTGTCTACGAGGACAACGTCGGCAACGTGTCCTATCTGATACGCGACAAGTGATTCTCCGATAATGTAGGCAGTGCAGAAATTTCAAACTCAACTAATTAATTTAAAATCATTAATTTTAAAAATCAAATTTATATGACTGGACTAAACATAAAATTTACTAATTTTTTTAATAAATTTAAAATAGCTTTATGATAGGAATGTCAAAATATTCTAAAGACGGAGTAAATTTCATCTTCAGTGTGTTAGTGTTGTACAATTTATATTATTACCTAGTTTACAAAGAGAGGAGCCACAGTTTAAGCCCAATATTTTAATTAAGTGTATTTATCTTCGTGCACTAATACTTCTTATGTCCAGTAAACTATTTCAAAGTGATAATATAATACAGTGATAAAAAAGACTTTTGACTTCCGTTTTATACCACTTCGTAATTGTCTGTAAAGAAAACTGTTTCCACCGAATGCTTTACGGGACTATCGTCTTCAATAAGAAATACATCAACTACCTGCAAACAGAAATCAATAATTTAATATTCTATTCCACCTAGGGTATCTTTTTAACTTTGAAGAGAAATGTATAGAGAAATAAGTAATACCTTAATCTTAGCATAAGAAGTCTTGGAGGAAAAAGAAACATGTAGGGGAAAAAAATCAGAAGGCGTTGAAGAGGGAGCTGAAAATTCCATAGATCCAGATTTCGAAGATGCATCAACGAGTGATAAAGACCAGGTCAGTGTATTTCTTCGAGAATCATGATTATACTGTCCATCGCATTCATTCACAACGGGATTGCAGCCCATAGGAAGAGGAATGTTGATTTCCACGTTGTTTAATTCAAGATCAATGTGCTCTAATTCGTACTCAATGTTGACATCACATCCACCATCCCCATTCTCAGAGGGCCAACAATTTACTGTAATAGGTATGGAATAATAAACATTTAAATTTATTTATAAAATATGAAGATTGAGTAAAAATAGGTATGAAAAAGTATGAGGCTCACTAGAAATTGGCAGTGCAGTTTCATCCTGGGTTTGCAACCTCCACTTCAAAACGCCCACATCAGTGTTAAGAGGAAATGGTTTCGATGGGATTTTCAATCCGATTTGTCCTTGCATCCTAAATAATTCTTTATCTACATTTGGATGGGTTTGCAGCTGAACACCTCTTGTATCTTTGTTTTCCAACTGAACTCGAATACGACCCCACTTTTCATCGGAAACATGTAGTGTTACCAATCCATGAAGTTCGAATGACTGAAGACCACCATCTTTGCTCACTCGAACGTTAAGCCTTTCTTCTTGTCTTAAGTGTACCCTAAAAAAAACATTTTTATTTGTAAAAAGAACACTTGAAATACTTTATCATGAGAAAATTTAGAAAGGTGTTTGTCGGTGCACGATTTAGTAACGCACGGCTCTGTGTTAACGATTTGTGGTGAAACGACAGCTGGTTTTATTCCAAATACACCGCCTTTAGTTGCAACTACATTCTCGCCTTCTTCCTTGAGTTGATCTACAAAAGAGTCAACGTCTCGAGATTTTCCACCCAATTTCATTGCTCCAGGTCCAGCTGAAGTTGTCTTCCTGCAGATAAAATTTACGAATGAAATTTCATTTTTAATGACTAGATTTGTGAATTGAATATCAGTAACTGGAACACTTACGGCACTGATGAGTATTGCATTGGTTTAATTGGTTCAGGAACGTAATTTGCCGAATCACCAACGCTAGGATTGGACGGGAATGAATTACTGCCATAACTGCTGCCAAAGCCTGGACTCTTGATTCCACCTTTTTTGTTCGCCTCCATTCTCTGCCTCTGTAGTTCCTTTGCTTTTTCTCGCATTTTATTTTTCGCCTCACGCTCTTGAGTAAACCTTACCGCCTGGTACACCCTTTCCTCGTGAGAATCCATTTCTACGAAAGTTCTAATTTGTGCCAAGTTTACACTTTCTCTGTAGCCCAATGCCACTATTTCGTCAAATGCAAATATTAAATTAAATGCATTTTCTGCTATCTCCAATTCATCCATTGATTTGCAGTATTCAGGAAGCTAAAAGTGTGGTTAGTTAATATATTAAAAAATAGTTATTTTGAATTTCTAACAAATCCTCGAAATAAAAAAATCTTTGCTTATTTTTCTATGTATTTGATGATAATATTATGTATGATATCTCCGGTACCTTTTAGATAAAATATAGGTATACACTAATTTTAATCATTTTTAGATCTCATAACAAAATATTTTAAATTCAAATGAACATTGAGTAATGAAAATTCATTTAAAATCTTACATTGGACAAAGTGCGTTGTTTCAATAAATTGCAATAGTACGAGATGAGTTTCAATAAGCTACTGAAGATTCTAGATTTGATATTTCAAGTAGTTTTAAGTACTGATTTGGTAATTCACTAGACAATATTATCAGGTATGAAGCAATGACTTACCACACGAGCAAAGAGGCGCAATGTTTCAAGATCCTCTAGAATATTACTAGCTTTTGTTGTTATAAGAAGCATATACAATTTCTCTAGTGGTTGATAAACGTAACGTACTGAATCTGTTTCAACAAAAGTATGTTGCTTGCCGGAACTCATTAATTTTGGAAATGCAGCTAATAACCCTTCTATTCTGGCCTTAGTCATCTCCACAAACTGACGCGAAATAATAGCTGTGCAATAGAAATTATAGCTAATATTATTTAATCAATAATTAAAAGAACATTATGGAAGAAAGATTTGTTTCAAAAATCAAGTACTCCGCTGTTTACAAACTGATACAAGAATTAATGTAAAATTGACTTAATAATGCTAACAACCAAAGAATTGTCAAGTGACAAAAAATATTTTTTAATCAATTAAGTATAGCCAATAAAAAACGAGTTTTGAAAGCTTATGATGACATGACACGTTTGCGACTGACATTTGACTTTAACTTCTTACATCGAAAAAAGTACTACACTATGAGAAAACAGGACGAAACTTAAGGACTCTCAAACGAATATCTGAACATTTTAAACTTATTGGAGTTAAAAGAGATTTTGAAAGTGAGTTTTTAGAGAAACAAGCGTGACTTACTTTTTCCTGCCTTTGTACATACTGCAGCAGCAATCAGTACCTAGAAAATTATTTAAAATGTAATATCAAAAATTAAACTAATGGCAACGTTTTCTACTATCATACATTTTTCTGGAAAACAAACACTTACCATTATTAGTAAAAATACTTAAAAAGGGTTAAAACCAAAGATAAATCACGCAAAATATCTGCATATGCAGTTCACATCCACCACTACATATATTTATACAAATATGTGTCTAGCTGACGTGTGTAGTCCTAAAAGACAATTTTCAATGATGTCCTGCTTCAGTCGGGTTTACAATCCACGTCAACGTTTGTAACCTAACCACTCTGGTAACTATTATTCATGGAGACTAGATATAAGGAGACCAATCTCTTATGGCCGTACTTCACAAAACACGAAATGAAGTTCTGCCAAGTACGTAGTTAGGAAACTTCCCGATGAGGGCACGTGTGTTCCCTGGGTGCAAAATGGCGGCATCCACGGTTTATAAGCATCGTGTATTAGACGTCGCCATTTTGCACTCAGGAACACACATGCCCTCATCGGGAAGTTTTGTAACTATGTACTTTGCAGAACATCATTTCGGGAATGGATATATGGAGATTGGTCTCCTTATATCTAGTCTCCATGCTATTATTACTATTTCTGTAATAACCAACAGGGTTGGGTAACGACAAGTTGAAAACTATTTTCTACGTGACAAATCGAAAACCCATGTATTTGACGTAGTTTTCTACACACAAGACATACCATAGACTTTTTCATTTAAGACCGGAAGCTTAGACGACACCATAATACTGCGCGCAAATTTAAATGTTTCGAGCTCATTTTAGAAAAAATGTACACGATAATAATAAACTTTTCAGTAAAACTAACTGAAAAAGATGTTCCTGGTACAGAATTTTTGTACAAACAGGTGGAGAAGAATACCATTTATCAATTAAAAAGATGGTTGAAATGTAGAAAACAGTTCATTAAAGGAAAAAAGCAACAACTTGTTGACTGGTATGTAGTATGAAGGTTATATTTACATTAGTGATATTGAGAAATCACTGCTGACTTCAAACCACGATACCTCGGTGAAAAAAAGAGAGGACATTTTTTTAAAATCAGTTGGAAAGCTTATAAAATTCCACGTCTATTGATGCTAAAAAAAATATTTTTTTGACCTTCTGAAAATAATACAGCACGTGAGGAGTTAAAAAGAAAATTCAAAATTTTCTCAAATTCTCTACCTCAAATTCAACTTTTAGCATGACCTAGGGAAAATCTTTCCAAAATCTGAAAATTATACGACATAGAGTCTAAAATCTTATCTTCAATTTAAGCTAAGAAAACTTCAAAAATATTCATGGGTACCCGAGATACGATTAGAAATGTTCAATCGTATCTGAGTTGAATTTTAATCGACGATCACGGTTCTCGGCCGGTTTGTTGCTCGCCTCCTTCGTTGAGACAGGACCGAAATGGCCACGCACAGAGGTGGCGCATAAGTGGAGCCCTCTTATATGTATTTTTGATTCTGTTCATTAGTAATTTTTATTTCTAATTATTCTAAATTTAAAAGAATATTTATTGTTATAAGTGATTATTAAAAATTATTTAAATCCAATATTATCCCCATATTAACGAATAGAACAATGATATGTAAACATTTTTTATTTCTTAAAATTCTTATAAACTAGAACATCAATAAAAAATTTAATAGTTATTGTAAATATTAACTAAGAATGAAAGGAAAGGAAATAAAGGAAACACGTTCTTGGATCAAAGAACATATAAAAGAGCTCCACTTAAGCGCCACCTTTGTGCGTGGCCTATTCTTCCTGCCTCAACGAAGGAGACGAGCAACAAACCGGCCGGGAACCGTGATCGTCGATTAAAATTAAACTCAGATACGATTGAACCGATTGAACATTTCTAATCGTATCTCGGGTACCCATGAATATTTTTGAAGTTTTCTTAGCTTAAATTGAAGATAAGATTTTAGACTCTATGTCGTATAATTTTCAGATTTTGGAAAGATTTTCCCTAGGTCATGCTAAAAGTTGAAGTTGAGGTAGAGAATTTGAGAAAATTTTGAATTTTTTTTTAACTCCTCACGTGCTGTATTATTTTCAGAAGGTCAAAAAAATATTTGTTGAGCATCACTAGACGTGAAATTTCATGAGCTTTCCAATTGTTTTTTTTTTTAAAATGCCCTATCTCTTTTTTTCACCGAGATATCGTGGTTCAAAGTCAGCAGTGATTTTTAATAGCACTCACAAGAGAACAATTTTGAATGTATTTAATTATCAATTATTTTAACTTCTCGAATAAAATTCATTCAAAAGGCGTTCTCATGCCATATAGTTTTCGAGATGTAAAATACGTGACGTCAAAAACTCAAGACGTAAAATACATAGTTATCGAAGTATCGAAAACCATGTAACAAACAATGTTTGAGCAAAGATATTATAATGGTGCTTTTAGGGAGACATTCCATCGATGCGTTCTACGTTGTGCGATAATGGGTGTAAAAGAGAGAGTGATATGCTTTTGTTTCTGTCTTACCCATTATGACGCAATTTTCTCATTTATTACTTTTTCATTATTAATCCATTCCGTTGCTTAGCAAACAGGATTTAACGGAATGCACTAATCAATTTCTGTGAACGAATTGGCTGATACGTAGCCAAAGTTTAAAACATAAATTAACTGACGTAAATTCGTACGTGATATACATCCTTGTTTTTTGACACATTGTACTTTTTCTGTCTGCATTTCTCCGTCAGGATTGAGATCGGGATTAATCATTGGTCAGAGTAGGACATAACTACTTATGTCTCACTCCAATTAATGGTTAATCCCAATCTCAATCCTGACGGTGGAGACATGATATGTCAATTATCATCTATTCTTTCTTATCAACCCATGATAGAAGGAGGCATGTTTGACTTGGACGTTTCGAGTTTTCATTGTGCGTTGAAAAGACTCGAACGTGTCTCTTTCTATCAAGCTTGACAAAAAAGGACAGATGATCATTCGAGTTTAGGTCATCATTGTGCCAGGCTCTATTTTACTTGGTTCAAAAAACTATCAATTTAACGTAATAATCTCGAGTTACGCGTAATGGTGCATTTATACTATCTGTTGGATGGTCGTCTGCAGGTTAGGACATTATTTATTTCAGAAAACGGACTGCGCCATCAGAAGAAAGGTTGGTCATAGAATAATTGTGTCATGTTTTGGACAACGAAATATGATTTATAAATTTTTTATTAACATTTAAGAACAAAAAATCGCACTTTTTTTAGTTTTTTGTTTATAACATTAAAGGTAATTATCCAATCTTAATGATATCAATTTGAAAGTTGTAGACAATTGAATTGCGAATAAAATGAGCTGTCGCTCGATCTGATTGGATAATTAGAAGCGGAGAAAATTAGGAAAAACCGGGAAATTTAGCTTTTGTTAAAGAAATTAATATCTCAGTTAATTTTTAACTTCTTAGGTTGAGGTTTGGTGGAAAAGTAGCAGACTTTATGCTCTTCAAATGTATAAAAAACGGACACTTTAAGATAATACGTTTCTGCGCTATTGACACTTTAATTTATTTAATACGTTAATTGCAAAATGTCTGCTTGCCGCAGAGGTGGTCCGATTTTATATATTGAAAACGGCTTTTAAAAATATAAATCAAGCACAACAGAACGTCAATCTTGGTTTTTCGCTAAAATGTTGCAAAGTTTATTTGAAAAAGCTTTAAACATGGCTTCAAACGCCTGAACGCAGCAAAGTGACTCAGTGAGCCTACTCGCCTTCTCCCCCCACCACTGTCACTTTGCTGCGTTCAGGCGTTTGAACCCATGTTTGGGGCGTTTTTTTAATAAACTTAGCAACATTTTTGGCGAAAAACCAAGATTGACGTTCTGTTGGGCTAGATTTATATTTTTAAAAGCCGTTTTCAAAATGAAAATCGGACCGCCTCTGCGGAAACTCTAGCGAACTGGCTGAACGCTAGGTTTACGCTGTAGCGTAAAGCTATCGTAAAGCTATCGTAAAGTAGCATTATAACTCATGAATGAGGCAAAATAAATATTTAAAATGTTTTTATCCTCATTCTACGTTAAAAATAACGTTAACTGGTAATTGAAATATGCAATAATTTTTTTTATTTACGCTAAAAATTAAAAAAAGATAATACCTGTCATTGAAGGCAGTGCAGTGGTTCACCTTTTGTGGAACGTCTCCACCGTTAAAGTTGACCATTGGTTGGAATGAGACACAACTATACTGTCATCTCACTCTAACAAATAGTCAATCCTGACGGTGAGACATGGAAAGTGATGAACTGTTGCACTGCCTTCAATGACAGGTATTATGTGTTTTTAATTTTTAGCGTTAATAAATAAAATTATTGCATATGTCCATTACCTTTTAACGTTATTTTTAACGTAGAATAAGGATAAAAACATTTAGAATATTTATTTTGCCTCATTCATGAGTTATAATGCTATTTTACGATAGCTTTACGCTACAGAGTAAAGCTAGCGTCAGCCAGTTCGCTAGGGAAGCAGACATTTTGCAATTAACGTATTAAATAAATTAAAGTGTCAATAGCGCAGAAACCTATTATCTTAAAGTGTCCGTTTTTTATACATTTGAAGAGCATAAAGTCTGCTACTTTTCCACCAAACCTCAACCTAAAAAGTTAAAAATTAAGTGAGATATTAATTTCTTTAACAAAAGCTAAATTTCCCGGTTTTTCCAAATTTTCTCCGCTTCTAATTACCCAATCAGATCAAGCGACAGCTCATTTTATTCGCAATTCAATTGTCTACAACTTTCAAATTGATATCATTAAGATTAGATAATTACCTTTAATGTTATAAACAAAAAACTAAAAAAAGTGCGATTTTTTGTGACTACCTTCAGGACATAGATCTTCGACACCTCATATAGTGAAATTCGAACCAAACTGTGTTTTATTCTGTTTAGGAGTGAAATCCATGTACATAAGCAGAACATGCGCACCTAAAGAGCGAATCCAATTACCACCAATTACAAATCTCACACTACGCTCCTCCAACTTAACCTAATCTGTAAGTTACGACTGTAGTCGCTAATGACCTTAGATGTTGATGCGACTCTAAGCCCTTAATAAAAAAAAAAAAAAAAAAAAAATTCCCTGTTGCTTGATGGACTATATTGTAGTGAATTCTCGTCTGTCTCACTCTTAATAATTTAAAACTACGCTACCGGTCAAAATTTTGGGACCACCTGTTTTTCGATGATTGCTTAAATTATCCTAATTTTAATTCTGCGAGTGATGAAGTTTGTACTCTTAAGAATGTGAAAGCCAACATTTTTTAATGTTCTTTTGGGCTCATTTTAAAGCTAAGATTCTACAGAATCGCAGTAAATTGTCATTATGAATGTATAATTTTTTTCTTGCATATTGCAGAGTTAAAATTGTAACAAGAAAGTAGGGAAAATCCGTAAACATTTCATCTGTAGGTAAATCATAATAAAGATTATATGAATATATATATATATATATATATATATATATATATATATTAAGGGAATTCTATAGAAAATTCATGATTATATGTTTTATTTATTTTATAAAAATGTTTTTCTCAGCAAAAGCAATATTAGGATTTTTCCAACTTTTTTATTTGAACTTTATCCTCGTGCACTATGTAAGAAAAAAATTATACACTATTGCTAATAATTTGCTTTAATTATGTAGAAATTTAGCTTTAAAATGTGTCCAAGAACATTTAAAAATGTTGATTATTTCGAAAATTATTTAAAATTTAAGAATTTTTGCAATAACTTCTTCAAAATTTAACAAAACGAATTGATGCTAGGCTGATTTTATAAAGAATTTTGATAGCTTTGAATTTAATTATGAGAAAAAAATTTTTCACTCGCATAATTCAAATTAGGATAAATTAAGCAATTATCATAAGCAAATCATATTATTTGGTGTATTTGGAAATTAGTTAATTAAATAATAAAATCGAGTATTTTTCATATCGATTTTATTATTTAATTAATTAATTCTTAAAAATAAAAACTAATTTCCAAATACACTTAGGGTAAGAGAATTATTTTTTATAGAGATAAGATTGCTTAAGAGTTTGACGAATTTCTCAAACTTTAAAGAAATCACTATTGGTGAGTGACTATTCTTCTAATCTCCCTCATGGGACTTCACCCTTAGTTATCAAGCTTGTCGGGAACAGTTATCGCAAATTCTAAAAACTAGTAACGTGCTAGTAACATACTTTTCTTATTTCAAAACGAAGTATTTTATTGTAAGCCCTTGTAGAACAAAATGATTGGACCCGATTGGGACAGATTGAATCCTATTAATAAATCGATTTCAATGTTTTTGAAATGGGGTCAATCGGATCAATAGGTCCTAATCGGGTCCAATTATTTTTTTCTACAAGGGAGGTCGATAATATTTACTGACCCAGTTGACAATCGTGCACGGCACGACGCCCGCACGCCATGCGGGTCGCGTGTGCGAACGAGAATGCAGCAATCTTGTGCGCACTCGTCTAAAAGCGTGAGCGGCATATCAGTGAGACGCATATGCTTCGCAGTACGCGATCACTCATGTAGGCACGCAAGCTGATCAAATGAGACGCACAGAAAGCTGAGATATATTAACTTCAATAATCGTTTATCACATAACTTATTTAGTAGCATTTTCATGGAGCAAAATTTCGGAGTTCATACAAAAAATTCTAGAATATGTCAATCACCTACGAATCTGTTTGATTTATTCATAAGAATTTTCCTAACATCAAAAAATGATCTATCTTTTGCAAAATTCGATTTAAGTGATTAATTTTACTTATCCACTAATAAGATTTTGTGAATTAAAAAATTTTTGATGCCATAAATTTTGAGATATTTATAAAACGGTAAGAGATACGCAAAAACGAATATAATTCTGAGGTTGTACTAAAAGCAGAGGTCCACAGACTACTTAAAAAGTTTTAAGTTAAAAAATTTTTTGTTTAAAAAGTTTTGAGAATCTTAAAACGGCATTCAGAGGCATTGAATTCTGCTCATTCTCGGTTTTTAAATATGATTTGAGTTTGAAAAATATTACATGCATAATTACATTTTTCATGTAAAATATGAATAAATTAATTTCGAAAGTTTTTTTTCATTCAATATATATCTAACGATTGTTCATATTCTCTGATAAAATTGATATTAAAATAAATATATGTAGATATTTTTTGGAATAGCGCATTCTGGAAGTACGCGTGCGAGGCAGATGCGTGGCAATGTCACGCGCACCTGTGGTTTCGTCCTGAGTTCAACCGTGCGGATTAATCTTCACGCGTGCGTGCGTCATACCCTGCATTACGCAGACACTTTGTTTTCTGGTGAATATCTTTTCACATTAAAAAGCACGTATTAAAATTCATCAAAGCTTGAAAATGTGTAAAAATTGCAGTACCTTTTTACATTCTCATCATCTGAGAAGGTATTTTATTTCTTTTTACATTTGAGAATTAAAAGTCGATAGAAAATAAACTTATTTAAAATTGTTTCACAACAAATAATCCTGTACTTACAAAGCAGAATTTTAATTAAAATAAATTTATATTTAAGTCACTTACACAAGAAATTTTTTTGTCTACTACAAACAGTATATATTAATTTTTATAATATGGATTAAAAAGGAAGAAATAAAACCCAGGCAGACAGGAAGGATTTAGGCAACATCCAGAGAAGATCAATGTAAGTAAAATTAACATACGCATTAAATTTTTTAAATGAAAATTTGTATTTTATATTTTAGAACTTTTGATGCTCGAGGAAAAAATAATGTCCTGACGCAAGCTATTTTAAAAAAACCAATAATTCCAAAGATAGATACTTTACAATATTTGTTCTTTACGTAATTTTATTTATCCAATAATAAAATCTGTCTTGGTCATTCTTTCTCCTACCATATAAGAGCCGCAGTGGTGTTTTTTAAGTGACTATTTTCATTACGTTATAGAAAAGTTGGTCCAAAACGATTTATATACAAATTACAATTGATTACTCTTAATTCAAATTAAATAAACATCACGGGTTAAAATTTACATTTATACCAGCGAGTAAATAAAAATGTATTTTTGATTGTTTAGAAAATAATTAAATTTTTCTAGATCCTTTTCCATTTAAACATTTTTTGTTTAATTAATACCGCCATCAAAGCTTTTAGTGCAGGGATAAAAATAGTGAACAAAAACTTATCTACCATTTATACCGTTTCGTTTTCAATTATACTATATGAAGAAAATAGAAATTAAAAATTGAAGCAATTTGAATATAATACAGGAACTAAAACTAGGAAATCAATATATCATTCATAATTAATGTTACCGTTAACATTTTATTAAAAAAACATCGGGATGGTTTACAATATCGCGCCAATTGAATATAATAACGAACAACAATTGTTATACTATAGTGCCCTAGAAATGAATACATCCAGAGCTTATTTACTTTACGAGGATATTTTATCATCGACAATATACGTATATCACTAAATTCGTCTCAATCTTCAAGGTTAAGGATAAGTGTTGAATACAGCACTTTAAAAAATGAAGGTGTACTAAAAAAATTGAATATCATTCAAATACAGCCCATATTTATCAAATACATTCTTCTCTGCACAGCTCATTTTTCTGAAAGCATTTTTTCAGACCTCAAGCATCTCTTTAAAAGTTTTCTAATAAAAGTAAAGAAAAAATATTTCTAACGTGGCGAAACTTTATCAGATATTTTTTCCTTGTAGTAATATGTTTTGAATCCATTACTTATTACTTACTAAAAATTTAAAAAAAAATATGCTTCTTAGAAATTAGTAGAGAACACATCAAATTTCTTACGATTTCTTCCAATTCTGTTAATATAAGGACTTCTACATCAGCATCCTACGGTTGCAACTATTCCATTTTCTAGTTGTAATAACTATTTCGTTTTTGAAACCGTACTATACAATTTAATGTAATAAACAAAACTCTGTGATCAACAATATCACTTATTCCTCTTCTTCAACTTTTATTTAGCACAAAGTGTTATACTTTTTAATAAAAATCAATAACAGATTGGTACTGATTTTATTTCTGCTTCACGAACTTCAAAAATTATTGAATAACAAATCACAAAAAGTCAATTACTAACAATTATTCTGATATTCTCTGACTTCTAGAGAAAATTATATTTTATAAATTACTTAACACTTGTGCCTCGTGAAAAAACAGGTCTCACGAAAAAAAAATTAATTGTACTATCAGAAATTTTAATATTACTATTAATGACTTCGTTTCAGAGAAAAAACATTAGTTATTATTTTAAAAAATTTGAACATACAGAAATAATTTATTAACAAACATTTATTCTTTATTTATTCTTAACTGAACTTTTATTGATATCACTGAACACCAATTTTTCAAAATTAATGATGAATCTTCTTCTCGAGAAAATAAGCTCTTATTTTTTTAAATCACATAATTTTTTTAAAAATTGGTGTTTAGCAATATTAGTAAAATTTTAGTCAAGAATAGAAGTTTATAAATAAATAATATAATTATGTTCGAAATTTTTAATGAAGGATGATATTTTCTTTTTGAATCGATATTATCAATAATTATATTACAATTCCTGAATGAGTAATTGAATATTTCTTACGGTGGCTTGTTTGTCCGCGAGGAAACTACCTATATATGCATATGAAAGTAGAGTAACGTTCATTAATTCCTTACTTCCAGTTTGGTTACATACATAAGTTTTACTCTGTTTTTCTATGCGTGGAACCTAACCGGATGGAAGGTATTATCGAGTTACTGTATATGAAGATGTATAATCCTATAAAAATCAAAACATTTAATTTAATAAATGAATTTTAAATAAAAATGAGAAAAGCTGTATTAAATCAATAGTCAATTTTCGACTAAAAAATATAACGACTATTAAGTTAACACATGCTTAATGTGAAACTCAACAAACTCTAAATTATCTCCAAAAAACGGATTTAATTTTTTTCATTCTAAAGTTCAGAGAAAGCAGAATTTTTTAGATTGTAATTGCCTTTTATCATTCGAAATTTACAGTGGTCTTCTGCTGAATCAAGCTTTAATAAAGAACCACACTTTTATAATAAACATACTTTCTCACTAATGTTCAGAAGTAATTATAAAGATTAAAAATGAAAATAACAAGAGGAAATCTTAAAGCTAACGATAAATGTAAACAGGATAGTGATTAGTGTACTCTGAAAACTTGCAGGTATCTCATCTTGTAAATTCATCTCGTGTTGAAAGACACGAAACAACAATTCAAGTACTAACAGCATTCTCTAAACCTTCATTTAAATGTTAAATATTAACTTCGTTTTCGAGAATAAAATTCAAGTTTTGATGTAATCGGATCCATAAAACCTGGCTTTATAAGCAGAACAACGCCAGGACGAAGTTTCATCGTGACTGATTTTTCGTGTCTTACGATGGAAAACAGTTTTCAGACACACCTGAAACCACTACCGCGCATGTATACATAAAAAAATGTACATATTTACAGTGTAGAAATTCTACTTCGATACATCTCTGTGGATATATCTACTTAAGTTTGATAAGAGCTTATAAATATATTGTTAAATCGACAATCAATATAATATTGTTTTATTTTGTGCACGTATATGAAGAGTGATTGGCACTAAAAGCAGTTTCATAAAATCCAGAGGGTTCTTCAATCTTTCGCTCTTGATTCTGATCAAGTTTCATCCATCTTGATGAATATACTTATTCGATTGCAGAATCAATTTTAGGAAGAAAGAAATAGTTTTTTTTTAACAAAAGCTTAAAAGAAAATGTCATAAATTATGTCGAATTTCAACTTTGGGGTTTCCTAAATTGTTTCAAGTACTTTTAAATCATGTTAATTGTTTCTCCGCTTGCTGATTGCTCGTATCGATTGCAAAGCGTCTATTCCGAACACTAAGCGTATGTGAAATACGCTGTAATCGCAAAGCACCCAGTTTGAGACTAAATCAACCGCTCTGAACGTAAAGCACTTATTTTAAGAGAAAATAATTGCAGTCTGCGTTGATTAAACATAATTGATTAAACAGACAGCTAAATATGATATGAGAATCGACGACATTCTTCTTTTCATGTGAATCCATCAATTATTTTTAGACATATATTTTTTACTGATTGTTAGAAGAATAAAAAGCTGAACGATATATATTGTACTGAATTATTAGTTCTCATCCAAGAAATTACGTTAATAATCAGCATCAAACAGGCTTTAAATTTTGTCTATGAGAAGAGTAAAAAACAGGAATTTGAAAATGTATTCTATTTTTCTTGAATTAAAATGTACCTTTCTTCTGCAGAAAATATTTTTGTAAAAAAATATTAGTGTAAAGTAAAAAAAAAAATTTAATTTTACGCAGTGATAGTTCAGATGAATGTATAAGATGTGAATAGAGTTATCAAATTCCAAGTTCTTATTTCTCTTGCTTTGATAATAATGCATCGAACACGAAAAGCATTTTCTTGAAAGTTTGACTAGAGATTACCAACGAAATCAAATCACCTTATATGTGAATAGATTTGAATAGAAGTTAAGAACTATAATTAAAACTAAGAGAAGAGCAAAAAAAGTAGCTGACTTATTTGTTTTTTTTGCTTTCTACCGGTTCTTGCCTTGGTTTTTCATGCGAACTTAATCCGAAATTCAGACCATCAAACTTATATCGCTTCAAAGTTTTCCTTAATTCTGGACTGTTTTCAAGGGCGCTTTTATTGCAGATTGGTGTTTCGGAAGTGTTAGGCTTACCCAAAGAAGATGAAGAACATGTAGTACTTTTATCTACGTTCGTTGAAAACCCTTCACTTTTTTCGTTATTTTTCTCATAGAAAGGTATAGACTCATTTTCAGTTAATGTTTCACCTTTGATTTCTCTCAGCTCAAAATCTTTACTTTTCACTGATTCAGGAACTTCTTCAGTATTAGCTGTAACATGCTTTACTTTATTTTCGGAGATTCCAATTACTCTTGTAGAGTAATCGTCACTTTTAGTCCCAGTTGGCGAATCTTTCTCTTCAGCTATTCTCGGCAGTTGAGTACTCCCACACGAATTCGACATGCCTACGTTTCCAATATTCATTGATATTCCGTGAGTTAGTTTAGAATAATCCGTGGTCATTTTTTGTTCACTTGCTGTTTTTTTATCAATCTTAGAATCGTTACTTTCTTTAGTGGTATCACCCACGTCTTCTGTAGTTTCAGTACTGCACGTTTGTGCGATAGTTACTCGCGGATTAACTTTTACTACAGTATTTGCTAATGGTGAGATCGATGTTTTGTTCTCGGCTGAACGAGGATGAAGTCTGTCGGGACTAAGTGCACGTCTCAAAAGTGGTGATCCAGGCTCAGCAGATTTCGGTCGATTGAAACCCTTCTTTTGATTGTTTGGCGTTGACACTGAGGAACCTGAAATCGCAGATAGTTAATACCATTACCTGATAATAAACAGTAATATGAAATCTGATATGTGGAATTGATCACACTTGAAATTTCTTATTTTTTAAACTCAAGAGTTTTATCACACCAAAAATTTATTTTTTTAAATAAATTGCGTAATCCTAAAGTATTTTTTCTGAACTTTATTGAGTCTTAAGATAGTTCATCCACGAAAATTAGACCTCAGGCAAAAGTAGACAATTTTGCTTCCAAGAATAGCAATATTATTATTGAAGGGCTATTTTGAAAGAGAAAAGATTATTTTCCATGGAAAAAATTTGAAACAAAGAAAAATAATTTTATCAATAAATTTAATTTCTGCCCCAACTTTTTTTCTTATCGTTTCTTACCAAATTTTAAAAAATTATGCGATTCTAATAAATCATGAATCATTTTTTCAGAGAAAATAAATATAAAATAAAATTAAAAAAAATTAATTCTTTAATGGCTGAAACCATAAAAAAAATTTCCAGAACGAAATGTGTATAAAAAAATTTCTGAATTTAACAATAATTGATTCATTTTCAAAATTGGAAACTGTTAAATTGTAGAGAATCTTTTTCTTGAAAAAGTGATTCATAATTTATTAGAATCGCATAATTTTTTAAAATTTGATAAGAAGCAATAAGAAAAAAAGTTGGGGGAAAAATAAAATTGATTAATAAAATTATTTTTTGTGTTTTAAATTTTTGTCATGAAAAATAATCTTTTCTCTTTCGAAATAGCCCTTTAATAATAATATTGCTATTCTTAAAGGCAAAATTATCTACTTTTTCCTGAGGTCTAATTTTCGTGAATGAACTACCTTAAGGAGTGACTTTTTGAAAAAAAGGGTACCTGGGCTATAAGACTGTGTAGTGTTAGAACTGCCTGGTTGATGTCCAGTTGGAAAAGTCAAAGGACTGGGACTTCTTGTGGGACTAGCAGGGATAGGGGAAGGACTGGGAGTTCTTGCCAAAGGCGATAGCGGTATGTGTCCCACGGATTTTCTGCGATTTGGAGAGTGAATATTTTTAGCAGCAGTATGAAGTTTGTGCTTTAGACCGTGCAAGGTACTCGGTCTCTGATAATGGGACTGACTGGATATATTTGACATGTTCCCGATGGAAGTACTGGATCCCGGGGATGAAGAATTCGGACTGGAGCACGGACTTGAAGTTCCAGCAGAGTGATAAGATTCGGAGCTGGGACGGTTTGTCGATGAGGACGGATTGCAAGCAGACTTAGACGACCCTCCATAATATAGAAATGAATCTTGTTGTTGAGGAAGAGACCGAGTGAACGACTGAAATGAGCGACTAGCTGATACTATTGAAGGAGAACACATGCCAACTGCCATCTGAAATTAAGAGTGTTAATAAGACTTTCATATTCACTACCAGTTTATCATAATATAGGTACGTCGGTTTCCTTTGTTTGCTCATTTATCATGTATCCTTTTTAATCTTACCAAACATTTAAAAGCGTCAAAAGCAAAGCATAAAACAATCTCCTTTTTTTGAGAAAATGAAATAAATAATTATACGTAAGGCAAACAGATAAAACGTCAAAAAATATACATTAAATCATACCATAAGTGGAGGTTTGCTGTCACTGGGTAGAATGGGTGCTGACATAGGACAACTGATACTTAATGGCTGTAATAAAAGATAAAATGCGCTTAGCAAGGCTAATGTGTTAGTGTGATGTAGCTCTTGATTTACTATTGTGTAAATACAAAGAAAAAGTGTTCTCAGCTTGGCTAAAGTGTAAGGCAGTAGTGTAAAATTTCTTGATAATTTTCGATACTAAAACTGCAAATTAAATGAATCGTGAAAATATAAATAGTTGAATTTCTTTAGGAATGCCGAGTCGCTTTAGTCTCGCTTAAATCTTTGATTCTCAATGAATCTTTTAGTTTTTACATGCCTGCTGCATCTCAACGCTGGCCCGTTTCGAGCTAATTCTTCTGAACAGTGAGGTTTTTCGTTTCTTGTCAGAATGATCCCGTTTTTGCTTTCGCTGCCTGTGCAAAGTTTTTCTCGCCATCTTACTCTGTGTAGGTTCTCGCTTTCGGCCGCCAGTTTTAATACTCGTATTTTCAAGTGGCGTGCTGCGCAAAGTTACGTGATCGCCACCACTCAACATCAGTTGCAAAACCTGAGTATGGTACAGGCCTTGAACAGGCTCTCCATTTATATGAGTTATTAAATCTCCAGGTCTTAATCCAGCTTCAAAGGCAGGACTGGATTGATCCACTGCCTGTAATTCATTTTACGCTCATTTGAAATAAGTTTATATGGAAAAATAAAATATTAGAGTTTAATGAGTATACATATATTTTATTCTTACCATAACCAAGTGATGCATCGTATAAAAATCACTATCACCATAATAAACTCTGATTGTGTGAACCGTAAATCCGAAACCACGAGGACCTCTTCTAATTATAATCGGAGGCTTCAAACTTGTTACTAAAGGACTTAACTCTCTACAGGGGGAAGTATCACGTGATGAAGCCGTTGATGATCCACCAGGTGATTCAATGGCTTGGTTAGCCCCTGAAGCATCATCTGAAGTAATAACTGTTAATCAGGGTAGAAATTAGAAAATGACAGTGCAAAGATTAATGGAGTTTATAACTTTATAAATTCTTGATGAAACTCACAGGAAAAGTCGCTGGTTGGTATGACCAAAGACAATCCACTAGTCGAAGCTGATTTAATAACAGATCGTGACTTTTGCTTTCCAATTGGCAAAAGAGGCAATGTTGTTAATGACTCAAATGAATCAGTGCTTGTATTATATTTCTCATCAGCTGAATCCCTGCGAGCTGCTACCAAATCCAACCTAGAAATGAAAAACATAATTTATTAATTTTTTTTATTTTCCGATTAAACATTTTTTTCTTCTGCTAATTATCCTCCAAATGATAAAGAAAGTAGAGGCTAACTACTGAACCGCAAAAAACACCAATTTTTAAAATTTGCAATAAAAGATATTTTAAATGGCATAAAAATTGGTTATACATATCAAATTGATCAAGGGAATAGAAAAAGCCATCCTAATTATCAAAAATTATTTTTTTAATTACTGAAAAAAACGTTTTATTATTAGGAAGTAACTAGAAATGTTTTTCAGCGATTTAAGTGGACACCCTGAAATTATAATACTTAAAGAAAATTCATAAATTATTAAATGCATGTTTTCATGAGTGCCTCTATGATTAAATTATAATTAAATTAACTTTTAAATCAAATTAAAACTATAAAAAATATAAACTATAGCAAACTAGAATAAAATTGTAAATGTAAAATGAATACAATTTTTCGGAAATAATAAATACTTGGCCAATGTCACATGACTCACGTTTCATCACCGTGAATGGAAATACTGAACCTGGGTAACTTATCCCGGGAATGCACGTGACGTTTTCTCTGGATCTGAGGACTAATATCGTCTGACTCGGTTTGAGAAGAATCAGGAGTACTAAAGCAGATTGAAGTTCCTCCGGGTGTATCATTTCTGACGATCTTTAATTGTGCTTCTACAGAAGGAGTAGCTGCAGCAGGATTTCCAGATGAAGTATCAGAATTTTCAGATTTAACCAGAGGACTGCTTTTCATTGGGGTAGTTTTGTCGATGCCTTTAATTTTCTCTGTGAGTTTTGTGGGTGGAGAAATAGAGACGCTGGAACTAGGAGACATTTGTGATATCGTTCGTTCGAGTTCGTTGGGGAATAGTTGTTTCTTTGCGAAGTCTAATTCCGATTCAGTAGCTAAATGGGATTTGCTTTGAGAGATCTTGCGCGATTGTGGCGAGTAGGAGGAAAATGAGCCGAATAAAGGGGAATCATCAGTATCATCTGTGTCATCTCCTATATCATGATTATAGCGATCCATTCGAGCTAAAAGATTTGATGAATATTAAAAGCGGGTTAAATAAAGATAAATAGTAAATTTAATTACACTTAAAGCTGTCTTACTGTCAAAGTAACTGGTATCTTCTTCATTTAATAACTGAGGAACAAATTCAGCTTTTTGTCGAAGAAGGCTATTCCAATTAACTCCATAGAAATAAGGATGATCTTTAACCTCGTGAGAACCGCCAGTTCCTAATCTATCTCTGGGGCTTTGTTGCAATAACGCGGTTATAATATCTTTCGCCTCAGCCTGCACTGGCCAATCTTCTTCATCGGGCCACTCAATATCGTCTTAAAAAAAAGGAACATTTTGCAAATATATTAAATAAAAAACATAAATAAAGGCAAATTACTTCTAAGGAAGTTATAAATTACCATTGACAGTATGTGCGAATAATTCTTCAGGTGTTTCTCCAAAGAATGGCACGCATCCAATAAGAAATTCGTAAAGTATAATTCCCATGGACCACCAATCCACGGGCTTTCCATATCCTTGGCGTAGAATCACTTCTGGTGCAATATACTCAGGTGTACCGAACACTTGCTTATCTGAAAACTGCCTGGTGTCTCTATCTAAGTAACCTTCGTACAGATTGGTCGCCACTGAAAAAGAAATCATTGATTTTCAAGCAAATGTTTCTTAATTTATTTTTCACTGTAAAAATATGATGATTATACTTACAAGACATAAGACCCATTTTACTAAGGCCAAAATCTGTAAGTTTTATATGACCCAAAGCAGTGATGAGCAAACTGAAATATATGCAAGTTATTATTTATTTGAACTGATGTCTTATTAAAGTCATATTATTCCTTTAAGTACTTACTTGTCTGGCTTTAAATCACGGTGGACGATTCCGTAATTATGTAAGTACTCCACGGCTAAAACTGTCTCCGCGAAATAAAATCGGGCCATATCTGGAGGAAGTGGACCTATATTTTTCAGAAGATTAGCGCAGTCACCACCCTCAACATATTCCATCACTAAACACAAATGTTTCTGCAAAAAGAGTTCCATTAAAATCTATTTTATTTTTTAACTTTTCTGACTGACAATAATACGTGTTAAAAAAATGCAGGTATATATACCTTTGTTTCAAAACTACAATACATAGAAACTACAAAAGGGTTGTCCGTGAAGCTCATTATATCTCGTTCAGCGAAAACCTGCTCAACTTGATTTCGTAGCATTAAGTTGTTTTTGTTTATCTTTTTCATCGCAAATCTCTGTCTTGTAGACTTCTCTTTAACCAAATACACCGCACCATAGGCACCATTGCTTATAAGTTTTAAGACTTCGTAATCACTCTCACACGGAATCTTTTGAGACTTATTGCCTTCTTCTTTGTTAGGGCTGGAAGTTGTCAGTTGTAAATTACTATCGCTAGAACTAGCTGAATCTTCCAACTTGTTTAAGTCTTCTTGCAATTCTGAAATTGGAAAATCAAAGTTATTCTTCCTCATTTCAAATATTTAGGATACTTCAAATGAAAAATTATAATGGACCTGAAATTGGATCTCTGTTTAGGGATAATTTGTTGATGATATATTGTGGAATGTCAGTCTTAATTCCTGCGTTGATTTTAGCCTGTCCTTCGGCCTGTTCGAGTAAATGATAAAACTCTTCAGGGTCGAACTCAAGACATTCTAAAAGTCTAGCCGGGCGAGATATTATCAAAAGTAACTTCTTTATTAGACCGGTTAATCGTGTAGCTGCCTCTAGAGACTTTTCTTTAGTCTGAAATTCGAAGAAGAGTTTATGCTCTGTTATTAGCAATAATGAAGTAATGCAAAACGAAATATATCAAACTAGTATATTCTAAAAAGTCAACCTCCATTAACAAGTGTTCCAAATTTTCGCTCATTTCATAAAAGTATCTAGTTGTTATAAGTTTTTCTTGAGCCTTTTGCAGACAATCTCGTGCCATTTCAATGACTTGATGATGCACAAATCTTAAAATTGGTAATGAATCTGGTGTCATGTGAGTAACTACTTCGTATTCATCAATCTCCTTATTTTCGTTGATAAAGTTGGTTAAACGTTCTTCCATTTGTTGTGTTGCCTAACGGAAATATTAAAAATTTTAAATAAAATTTAACAGATGATTTTAAGACAAATTCAATACTCATTATTACGAAAAATTGTAATTATGTTATAAGTGTATACAAAGATTTCACTACCTTTGGAAAGCGTTCTTTATAGAGAGTATTCATCATAACAATTTCATTGTCCATTACAGGAGATCGACTAGGGCTACTGTAATAGTATTATTTTTTTATTAATTCAATTTTCCGGTAAAATCAAATGCATAATTCTATAAATCTTACATTTCACAACATACCTTAAACTTCGAGAACGAGGACGATGTAAAGGTGACATTCGTCCTTCTTCATCAAAGTTAGATCCATTACCAGGAATGGCAGAAAAACTTGTACCTGGGAATCCCGGATGGGAAGAACAAGGTGTTCCAGGTTTAGAAAAGTGACAGGAGAGCATCCGCAATTCATCTTTTGTAGGGATATTTGGTAATTGGTGTAAACGTTCTTGACTGGAACACTGAGACTAAAAAAGCATTTTCAATTAATTTATCGATAGCACCAAGAGTAAAGAATTATTGGAAATAAGTGCAACTTCTACCGAAACGTTACTAGAGCCAGGAGTTGTTCCATATCCACTCGATGGCAAACTTGCTACTGACCATCGTCTTCCATCAGCAGATCCTGACGCACCTCCACCAATCCTGTGATAGCGTTAAATTTGATTATTTTATCATATTAAGAAATATTTTTATTACTCTGATTACATTTGAGATATGTTTCCATGGATTTTATTACTAAGCTTCAATTTTTCAAATCAATTTCACTGATTACGGAGAATTCTCTAAACGTGAATCATGTTTTACAGCATACCTTTTTTCGGACACGAAATATGAGTCATTTACAAAAGTATCATTGTAGAAAGTAGGAAGCTATGCTTATTAGCGACTCAAAAATAGTCAAAAATATAAGCAGTATAAAAACAAATACACTTTATTTGCAGCCTATGTCAGTGTTATTTGCGTCTCGTGGTAATATTGTGAATAAATTAAGTATTCCTTCTATTAAAATTATTTTAGTTCTTAATAACATTTATTGACTTTTTTAAGATAGAGAAGAATAGCAAATCGCGTTTAGTATATCACGAATATCAAGAGTTTTTTTGCCTTAGGCAAACCTCTTTCGTGACTTCAACCCTCTGGACATTTTTCTAAGACTTTCTCCTCCACCACATCAGATTTTTCAAACTGTTCGGAAATCTCGCGACTTCGACCTTTAACATTTGCCCTATGTTTTCCTCCACCACCACAGATCCCTCGAGTTGACCGAAGAATCTTTCTTGTCAGCTTATATCTTCCGGGTTACACAAAGAATGTCTTTCTTCTGTATTCCAATTCTTCGAATTACCCAGAGATGCTATAACTTTTTTCTCCAAATCAATTTCAACGGCATTTTTCTCAGACCCTCAAGGGTGGGAGATATTATTAATGACAAAACTATTTTATCTTTTCTTTTCGAGTATTCAACGAAATAAAAATTCAATTATGCAAAAATAAATACCTTTTAATTGGAGCAAAAGCAAAATGTGGACTGGATGACATCCTAGGACTCTCTAAGGGACTGCCTACAATCGGAACGAACGCTATATTGAAAAAAAATTAATTTTATAAATTGATGTAACTTAAGATTTCTTTTAAAATGCAAAATAATTGTCTTGATCCGAATTTGACTAATTTATTTCTACTAGAGTACAAAATTATATAAATAAAAAACTTAACCAATGTTTCGAATTATTTTTAAATACTCATTGTGTACTTATTATTTTTCAAAGTTTTGAGTCTTGAGTGGAAACTACGCTTAGGATTGAATTTATGCAACAAACCATTAATAGAGAAATCATAATTAAGATATGTTTCTAATTAAATATTAAATCGAAGCTATATTATTAATCAAAATGCTAATTGTAAAGCTCTCCAATTAAAATAAGAAAACATAGATATTCTAAATTCAATTTGTAACCTTAGATTCCAGTGAAAATAAATTTAATATTAGGTAATATTCTTCTCAAGGTCTAATTTTCATCCAAGCAATAAGCTTAGCATGATTTAATTTGATTAAATATACATAAAGTTGGCAGGCATCACATGTTCCGGCTTTTGCCAAAATATTTCATAAAATAATTTTCATATAGATACACAGATGTTTATAAACATTAACTGTAGCTCAATTAACATTTTTCTGTAGTTTGAAACTTCAAAGATTTTCATATACCAACGGATCTTCAATTATTGAATTTTTATGTGTCAAAAACTAACTTAAAGCAACTCAAATTATTCTAGGCATCAACTGTTATTCAACTTAGTCGCATTTTTTTGTAAAGTAAATTTAAGGTAACTAGTCATTTTTAGAGCAACTTACCAATTATTGTTCGAATTCAATAGTTCGCAAACATTTTTCTAAGGAAGCATGAATTTTTACCTGATAGAGGTGAATTACATCGTGGTAAAGTAGGTGAGGTTGTCGAAATGAAAGATTTACGATGAGCTGCCTTCGCTACACGTCGAGGAATATTGAAGTCGCGCTACAAGAAAATCCTTATCACAATCTATATCTATGTATCACTTTTACATTTACTGTTCAAAATATTTAATAATTTTCCACAACAATGTGAATCTAAAAATAAAACAACAAAAACATGCTGTTTTGCTGCCAATATCCCATTTTCCAAGTTCAAATTTATTTCTAGGAAAACCGACCTCGACTTTTTTAAATATTGAATGTTGTTGGGAAATATAAAAATTATCATTCGGAGAAGTAAAAATATTCAATTAATGTAAACATAGAGAGTATTTTGTGGCGAAGTCGAGTGAAATAGTATAGATACTGACCATATGGACAGAGAGAGACGGTGCAGATTTTCCAATCGCGGAATTTCTCATTCGTACTAGATTTGATATTTCTCCACTAACTGAAAGTTTCATTTCTATCTTTTAGTAAACTTAATTAAATTAACATCGTATTTGAAAATAATCGAAAACTGAACAAATAAAATTGTCAAGTACCTGGACGAACAGGGGCTTCTTTGCTTTCGACCTTTGGTGGTAAAGGTCGACGAGCTGACTCTGCTTCTGTATTTGATGGTGCATCTTCCAATTCAACTTGATCAAAGACAAGTACACGGGCTGGATTGTTATGCGCGCGTAGGCGGGGTCTACTAGGTCTATTCCTTGCTTGATCCATTGTGCTTCCTTGATTCCTTTATCGAACAGTAGAAACAAACTGGTATTTTAAATCATTTTTCAAAACAACAATTTTCTGTTCGATTAAAATTGGAAAGTAACATTTAATTAAAGTTGAATAACGTAAATGATCAGTTACGCCTGCCAAAAAAATTTAAGTTCACCAATATGAAAGAAAAATAATTTTAACAAAATTTACTGGCAACAAAAATGTTTTTATATATTCTAAATAAATATAAAAACTTAACACTTAATGTATAAATGAAGTAAAAATAGATTATAATACAATTTTACTTTACATTTTCATTTCATAAAAAGCTTTTAGGTGGGAAAAATGTGTAGTATATTAATTTTGTTCATATTAATTTCCTTGTAAAAATAAAACACAGTTGTTTTAAGTTCTGCGATATATTTATAACTACTCTATAGAATAAACATAAGCGCAACATGAATCATGAAACTACCTGGGGGGGGGGGGGGGGGCACGTTTGACTTAAAAGGAGATTTTAAGGTCCAAATTAGGTAAAGTAAAGAAATGCTACTTAAAATGGTAAACATATAAACTACTTTGTATAAACCAGATTACAAACAGCCTTATTAATTTAGAATATACAAAACATATGGAAATTCGTGTTGCGAAAGATTATTAACAAACAAAATTTTTAAGCTGATAAAATATTTAGCTTCAAGAACTACTAACTTGGCCTGAAATCGAAAAAGTTTTATGAAATACGATCAAATACCTTAATGTTTTCTCTAGCTAACTTGGGAAAGTCTTGATGATTTCACACATTATTATTCAGTAGTTATAGAAACATTATTTAAAGAAGGAAAGAAACTAAAATAATAAAAATTAAATCGTTCGACATAATAAAATTGTATAAAAATGAATTGTTATAAAAATTATTTAAATTCGTTGATTTAAATTTAAGTTAAAAAATCAATTGACATTTAAATCTTAAAATAATCCAAACTCAGGTAAAAACTGCTTCAAAACCACTTTCGATATTCATGAATAATAAAGTTCTATGACTTGAAATTTTCAGATGTCTCATGACACTGAAAGGTCATTGTTGTCAAAAAATAACTTACACATTTGTAACCCACCTTCACAAGTTTAAACAAAAACTCCGACAGTCAACACCCGCGATCAAAATAACAGAATTGATTATTATTCTTTTGTTATCAGAACAAATTATAAATTCTAACTGTAGTCAAATAGCACTTGGGAGCAATTTAAAGTAGATTTCAGAGCAAGGTGAAATAGTGTCCTTCTAGTTTTATTCCTGAAAGTAAGCAGATGAAATTTACCTGAGAAACTTTGCAGAAACAGGCAAAAGAGATTCGAAGAGACGAGTTACGAACGACTCTAAGCGTGCATAGTACACTTGACAAATGGAACGACTGGGAAATCGGCAAAGAAATTTTGTGTCCCGGCTTCGAAACCCATCGTGACAGATGAGCGTCTCAGGGAACTACTGGAAATTGGGGTTCTTAAAATCACAATCGCATTTTTTTTAAGAGGAGGGAAATGAATTACGAAACGCGAGACGACCATGAATTCTGACTCATGACGGACACAAACACACATGCAAACACAACGCAAACGCAATCGCCTTCATCGTGCCACCAGTGACTGCTAGTGACTCCATACAGTAAACCCTAGCATTCCCTAGATAACATGCTTAAATTACTAAAAATTAAAAATAAAACCAGATAAAATCAAAGCAAGTGCAAGCGCAAGTAAATTATAGATAACCAGATAAATAAAACAAAAATAAAGTTTGGAAATTTTATTAAAATTGAATTTTTTACTTATGTACAAATAAGTAAACATTACTTTTATAAATTTTAACCTACCACTGGAATAAAGTTAAAATACATAGTTCTGACATAGTACATATCTACATATGCAGAACATATGCTACATTGCTACATAATAACCAGTAATACCTCTGGTAATACCTGGTAATACTAACAATTTGCAAAAGTTTCTGTTTTATCAGCTGATGGTGTCAGTAAACAAACAATTTTTAAATGACAAATAAGAAACTAGTGTTGACATTAATAAATATTAGCAAAAACAATTAAGAATGATACATAAAACAATTGCAGATATGTAATCTCATACTCTGTGTAGAAATGCAGTTATTAGGGATATAAGGTATTCTATCCTAAAAACAGAATCTAAAAACTAAAACATCTAAAACAACGCATAACCTCTATGAAAACAAAAACAACTGCGAAGTGAACGCGTCAACGAATTTTTTATACTCCATTCTATTTTGTGATTAATTTATTGAACCTTTTTTGAAATATCCTAATAAATACCTCATGATATAAACACCATTCATGGAATCTTATAAAAAATCCACAAATCCCGAAAATATAATGCGTAATACCCGTAATACGTGAATATAACGTATAAGTTTGTGTAGTTTGCGAACTTCGTGTTAAAATTATATTTATTTTACGAAAAAACGCTAATGATGGCAAGTTTAGTTGACAGAACTGTAGTGCTAATAGACATGGATTGTTTTTTCTGTCAAGTTGAAGCTAAAATTCAACCAGAATACAAAGGAAAACCACTTGCTGTTTGTCAGTATCTTCCATATCAATTAGGAGGGTATGTAATATTTTACCTTTACATCCTTTATATATGTTAATACATTAATAATTTTTTATCTTCTAAAAGTCTTTAAATTTCTAATGTTAAGTTAGCTGTAAAACAATTAAAATATTATGTACAGAATAATTGCTGTAAATTACGAAGCAAGAGGCTTTGGAGTTACTCGTCACATGCGGGCTGAGGAGGCCAGAGAAAAGTGTCCAGAAATTATTTTAGCTTGTGTTCCAGGTCTTCGTGGAAAAGCAGATACTGCTAGGTAATTTAAAAATAATTTTTAGCATTATTTAATTTATAAAAATTGTAAAACTCTTCTATGGATGCACTTTATGTATTTGCATATATTCTCCCAAACCATTATAATTTTAAATGTTTTACTTTTCTGATAAGAAAAGAATAATTTAGAAATTACTATTAATTAAACCATTTTTTTATTCCTTCGAGATGCAACAAATAATACAAATTTTTGTATTTCTCAGATATAGAAAAGCTGGAAAAGAAGTCCTGGACGTATTAAAGAAGCATTGTAATAAAATTGAGCGAGCCAGTGTGGACGAAGCTTATTTAGATATTACACAAATAGTAGAAAATCGAATGGCTGCAACTCCCACTTTTTCAACTGATTTGCAAAAAAAATTGTCAAATACATATGTTGTGGGATATTCAGAGTCGGACGAAAATGATGAAGGTGAGGAATTCATAAAAAGGTTGCGTTCAAATTAAATACCAATTTGATTTTAACCTCATTTCTTTCATTTAAAACATACGATTATAATTTTTAGAGAAAAGAAGAGAAGGTCTAGAAGCTTGGCTGGATTCATCATTCGGCGAATTAGACGATATCAGTGCTCAAAAGCTCGCAGTTGCTGGCGCTGTGGTTGAAGAACTGAGATCTGAAGTATATGAAATAACAGGATTTAGATGTTCGGCGGGAATTTCATACAATAAAGTAAGTAGTTTTTACATTCTTAGGATAGTTCCAACTTCAACTTAGATTAACGCAAATCATGTTTCAGATTTTGGCTAAGCTTGCATGCGGTTTACACAAACCAAACAAGCAAACAATATTACCAATAAGTGCAGTCCCCATATTATTTAAAACATTACCAGTGAAAAAAGTTAGAAATCTTGGTGGAAAACTCGGAGACGTTGTGATCGATTCTCTAAAATGCAATGTTATGTCAGACCTTTTAAAATATTCCTTGCATGATCTGCAAAAAGTTTTTGATGAGAAAACAGGGTAAATATTTATTCATTCTAATATATTTAGTTTATTTTACCATATTTCACTCAGTAAAATCTTTTTTTTTGAACAATCAATTTCATATCTTTCAGAATGTGGTTGTACAATATCGCTCGTGGAATCGATAATGAACCTGTTATAGCAAGATTAATTTCCAAATCAATTGGTGCATGCAAAAATTTTCCTGGGAAACAGGCTATTGTCAATTCGGATGCGGTAGGTATCATGTAAAAGGAATAAACTAAAATAAAAAAAATATCTAAATACGAAAATAAAACTTATGTATTATGGTTTTTTAAACAGTTGAAGCATTGGCTTGGTGAACTCTCAGCAGAAGTTTGTGAGCGACTGGAACAGGATCTTGAAGAAAATGAAAGACGCGCTTCACTTTTGACAGTTAGTTTTCATTACTATCAAGATAAAGTGATGATTTCACAATCACGTTCTTGCCCTCTAAATTCATACAAGCCGGAAAAAGTTACGTCCTTATGTCACAACATTATAACTAAAGCGACAAAACATCCGATATCTTTTCTTGGACTCTCGGCAGGAAAGTTTATACAAACTAAAGGCAGTGGACTTTTTCGAAATTATTTCACAGCGAATATAAATAAGGAAAAAAACAAACTCGATTGTTCTGATTTTCTCGAAATAAAGGATTTATTAGATTTACATTGTGAGCATGAGAACAATGGAGAGATTCGTCTGTCATTGAATTCCGAAGAATTAAAATGCAAAAATGTAGATAATCCTAAAAAAAATAATGAAGATTTATTTGAAGATCATAAACTAACTTCTACTAGTAGTTTTGATAACGCTTTGCATTCGGAGCATTTTAAACAGTCATTTTTCATGAATATTTTAAAGGAAAGACAAGAAAGCTCAAAGGATCAATTTATCTCTGAAGAAGAGACTCTGAACTCTGACATAGATGAAGAATCTAGTGCAATATATGACTCTAATAATACTCGTATGTCACATCCAGAGGAACTAAAAGCTGTAAAAGATCATTTGAATAATGCTGGTAATTTAAATAATATCCCGACAAATTTTCTTTCCTTCAAAGAATCTTCAAACGAATTAGAAACATTAACAAAACATGAAGAGATTTCATCGGAAGAAAAAAAAGGATTGAAACTGAAGTCTTCACAATTTTTATCACAAGTTTCATCCAGTAATTGGTCTGCAGCAAAAATGGACAATGTAGAACCATTCGTAAACAATAATGGAAATGTAACTGTTAAATTGCACGAAATCTTTCCAGATTTAACTGACATAGATCCAGGAGTAATATCTCTTCTACCACTAGAACTACAAAAAGAAGCTTCCGAGCTTTTGAAAAATAGCATTAAGTCGACCAAAAAAACTGCAAATATTCAAGCGAGGAAATTTAAAAAAAATACTAAGTTAAGATCTGTTGATCAGGGTTCTAGTAAAGGTGAAAACTCGATTCAAAATTTTTTAATAAAGTCTACTTTAGGTTGCGAGATTGATAATTCTCTTAATAAATGTGAAAAATGCCATCAATTGGTGCAAGTAGAAAAAATGCAGGAACATAATGATTATCACGTCGCACAAGATTTACAGAAAGAGATGAATAAATCTACGAAACAAAATGTAATTACCAAAAGAAAGCAAAGTTTCGATTCAGGTGTGGAAATGTTTAAAAAGCGTCATACAAAAAATTTAAAAAATAATACAAAAAACAAATCAATAGCAACGTTCTTTCTATAAATCTAAATTTAATATTCGTCTAAGTAGATAAGTCTGTAAATATTGTAATAACTAAACTGATCAATGTACTTTGTATACTTTAGTAAATTTTTTATTTTGCATAGACAATAGTATTTCTTCAATAGTCATGGACCAAACTTATTAATTTTATCCTTATAGGTATTATTAACTTTTTTCTAAAATTCTAAATACTGAATTATCAAAAAATGGAATTATTTGAATACATAAGGTAGATGATCTAGTAATTGTCACTTCACTCTTGAAATTTAACTAACGAAGTACTGAAAAACAATTTTAACCAGTTAACTGTGATTGACGAGTATACTCGTCATAAATACATGGAACTCTCCATGGTCGCCACAGTTAACTGGTTAAATGAAATATTTTGCAATAACGGATAGTACGACATAGTAACATGGATTAGCAAAAATTGTCAAAATCAATGATAATCCATTAAAGTTGTATGGTAGGGTCTGACGTTACAAATTATATACAACCGCTTTATAATTAAAATAATAATTTTAACAAATTTTACAGAGAAGACAGTGATGCGTTACATTTTTCTGCATTGCTGTCTTCTCCGGAAATTTTTTTGAAATTATTATTTTATCAATAAAGCGGTCATATATAATTGGCGATGACAGACCTCACCACACAGCCTTAAAAAGTAAGATTATATATCTACCTGATTACTGAAATTAAGATGCCGATTACAGAGACATTTACCTTACAGGGTGAACTATAACATATTGAAAAAAAGAAGTAGGGTGGTAAAGTTTAAAAAAAAAAACATATCGAAAAGTCCTTTTCAATTTTTTTTAAAAACAATATTTTTTGAGTTTTAAAGTTTCAAATACGCTAGAGTAGGATATAGTAATGATTTTATGAAAAAGCTAAGGGGTTGCTAATGTTTTTTTCGATGTCTCAATGTATTATAGTTCACCCTGTATGTGATGCAGCATGAGAAAACTGTTCTAACAATCTACTTTAAATAGTTTATAACAGCTTAATTTTTCGATTAATGCGAGTTTGGAATTTCCCAAACGAAAGAGAAGCTCAAAAACAATATAAACCATCGAAGTCTAAAAATCGGATTTTGTGACGTAAGCATCTTTCTCTCATCCTGCGTCACATTTTAAATCAAATATTGTTTGCAGAAAAAAACATTTTTTTAGAAATTTTTCATTTAGTTGTACATTCGTTATATCAATCTGCAAAATTTATTCAACTCAGAACGCTGCAGTACATATTTTTTATTTATGTATTACTATTTGTTAGATTATCCCCATATTATCGAATAGCATAACATTCTTTGCTAAATAATTTCCGGTTTGAGTGTATGATCTAAAATTGTTCTTTGCAACTTTAGCTTAGCTTATAGAAAAATCGATAATATTTACTTGACTTAGCAGTGAAAAAAGCTTTCATATATTATAATTATGAGTAAATTAAGTGCATTCGGACATTTCTAATAATTTCGGCCTCTTCCACGACTGTAGCCTCCCCTCTGGTAGTTAGAATCTCCTTGATTCCATCCTCCTTGAACCCTACCCCTTTTCCCTTCATCCCTTCTATTTTCACCATGATATTCTCCGCGTTTCCCATAACCAGTATTTGGTTGTGATGCAGACTGGAAGTAATCCTGTGCCCTTGGTTGCTGAGCGAAATAATCTTCTGATCTATATTTCCTTTCACCATCAAATCGATTTTGACCAAAATTATTTGTTACATCTTTATTGTCGCGATAGCCTCCTCCGCCTCTACCACCACTGAATCCACCTCTATCACTGAAGTTTCCACCTCCTCTAGTTGCATTTCCACCTCTACCAAATGTATTTCCGCCCCTACCACCCCTAAAGTATTGACATTATTTATTGAATAGATTTCTAAAATTGTATAAATGATAATTCAAGTTAAGCCAAAATTCGAGTTAATTACCCGAAGCCTTGTTGCTGTCCACTCATGCGATCCTTTTGCCAAGGGGGCATTTCTGGAGGAGGAGGTTCCTGTTCATACGGCCTTCCACCTCGGTCAGGAACCGCACCAATAATAACTTTGTTAACATCACTACGGGTGTTTTTTCTAACCGACGCATTGCTTGTTTTTTCCAAAATCGCCAAATCCTCCCGCGCTGCCAGTAAGTGTGCAACTGAAACATCTGGGTCGCAAGCCATACCTTGCCTTTTATTTTTGTAACAAGTCATCACTTCGTTTTCCTTGCTTTTTAATCGGTCAGACCACTACAAAAATTAAAGTTTAATGTTCCTTCTCCTTTGAGTTTACTTGACAATCGAACGAATGAAAAAAATATTTCCTACCAAAAAAGACTGAACTGTCACGTCCAATCGTTTCAATAACATTTCCCGGCGCATTTTATATTCGGATTGTAATTCATCCTGAAGTTGTTTTAACTTATCCCATTGGCTGTTTGATAATTTGCCAATGAACATCGGTTTACTCAAAAGTTGTGGAGGAACCTGCGATATAGTTTCCTTTAATTTTTCTTCTACCTTTTTAAAGAGCAATTCGGCTGTTATATTATCGGGCGGCTTCTGAAATCTCAACATCACCAGGATTTGTTTCAAATTTCTTGCTGTGGAGGTTTCATTCTGTTAAAATTAAAATACAACTTGGTATACAATTCCTTAATTTTTCTATTTGTAGAACTATAGTTCCTATACTTACGATAGTAACTTCCATCTTTTCCTCAGCAGGTTTTTTAGACTCTACTATTGTACTAGTTATAAGTTCTGTAAGCAGGTAATCCAGAAGATACAGTCTTTGCTCTTTATTGGACAGTCGTTGATTGACATTGCCCGTCATCAACTGTTGATTGATGCATCCTAATTCCTTAAGGAATGAGCTTAATTCTAATAGAAATGAACTAGCATCGTCAGGTGATGTAGTAGGATGAACACTTTCGTCGAGTTTGCTAAGTAGAGCTATTTGCTCTGCTATCCATGCTATCAGACCAGTAAATTCAACAGATTTCGGTCCTATCTCCAAAGCTTGACAAAATTTCTCGTAATTAAGTGACGGACCTGTGTACCTGAAACAAACAATGAAAGTTAACATTTTTCATGGTAACGCTTAGGAATAACTAAATGGTGTTGAAATTGTATTAAATATTGTATTCTAAATCTTAATTGTAAGTTATTCTTTGAGCATCTTCAAATAAGATTAAAACTGAAAAATATTTAAAAATTACCACAAAAAAATTCTATGAAATAAACTTTTCTGTAACATAACCTCAAAATTACCCAAAATCTTGGAGGATTTGTAACATTTCTTCTTCCATATTTGCAAATTTGAACTATCTCAAATGGCCCTTCTTCTCAAAGAATTCAAACGGAATTAAAAAACCTTGCGTCAACTAAATTTGCTTCGAATATAAATACTGTGCATGGACAACGGGCATGGACATGGAGAACATGGAGGAGTATAAGGACTTAAGGAGACATATCAAAGCCATTGGTCACGTCGGGGGTTTCCGGAATAATTCGTGGAGTCGGGAAATAGAATAATTTTACTCAATCGAACTCCAGCGCCACTGTGGCCGCACTGTG